>OZ012613.1:10649671-11249671 GCA_963942555.1 Aleiodes leptofemur
CTTGGTATTAAGGCCCTATCTTCATCGCACGATCGCTATCATCTACCTGAACGCTACTACTCCCCTTCGGTGATTGCTGTAAGCTCCGCTTCTTACCTGTCGATAAGGCCCATCACTGCACTGCTCTTTGTCACTATCGGTATCATCGGCATCTACCATCTGTTCTCAGCTAATTTTTTATTTCATCTGTCTTCTGCTGCTTTTCCTTCTTGATATGGCTGACATGGCTATGCTGATATCCACACTCAACAACATCTTAGGGCAACTGGCAACTATGAATGAAAGGGCTAAAGCTTTTGAAGAAAGCATGGATGCGCGCATGACAGCTTTCCAGTGTGAGGTCTCCAAACGACTCTTGGCACTGGACAATATTCCAGCTCTAGTGAAGAAGGTTGAGGATGTGGTGTCTGATGTAGCAGCACTTGGTGAACGTATGGAGGAAGTTGAGGCTGCCAATAGAGATCTGCGTACACTTGTGGAAAAAGCTATTACAGCTGGTGATCCAGGTGGTCGAATTCCTGTGGTTGTGCCGGAGGTGGTGGAAACGAGAATGGGTTCAGTGGAAATGTCAATGAAGGAGCTCTCAGAATCTGTTGCTAAGATGAATGCGGAAAGGGCAAGGATGACACCTGATGTTCTCATCTCTGGACTGCATATTCCGTCAAATGCTGACATCAAGGGTCTCGCGCTTGCTGTGATTGGTACGATATACCCCTCCTGTACTAAGGACAACATCGTTAGTGTAAGACCCCTGGTTTCGAAACAACTGAAACCAGCTACAAGGTATCTCTCTGATGTTGATGCTAGGAGTTCCATGACTGCTAATACGGGCCAGGAAAATAGACCATCTGCTCTAGTGGTAAATCTATCTTCCGGGGCTCTGGCACATAACATTGTTATTGCGAAAGCCCGCCGCAAAAAGCTAAATTCTTCTGAACTGAATGTTGAACTTCTATTGGCGTCTGGTGCATCGATACCTCTGCATCCTTCGCTGATAAATATCAATGAATTCCTGCCATCGGATCTACATAAACTTCGGTGCGCAGTAAGAGATGCGTCCAAAGTCAAGGGCTATTCGACTTGCGTGCGAGAAGGCGAGATCTTTATCAGAAGGAAAATTGAGGACTGTCCTACTCGCATTTCGTCGCTTGATGATTTAAGAATCTTCCTGATGGGCACCTCGTAAATAGTACTACCGTGCTATTAATCCTAATCATTAGCTTTCTTTTTCAACTTCCAATTTATTTTATTTTCATTCTTATAATATTTGCACAGCTTAGTGAGGCTTGATGGCTTTGGCTTTAAAGTAAACTGCGCAATTGCGATGACCTTGAAGCAGTTAAGAAGTAAGAGTTTGAGCATGGTCGCTGAATTATTTTGTTGCTAATTGGTATATATTCTAGTTTCTCTAAGGCACTTTGCAAAATTATATACTGCTTTGTAACTCATTAAGCTACAATTCATTTCTTTTGCTTTTTCTTTATATTTTTCTTTTTTTTTCTAATTTTAATCCTATTGTTTGCTCTGATTTTTGTAAATCTTGTTATTTGTACAACATAATGTACAGCAATAAATCTTAATCAATCAATCAATCAATCTCTCTCTCTCTCTCTCTCTCTCTCTCTCTCTCTCTCTCTCTCTCTCTCTCTCTCTCTCTCTCTCCCACAATTTTTCAAAATGATCAAATATTCATTTACAATAATCTAAGCCAATTTAGATTGATGGTTTGATATATATCAATGTTATAGCATTCCTTAATATTGTTGCATTTTAAGTATTTCAAATGTAAGTGTTTTACGTGAAAATGTGAATCAAGTATGATTTATAAAGGTGTAAGCCTATTTTGATTACTATGTTTCGATATGTACGCATAAGGAATTTTTCACTAATAAAATACATAAAAAGCAACATATGAATGTTATTCCCAAACGCACAATCATTTTTATTCTTTTTATCCGATTTTTTAAAATTTAATTGAAAAAATTTAGGCCAAATACCGATGAATCCGATTGAAATGATGACTAAATACCGACGAAACTCCTGAAAACTCGTCGAAAATAGCGTCGGTTTGTGTCCTTAACCCCTCAAGTACGGGGTCCATATACGTATACGGGCCCTCGTGCCTGTCCCACCGGCCGGGGTCTCTATGTCATAGAGACCCTCACCACGCTGCATAAAAATTTCAATATCTCTTACAACTTTCAAGATTTTTGGATTTTACAAAATGCTCCGTGAAGATGGATAATTCAAGTTTGATATGCAACCTTCCAAAAACGATTAATTCGATTTCAACTAATTAATTTTTGAGAAATTTGTTTTTTTTCCAAACTTCTGATTTCACATGGTACAAGGCGCCCGGCCGCTAGGACAGTTTGGCTCGCTGAGGCCCCGTACTTGAGGGGTTGAAGTTGCATTCCCAGGTCTACAACCGACTTGAAATCCAGACCAAAAACCAATAAACTTACGAAGTTAGTCTGAGACTAGATTTTTCGATTCGGGTGGCCAATGTTCGGACAAAATTATTTCATACGATTTTGGGCTGATCAATCAAAGGCCAAAGTACGAAACGATGCCAGGGTTTTAATATTGGCATGGTGGATGAAGCCCGATATACTTTCCAGCATCCATCCCTGTTTATTGGTTTGGCATCGTAAACTGGCTCCATATCGAGTGGCTGAATATCAGGAATTTTATGCAAGTCTGTTCGAAAGTCAGGCGAAGTCATAACGCCTTCATCCGTACAATAAATTCAAAACAGTTCCTGAGTATGATCTAGGTTAGTTTTAGATTTCGTTGAGAATATCGTAAATTCTTCAAATGTTTTACGAAATTTTTTGAAAAATACACTCATGTCTCTCCTCAAGTTGAATTATTATTTGTAAGCAATGTATTCTAGCTTCAATATACCACATCAAAACAACAGATTAGAAAACTCTCCAATTTTTTCGATTTTGACGTGTCTAAAAGAACCTTATGTTATGTCTCATGCCTATGACTGAGGAATTCGTGTGCTAGGGCCTTAACTTCATATAAGTGGAGTCTTTCCGAGGAAAGCTGCTGTCAACCGTTAAGAACTTATCCTCAGGATCGTTCCTAAAACCTTTCTCCCTATACCTCAGCTGGTTCAATAGTGAAGTGACAAAATACGATAAGGTAACAATGCATCAGATTGTTTTTATCTAGCTCAGTTTTTCGACTTTACTATTTGTTCTATATAAAAAATAGAGCTTAAATTATGTTCTTCTGACTCCATGAAATATGCACTTTTTTTCAACATAAAATGTCCTCCATTAGAACACATTTTATGTAAGAGTCTTGGACATAAATTATGCACTATTTGCGCATGAAGCATGACATACCCAAGTCATATTTTATGAACAGTTGCGCATGAATTATGCCAATGGAGTTCATAATCTATGGTCAGCTTTTCCTGTGTGCGACAATAAGCCATGAGAATTTTTCGTATTGTTGCGACATCGAATGCGATACCAAATATGAGAATTCTGGTGATATTGAACGGAAGAATTAAGCCAACATAGAATGCAACACCTTTAGCGACGCTGGATGTAGCAATGCCCAGAACCATAGAAAAAAATCCATTCATTACATTCAGATGGTTATTCTCCAATTCAATTAATCCTCGCACTATTGGGATTGTTATTTCTTATTTTCCTTATCCCGAGAATTTGTAAGGTGGATGTTTACGTCACCCTGTATATCCTATCTTTACTCATTGCATTTGCATATGTTTCATCCAACAGAACGCGATTACAACAAGCTGTGACTGAAAAGTTCATGACATTTGTTAGTGATTGTTATCTATTTCTCGAATACCTCAGTGACTACAAAGCTGAAGAAAAGGATAAAAACAGAATCGCACTATCTCGTTCAGTTTCTGAGATACTTTTTGCGATAAAATTCGTGAGAAGAAAAAATCGCTCCATGGTGTTTTACCTCTTCGCTACCACATTAATTGAGAAATATTGACTAGTTTTCAAAATAAACCGAAATTTTTTCGAGAGTGGGCAGCTTGACAGAAAAATTCCAGGGCATGTTTCAACATGTTTACATGATTGTATATTTTTTCCAAATTTCTTTGCGAAAACTTTTACTTGGGAAGAAGTCCTGGTTCACTTGATATCGCTCATCCATTTTTGCCCTGGTATTCCCTATAAGAAAATATCCAGAATGATGAGAAAGGGGGGGGGGACATCGGGTATCAATAAGATCATCGACGATCAGCATAATTCGACTTAGCTATAAGTAAAATCAAGCTGGATGAGATCATGAAACCATTCTCATAATCAAGCAGATATCCTTCCAATTAAATAGAGAAAACGAATGTCTCCCAATTATTTCCTTAAACTCTCATGGAATGACCGAGATAAGGAACTTTTTCTTCTCTCCCATGTCGCACTCTTAGTCATCAATGAGACACCACTACATACATAACTTATTTGTCCCTCGGATTATTAGAGAAGCCGAGAAATGCTGACACATTGGACTACAAGTGTTCAAATCAGTGGGCAGGTCTTATAAATGATTTCTGGGGGCTTGAAAAATCCTCGACTCATGCTCACACATCTAAAAACCAGAGGGGGAAAATACTCTCTACCAGTCAAATTATTTCTTCATCTCGTGAAAAGCCTTTTTCTCCATTTTTTTTCTCTCTCTCTCATCCTCTACTCAAAGACTCCTCCCTGAGTATGAATAGATGAGTAAGGAGGCATTTGTGGTCTCTGGATTTCGCACAATTCGTGACAAGGGATTAAGGGCAAAACTTCTCCGTTCTATTCAACGAATTGCCGTAAATACAAGGTGGCTGGTGGAACACAAAGAGACGTATATATAATAATACTATATAGTTGGGGAAACACGAGACAACTTTTAGTCGCTCAACGAATTAAGGCAAATTGACGTCGTTCGAGGATACTTAACGTGTCCGTAATGCTTAATACTTAGAGAATGCTCATTTGCTCTTTCTTTCACCATTTGAAATGCCTACTCCTCCTCCTGTCCCCCTTTCTTCTATTACTTATCTCTTATCTTCTAGTGTTGAATGGGAATGAGTTTAGGTATTTTTACCAATTCATGCAGATTAAACTAACTGCAAATGGAAATACTTCGGCGAGGTAAAATTAACGAAAATGAGCAAAAATAGCCAACAATGTAGAGATACTGTAGCATTTTCCTAATTTTCCTCAGATTTTTTTTGGAAAGGCTCTCACTCTGAAAAAAATCGGTTCATTTTGCCTCAGTTTCACCGATTTTTGATAATGCGATCCTGATAATCGAGATTGATAATGTGATTCTGATCATTCGATCATCTGATATCGAATGGAAGCTTTATAATCATCATTTTTTTCGGGTTTGAGATTTTATCATAATATGAATGCAAATGACCCAAAACGTTAAGAACCGCCGTTTTTGAAAAATGTCTGTGTGTATGTAGGTGGGTGTGTGCACACAGAAAAAGCTAGCCATAGGTTATGCACATCATCAGCATAATTCATGCGGAACTGTTCATAAAATATCATTTTGACATGTCATGAATTATGCTCTAATAGTGCATAATTTACGTTCGAGATTTTCACATAAAACATGTTCTGATAGGGAACATTTTATGTTTCAAAAAAGTGCAAAATTCATGTACTTAGGAGTACATAATTTGTGCTCTATTTTTTATGTAAAATTAACAGCGAAGTTGAAAACCTGAGCTGCATGGATAAGAACAATTTGATACACTGTAGAATTTATCGTATTTTGCCGTTTCACCGTTGAATCAACTCGAACAAGAAATTTTTTTCGAAGGAAATTGCAATGTCAACAGTCCTCTTCATTAATTATGTAAAATCCATTCATTCACGGAATGCTTTAATAATAATTCATCGATATCGTCGATCATAATTCACAAATGTGATTGAAATATTCTCATTCCTCGTTGTTCAATTCTTCTCCTTTGAATTCAGATTATGATGATGGAAAAGATTTGGGCCATTGCTGAAGGTGCTGGATATTCTGAAGAAATTTGTTTCGATCTCGGCCATGTCCATTGAAAGATAAAGTATTGATTGGAAAGAAAATATCTGTACGCGTTATTGAGCTATCAAGTTATGAGGAAATTTGAGAATTGCTGCCTACGGATGAACGGATGGTAGATTCTGTTGAATTTGTACAAATAGACGGCATTCGTTATGATTTGAGCATGGCTATTGTTGTTGAACTCATTGAAGATGATTTAATATTTGGCAATATTTCAGCTATTATCATCATGGACAATAATTATTTTTTTCTGGGCAAAAAATTCTATTCAACGTACTCAGAGCATTACTTCGCGTATTGGGTGATTGAAACAATGGAATAGTTTAATGTTTCTTATAAAAATCTCATTACTCCCGTTCTAACTCATATTCGGATTGCAGGAGACGGAAAATCGTATGCAACTCTTCGTTATCACCTTGAACGCCATTTTTGAGATTTATAAAATCATAGAATACTGTTGAACTTGTAAAAAACTAAAAACTATGAAGATAAGTGTCTATAATTGGAGTGCAATTAGAGGAATTAAGCGTAAATCATGTTATTTTTTTAATCATAATTTATGCCTATTTCAAGCGTATTTCATGCTATTTAATTTGACATATTTTATGTATTTATAAGAACATAAATCATGCGCTATATCAGCATAAATTATGCGTGCAAAATGTAACATGATTGATGCACAATGAGTGCATATTCACGTTACTAATAGTGCATGTTTTATGCGCAAGAAGCTCATAACTCATGGCTAGCTTTTTCTGTGTGTGTGTGTGTGTGTGTGTGTGTGTGATGACGCATTATCCGCTTTACTCTGAAACGGGGCTATCTAGCGATCTGAAAATTCTACCATATGTTTGCCATGCATGCCCCAAGCTCTTATTAAAATTTCAGCTGAATCGGCCGGATAGTTCATGAGAAAAATAACAATGTCGAAATATCGTTTTTTCGACTTTTCTCGATGAAAAATAGAAATAACAGCGTCCACTCTCAGCGAGGAGATGCACGTTGATGAGCTGCATCTTTAACCCCTGGGGTGGTGGGAGCTCAGATTTTTAGTTTATCCAGTATAAAACTTTTGAGGAATCTTTCGTAAAAATCTTGATTCCTCTATAACTTGATGAATAATTGAGCTAGAGACCTCAAATTTTGTGAGGTTATACATCTGATGAGCACAAAGTTTGGTATTGAAACTGAACGGAATTGGTCCAGTAGCTTCTTACATATTAGCATAGAAACATCCGAAAAAGCAAGCTATATCTTCAAAACTATTCAATTGATTATATTTGAAATGAGCTTAGCCCTGTGAGACCTATTTTGGTTCCCCACTCCACGCACAAATCAATAATGGTAAATTCAAAATTAAAAAATCCATTCGGAAGCTTTCTGCCAATCGCATTGGCAGAATACTAAATGTACGATGTTCAAATTACGCACAAGTAGTGTGGCTCCTGCTTGTTTCTTTCATACTCACGGGGAAGAGGAGAACCATTTTCGAAGCTTGGTAATGTTTCCTTCTAACATATCATGATTTAAAAGAGGAAAGCTGAGAAAATGTCAAATCGCGGTTCTACTGATCTGTGCCAAATGAGAAATAAGTCAATAGAAACATCAAAATTTGTTCGTGCAAAATGAAACAAATCACCCGCCTCTCTCCTCTGTATCAGAGAGAGACCTCTCTCTCCAATTTGACCTCAATATCCATGTTGTTTGCACGAAGAAAAAATATTGGAATATCGAAAAAAATGCCAACTCATCCAAATCAATTTAATGGAACTCGCTACACAGTCACCACGTAATAACAGTTCCACGGGAACTTTTTCGTTTTTGAATCCGAACGAGAATCTTCTACTGAGCTTTTACAGGATTTCTATGACATCATAGCTACTGTACTCACTTGCTCCGTTTTGTTCATTGGAATATACGCATCGGAACGAACCTTTATGGTACAGATTTTTCATAAACAAATTTATCCCTGGTTAACATGTAACCAAAATAAAAACTTTTTTTTTTCATTTTCCACGAGTTGACCTACGTTTTATCTTCAATCCTATCACAAGAAGAAATTCATTCAAATTGAAACAGTAAATTGAGTAAATAAGAATGGGGTCAGTTGTTTATCCGTTTATTCAGGCTTCCTTCATTTCAATTGATTTATCGAGATGTATTGAGCCCCTCCTTTTGTATTGATATCCCTGCCTGCTACATATTATTGCAGAAGAGAAAATAAGAGGGAATGACCCTTTTTTTCTCTTTTTCTTTTCTGTTCAACCGCCCTCTATGCCCCTGACTGCTCTGGGGTACCAGGAGAATACCAGGATAACTCAACGATTAGGGTGAATGCATATCATATTCAATGAATAAAATTAAAATACCCCGTGTAACATTGTGTTTTCCCTATCTGTCATAATTCACATTGTAATTTTCAGTCAGTTGGAAAAATTTATTTCACCACTCAACCGTAGAATGAAAGGAAGAAATAATAATAATAGTAAAGAAAATCGTACAATTTATCTCACATTTATTCTTCCTTTACTTTTGTTATGAATTTTTCCCTTTCTTTTACATTATCTCACTCTCTCTGTCATCTCTTTCTTTATTATTTTCTCTCTTTTATTCTTCCCCCGTAAAGTTATACACGCGCGGACGTTGATTCACCGTAGCTACGTGTAGATCCGATTTAAGAGGAATTGAAGTGAGGGATGGAGTGGGTAAAGGTGAGGGAGAGAAAGAGAGAAGAGAGCGTTGCCAGTGTGTACACCGCATTGGAGCTATTAATTCAAGAGGAGGCGGTTAAATAGAACGCACGAGAACTCAACTGTTGGTGATGTATACCTGTACCTTTTCTATTCACTTCTATCTAATGTAAAAGTGGTGCATTCTTTTTCTTTTCACTCTCCTTCGCGTCTCTGTTGAGAATGATATTTGCTCTGACACTAAAAGCGTTATATCATCTGAATTATACATAAAGGACTCTGTGGTATACAGCTCTCACGAATAATTATGCGGTTGTACTGATTTTTTTCTTTAGATTTTCTTTTTTTTTCCTCGCTATTCTAGGGGTAAAAAATGACTTTGATGCAACTGGGGATGCAGTTCCCCTTTTTTTTTATGTCAGTGACTCAATATTTTCTTTGTTCTTTTCTTCTCAACACTGAGGCATACTGAAAATACTTTTCTCAGGTACAGATAAATATCTTTGTTGTAGTTTTTTTGCTCCATAAAAGTCTTTTCTGTCTCGTAGAACGAGTAACGGAAATGAGTATAAAACTCGTAATATATTTTATTGAATTAGGTCATCATTCTTATGAAAGATACGATTTCGAAATGTACATGGTGGAATTATCGCCGTTTCTTCGCACGAAATTTTGAATAGGGGAGACTAGAGCAAATCGAATCTTTGGGGCAAAAGCCAGTATGAAAAAATTTCAACAAATTCGCTAACAGTGTAAGCATTGTGGAGCATCTTCATATTTTTTCAAATTTTTTTCGTATAGACTTTCATTATGTGAAGAATCTCGGTTCATTGTACCTTGTGGGTCCATTTCATCCCATTTTTCTCTTTTAGAGCAATGAAATAGTATTTTCTGGACATTATGACATTTGAAATGATTCGAGGGAGTTTCTATTGAATTAAATAAATGATTATTGCACTTTTCCCGGGAAAACCGATAAATTCTCTTTTTTTTTTTGGATATGGAGCAAATGTAATCTAATTTCTTGTCCCTGTTCATTCTCAAAAAAAAAAAACAAGAAAGAAATGAAATTAGGGGATGAAAGTCCCTGCCGGACCACAGGGGAAATGATTTGTCGAGGTGCGATGTTTCCTGTCAAAATTTTAGTCACTGAAACGAGTTTATGTTCACGTTATTCCTTCTAAAATATTTCTCACCCCATGATAGAGGTTGAGAGGTTTTCGAATTACTTCCCCTTTTTACCGGCATTTTTCCTTCCTTCTCATTTTTTTCATTTTTATTCCTCTCCCTTCAACATATTCGTAATAATTACGACTTTGTTGCCCTGGGGAACACTGAGTTCTATGGGATACTAATCAGTACACAAAAACTGTGGTGAATGAAAAAAAAGAGAAAAAATTGTACGAGAACATCGAGGGAATATGTTTTTGTGCACCGGTGCTTGTTGTCTTTTTTTTTCTTCCCGTACTTTATTTGAGGTATCATCACACAGTTTCTCCCCTTGTCCGTTTTTCCTCCTCAGAAAATTATGTAATTCTCTGTGGCCTCGTAAACCGAATTTTCGTGTGAAAATTTCGGATGAAAATAAATTAATAAAATCTTTACTTCCTTTTATACTTCATTTGTTTATTTTTCCCCATATTTGGATTGAAGGAAGGAATCAATAAGATAAAATGTCAAAGCATAGTTCTCATACGACTGTTGTATAATATGAAAACATCATTTTTCCACTGGGAAAAGTATCAAGAAAACTTTCTTGTAGAGAGCTTCCTAAGCTCCAAATTACGCTACGACTACCCTTCAACCTATAATTTTCTGTCTGAGGTCTCCATCAGGCTTTTATTTTTATGAATTTTTCGTAAGGAAAAATCTGATATCTCCTTAATCTGATTTTCAGCATTGAAAAATTTCGCAAATGAATGATTTCCTTATGTCATGCCCGATGCTTCATCATGATACTCGTGGCTGATCAATGAATAAATGTTAAATCAGTTCATCATGCTAGAATCATGGAGAGGCGATTGGGAGGTATTCAGGTGGCGTCATGACGATAGAATGAAATCCACTCAATTCGATGACATCCCCCATGGAAATAAAATATAAATGAAATATATATTGGGATATAAAAAATATATATAAAAATTATATAAAAGATATAGAAAAAGTATATAATTATCTATCAAATGTATATAAAAAATATATTCTCAATATACAACTTTTGTATAACAACATTATGAATGCGAATGGTCGCATTCTTGACTTAGTAATGTGCTCCTCGGTGTGCACTGTGGAGAATTATTTACACCCGATCCACAATGTGAGTGGTCATCATCCGGTGCTGCTAATATCTACTGTGAGCTGTGGAAAACCTAAATGTGTGCAATTTCAGCCAAATGTAACAAACCCAAAGAGATATAAATTTGGAGATACTTGTATCGGTCTGTTGTGTGAAAACCTTGTAACAATCGATTGGTCCGCAATGTATGGTATGAATGATGTGAATTGTATGTGTGATTTTATGTATGGAAAGATTTATGAAGTGCTTGATCGAGTCGTTCCATCAAGTACTCAGTTCACTATCTACAGTAATAACTAGGGCCGTGCAGTTCCGCTTCAGTTTTGCTTAATCTGAAGTTATCTGCATGAAGTGTCAAACAAATGAAAGCCACGTGTTGTAACCTGTGAGAAAGCCTAATTTAATGTAACCTGTGAAAAGGAGTGAATGTCACCCGTAAAAATGATGAAAAAGGTTTAGAAAGGAATTTGGATTTTTATCCTTTCAAAAAAAGAAAGAACTAGGAAAAAAATGGAGGAGCTTCTTTGAGAGAGTGCCCCGTTTCTCAATCCTTGTCATGTGCTCCCTAAGCCTTGAGGAGTAAGTTTTGTCATTCCGGAAAATAACAATTTCCTTCGTTCAATAATTTTTTCAGCTCTTCATCTTGAAAAGTTGAAGAAGCAGTTTTGAAGGGGACTAATGTCTTCCTATATCCATTTAATCCTGACTTGATAGTCAAGAAGATTTTTTTGAAGGAAATTTCGTTTTTTTCTGTTTTATGTAGAGTAATCGGATTTTTTTCCATTAATTAAGAGGAGGGAGAATAAATAGAGACAGGAAGATTCCTGAAGTGTCCCTCTAGTTCCTCAGTTCTTGTGATATCCTTCATGTAACCTCAAAGTGAGTTAACTTTGAAAAAAACATTGAAGTAGATGATTGGCCTTGCGGTCATATGACCGCAACTTCTCGCCAATTTTTACGTAAAAATCTTGATACCTCTAGAACTTGGAGTCCGCCGGGAGCCGTCGAGCGGAACAGTCGTTCGGCTGTTCCGTTGAAGAGGTATTCTATCATGAGATCCGTATATACCTCATCTACATCTATCCTATTCTACTCTTTCCTATATTTCTTTTCTCTCTATCAAAATTTCTTTTCATAAAGATGCTCCAGTAGTAGTTATGAATATTACCGGCGGGCTCCCCAGTGAATATAAGTCTAGAAAATCGAACAACAGCTTTGTTAAAATAAGAATAAAGTGAAAAGTAAAGCAGTCTGACAATTTAGCATAATCTCGCGTTGGAATTTACAAAAAATGAATTTTTACCAGCCGAAAATTAATTTTGTAATATTCGAGAGTGAAATTGAGTGAAATTGGAGAATAAAAGAATCAAGAATTGGCATCGTTGAGAAAAGAGTTTGTTTTTGACTATTGCCGCATGAAGCTGAGGTCATCGGCTAAGTGTTGACAAATAGACACCGCTGAACAATGGGATTCAGATTTGTAAACAGACAGGAAGAAAGAATTCTGAGAAAAATCGATATCTACGTTCACTTTGAAATCCGACAATAATTCGCAGTTGAATATTTGAACACGTAGGAAAATTCTGATGGCGGTCGCCATAGCCGCTGCCATGGCGGCCGCCATTACAAATTTGCCGCTTTCTATGAAGTTCTTTCCCATGGCAATTTTTCCATGGCGATTCTATCCAAGGCATATTTTTGCCCGGCATTTCTTCCCATCATGATTCTTTTCATTTTTTCCCATGGCTTTTTTTTCATAGCTTTCTTTTCCATGAGCTTTTTTTCCATGGCGTTTGTTTTCCATAGTGACTTTTTCCATAGTGATCCTTTCCATGGCGTTTCTCTCCATTGCATTTTCTCCATGGCAGAATTCGTCAATGCAAAATTTGCTATGGAGAAATTTGCTATAGCCATAAATTCATGAAAGGCATGAAAAATTTATGGAAAAGTCATGAAAAGAATCATCATGCCAAAAATTGCCATGGAAAGAATCGTCATGAAAAATCGCCATGGGAAAGAACTCCATGGAAAGCGGCAAATTTGTGATGGCGGCCGCCATGGCGGTGGCCATGGCGGCTGCCATGGCCGGCGCCATGACCACCGCCATCAGAATTTTCCTACGTGAAGAAATAAGAGAAAAGAAATAAATTGAAATCACGAGAAAGGAAAAAGAGACAAAGAAAAGAAGACAAAGAGAATAGAAATTTTCAGATTTTGGCGGTTCGGAAGTGATAAGCCAACATAGAATAGACTCAGAAATAATATGGTAGTCCTCCGCTAGGGGGCATATTCAATACAGACTAATAGAAAAATTGGAAAAAAGAGAAGATATGGCACTTGCCCCTATATGGGGATATAGCCAAAAGGAATGAAAGAGAAGACCTCTAGAACTTAATGAATAATTGAGCTAGAGGCCTCAAATTCTGTGGGGTTAGACATCTGATGAGCACAACGTTTGGTATCGAAACTGAGCGGAATCAGTCCAGTAGTTTCTTAGATATGAGCATAGAAACATCCGAAAAAGCAAGCTATATCTTCAGGACTATCCAATTGATCATTTCTGGGATGAGCTTAACCTTCTGAAGCCTCTTTTGATCTCCGCACTCCAAGCGCAGATCAGTGCTTGTAGATTTAAAATTGAAAAATCCATTCGGACGCTTTCTGACAATGGCATTGGCAGATTATTAGATGTGGGATGTTCAAGTTACGTACATGTAGTGGGACTCCTGCTTGTTTATGAGTGAAATGAATAAGTGTAGTGAACTCAGTGTTCAAAAACTCCTGTGAAAATCTATTGGCCAGCAATAATAAAATAAGTATATTTGTATTCTCTTGGGAAAGTCAATTGTTGATTTCCATCGTATGCTCGATAATATATCATGAGAATGACCAGAAGGAGAAGATTTATATATTTCCCATAGATGAACTGACCTATCATTCGGTTAAGGGGTAACACCACTGTAAAAGTCTAAAAAAAGGCGTTTTTTGGCGTTTTTTTTTCTATAGAAAAAGTGGCAATAAAATAATGATATTTGGGGGAGTGATTGAGCATATATTTGAGTCTTCAGGAAGAAAAAATCATCAAAAAATATCAAAAAATGACGACACAAGAGCCATTCTTGCGCGGCCCCTCAAATTTAGAACACTCTGCGGCACGCAGTGTAACTGGTGCAAATTCCAATTCAAAAAAAAAAATTGGCTCAGTCTAGATACACATAGCTACAGAAATACGTAGGGGATTTCCAAAATATTGTTTTTTGTAGGATTGGTGACCATTTGAATGACAAAATTCAAATTTTGGCCAAAAAACCGGTAATTTTTGATCAATAAAAAATGTGCAAATCAATTTTTTGGAAATCTCCTACGTATTTCTGATCGAATTATTGTTTTCAAGATGCTGTGGAAAATTCGAATGAAAATAATGAAAATTATTGGAGTTGTGCTGCGTGCCAATTTGAAAAATCATGTTTCGAGAAAAACACGATTGAAGTTTTGACTTAGGCTGTGAATATGAAGAAATGCCTTGGGAAAACTTCAAAATTCCATGTGAAATAATGGGTTTCAGGTGATAACTGTTCTTGCTCGTATCCTGGGAGGCGCAAAGTGATTTTTGAGGCAAGAAAAAAAATCTATTTTTTGAAAATTCTACAGTGGTGTTACCCCTTAAAGAGAATATTTCTCCCATTTTCTCTGCTCCTATAACTTTCGAAGCATTCACTATGCGACGAAATCCTGATAAATGCATTGAAATAAATGCATTCGATGACAATATGTTCATGATTTCAATTATTCAATTCCATTTCAATTAAGCAATATGAAACATCGACACTCTTGAATTTTTCAATTTAATTTCCCATATAATCTTTTGCTGATTTCAAAAATAAACAAAATGAATTCATAATACTATCAAACGACTCTAAATGCAATTAAAATACACTACTCAAAAAAATTGAAGGAACAAAAAATTTTTCCATTTTTTTCAGTGATTTTTGGAAGACTGTAACTTCATGAAAAATGATCGGATTGAAATAAAAAAAAAGCATTTCGAAGCTTGAAATGTCTAGTTTTGAAATCTTTCAAAGGAAATTTTTTTGGAGCATTCCCTTGATGCAAAGAGAGAAAAAGAAGTGAAGAAAAAAAATCAAAAATTTTTTCATTTTTGAAAATAGTCTACGGGCTCAGGAAATTTTTTTGCAACTTGATCAATGCCAGGATCATTTAGCCCAACTCTTTAGCTTCAATTTCTTCTTTTTTTTTTCTTCGTACAATCATTTGTCTCTGAGATATCGACTGTTGAATGAAAATTCGTCTTTTTCTCTTCGATCATCGATATCTCGTGAACTACTGATCGTACAGCGAACGGATGGTGGGTTTCACAAACTTGAATAAATTCTCTAGAGGTGGCTTTTGGAATTTGATTTTTTTAAAAATTAATTTTCCACTTGATATTGGTTCGAAAAGTTACCATAAAATAACGTTTTTTCACTGTTCTCGTAAGTCTACCTAAACTTTGTCATTTTTCGGAGGACTGCTACTGTCTTTGGGTTTTTTCTTAGCTGAATGTATGCCCAAACATCCTGGAAAATTTCAAGTCAATCGGTTAAGCCATTTTTCCTCCCCGACCGATCAAAGTTGTTACAAGAATTAAAGCAACAATATGCTGGTTCCTTCAATCCTAATTAATGAAGGTTTTTTTTCGTAAAAATTTCGTTCCAGACGCATACACATATTCTTGCAAATTTCAGTTTTTATCAACTTTATTTTTAATAAACGACATGTTCCGATATCGAATGTTCCAATGTCTTTTTCTCCTCAATTTCTCCGAAATTCTTACAAAAAAGAGGGTGCGTGGAACCCACGCGACAGAAGTGAAACTTCTTGCTCATTATGTATAGATAGCGGTAAATTATTCGGATTTTTTTTAATGAACAAGTGATAATAATTGAGAAAAGTGAGGATACGAGGTTAATCTCAAAGGAAAATGGCAAAAAGCACAGACCAGCACATTTAGCTGTGTAATGAACACAACACTTTGAGAATTTGAGTACCTGTCTATAGGATTTTGGTTATCTGCTAACTAACAAATTATCTTTATTTTTACGATTATAAAGTGTTCAGACAACTAGATTTTTTGAAATCAGTTTTTTGTGAATACACCGGAAATCGATCGAGATAGAGCGGTTTTGCTTCAATCCTTTCTTGTAGCTTTCAAAACTCTCTATAAAGAAGGATTCATGCAAAATTGCTCTATCTTGGCTAAATTCCGGGATATTCGAAAAAAAATTACTTATAAATCAATTTGGCTACAAACTTCATATTCTTTTGTTTTTGACATCATTTTGTTCGAAAATATCTTGGAAACTGAGCGAGATAACGGAATTTTCCCCATGACATTTTTTGTAGAGAATTTTAAAAACTACAAGAAGAATTCCTACAAAAATTGCATCATCTTACTCAGTTTCCCAGATATTTATCGTCCTACGACCAGAAATAGATTTATGAATAGAGGAATTGTTTCAATGGTTTTTTCTTGAGAATATATCGAAATCTAATAGAGATACGCCCTTTGCTTCAATCTTTTTTTTAGCTTTTGAAATCTTCTAGAAAAAAAAGGATTCAGGCAAAATCACCCTATCTCACTTAGACTTCGAGTATACTCAAAAAATGTTGGCTTCGGCACGCCTCGTGTGTTGATGCTTTCGTTAGTACGACAATACACTGCAGCGTCACCTCGCTTCTCCCACTACCCGACTACCGTGCCTATAGAGCCTGCAGTCTCGCCCCCGCTCTAGCTTCCCCCGCCAACAACGCAAGACTTCTCCTTTACCCCCACTCCTCGACTATTGAGTTCCCCTCAAAACTTGACGGTTTCGGTACACGCTCGAGAAAAGTTGGTACCCTGCCAAAAGAAGTTTCACTTAAAAAAAAACCTTCATTAATTAGGGTTTAAGGAACAAGCATATTGTTCCCTTAATTTTTGCTACAACTTTGATTGGTCGGGTGAAAAAAATGGCTGTACCGATTGACTTGAAATTTTCCAGGGTGCTTGGGCATACATTCAGCTAAAAAAAACCCAAAGACAGTAGCAGTCCTCCGAAAAATGACAAAGTTTAGGTAGACTTACGAGAACAGTGAAAAAACGTTATTTTTTGGTAACTTTTCGAACCAATATTACGTGTAAAATTAATTTTTTTGAAAATCAAATTCCAAAAACCACCTCTCGGGAAGTCATTCAAGTTTGTGAAACCCACCTTCTGTTCGCTGTACGATCAGTAGTTCCCGAGATATTGATGATCGAAGAGAAAAAGACGAATTTTCATTCAACAGTCGATATCTCAAAGATAAATGATTGTACGAAGAAAAAAAAAAAAGGAAATTGAAGCTAAAGAGTTGGGCTAAATGATCCTTGCATTGGTCGAGCTGCAGAAATTTTTTTCTGAGCCCGTAGACCATTTTCAAAAATGAAAAATTTTTTGAATTTTTTTCCTTCGCTTCTTTTCCTCTTTTTGCATCATAGGGAATGCTTCGAAAAAATTTTCCTTGAAAGATTCCAAAACTAGACATTTCAAGCTTCAAAACCCTTTTTTTTTTATTTTAATCCGATCATTTTTCATAAAGCTACAGTCTTCCAAAAATCACTGAAAAAAATGGAAAAATTTTTTGTTCCTTTAATTTTTTTGAGTAGTGTCTATGCATTTGACGAAAAATTATGATTGTTGTCTATTTCTGTATTTATTCTAAATTGATTAACTTGATGTTTCGACGGTTTCATATTTTTTAAATTGGATTTCACTCATACATCAATGCCGACTTCAAAAATGAGAAAAAATGTCACTATTCCATGAAATGTCTCAGAATGCATTGAAATCATATGCATTCCATAAAAAAATGTTCGTGATTTCAATTACTTGATTCCAGTTCAATCAAACAATATGAACACATCGACACTCTTCAATTCTTAAATACAATTTTCCATACAATCTCATGCTGTTTCCAAAAATGAACAGAAGAAATTCATAAGATGACTCTGAATGCAATTAAGCTGTATGCATTTCACAAAAAATTGCGATTGTAGTCTATTTCTTCATTTATTCTGAGTGGATTGATGTGATGTCCCGACAGTTTCATATTTTTTCATTTGATTTCACTCGTGCATCAATGTTGACTTCAAATATGAGAAAAAAAATGTCACTATCCCATGAGATATTCCAGAATGCATTGAAATCATATGCATTTGATGAAAAGGAATTCCATGTTTTCAATTACTCGATTTCATTTCAATCGAACGATATGTAGCATCGACTTCCTTGAATTTTTCAATTTAATTCCCCGTACAATCTCATGCTGATTTCAAAAATGAACAAAATAAATTCATGATACTATAAAATGACCTTGCATGCAGAAAAATTGTATGCATTTGTCAAAAAATAATTATTGTATTCTATTTCTCCAGTTCTTCAGAACCGATCCAGTTCTTTTTAATCTGTAGTACTGAGGGTCCAATATTTCTGCATTCAGTTTCATCTGTGAGCCCATACTGCCTCGAAAAATGAAAAGATGAGTATCATTATTGTATGACATGTCTTAGAATGCACTGAAATCATATGCATTGGATGCAAAGAATCTACATCTATTCAATCACTCGATTCCATTTCAATCAAACGATATGGATTACGACACCTTCAAATTTTTCCATTTAATTTTCCCATAAAATCCCATGCTGAGTTCAAAAATGACTGAAAGAAATTTCTTCTCCAATCAAATTACTCTGTATTCACTGTATTTGTATGCATTTTATGGAGGGAATTCGTTTAAAATTTTACTCCGGAGTTTAATGATAGTTCATATGCCATGGTATCCCTCATGACTTTCAAGAATTTGTTGAAGTGTAACTTCATCCTGAGCTTTTATTTTTACTAAAGAAAGTCCATGGATATGTATGAAAGAATAAAGCGTACGAATGGTCGGAAAATGGAATTTTCGTATCTTTAATTTGGACTAGTTGTGTCTCAGGGGCATATCTTTTGGTTTCGAGAAATCCTTGTAGAGAATAGTACGCGTGTATATCAAAAATGGGCGAGTTTCAGGTAGTCGGGATCCCAGAGCCTTAACCCCATCAATACTCCTCGTACCTGAGGCCATAAACTGCCCCCTCCCAATTACACAAATATGCATTTTTCTGAGTACCGAGTGTCGGTGACGAATCGTGCGGGCTTCCATACATTATTTCACTTTTTTTTGGCGAAAAATTACATTAAAAGAACAGAACATGAGAAATATCTGGCTTTGTTCCCGAGATATTCTAAGAAAAAAAAGATTTAAGAACTCGAAAAATGAAAGAACCCTGGCGGTTTCTTGATCACGGTTAAATTACAGTGAAAGAATCGTGAATTGACGGTGAATTAATTTTACCGACAAATCACCGTCGAACGATAGTCGTTTCGCCGTGTATCAGTAGTGTGCTTGTGCAAATTCGGCACGAGGTAATCACGATGAATCTCTCACATACATACAGTATTTTTTCCGTGAGAAAATTCGCTTTTCTCAATGAATCAGCCATATTTTCATAGTCCTCTGACCGTCATCCTTGTGGTATTCAATGGACTTATAATGGTGACTTGATCGTCTACTGACGGTGCATAACTAGTGAAAGAGGAGTGAATTGTCGGTAAAGTAGGAGTGGATGGCTGGTGAATTATTAGTCGTAAGATACATTGTTATTGTAAAAGCAATTTCTTCAATGTTTATGAAATTAAAAAATGGTTTTCTTAATACTGCTGTATGCTAAGAAGAAAATACTATTTTACTGAGAAATTTGTCTTTGAATTGAAGAAACGAATGATTAATAATGATCATCCATTTTTTCACATCAATTAATTGATTGATCAATGTGAAAATATTTCTCTCAAAGTAGTATATTCATTTATGGAACAAGCAATGAGATAATCAATTTGAAAAATTCTAAATTTGTTCTGAATAAATGATTGAAATAAATAAATTCCAATCTAGATATTCTCATCCTAAGTGACGCATCAGTACTTTCAATGCACGATTTCTAAAGGCGAATTATCAAAGAATTGAATGAAATTAAAATTTGATTGATATATACTCAGACGGATACCTTCAGAACGACTGAATGACTTATTGTATTCAGAGCCAAAAGAAGGAGAATACTTGTGCAGATATAGCCATAAGGCCCAATTTTAAGTGATTCAAAATTATTCTTTGATGCATTTTTGAAAGGCTGAGACGATTTTTTGCTCAAATCAGATTGGAGATTTTATTTTGGGCCATTTCAAATTGGACTATATATCTGTATCTTTGAAAGTATCTCGCTGCACCAGACATAATAGCCTAGAAAATGGTTCCGAATGGATAATTTTGGAGATAAAACTTTAAGATCCAATTCGAAAGGGTTCGAAATGAAAATTTCAATCATATTTGGTAGGAAAATGATTTCAAGTATTCAAAACCGACTTCGAAATTCCCATCAACTCATTTTTAATTGGGGTTTATACTTGCATTTCTGAAAGTAGTCATTTAGGTAGAATTTAGACTAGCTCATGTGATAGGTCGGAACATTTATGATCAATATAGGTATATAGAACTTTTCTTTTCAAATATTCAATTTCTGGGCCCGAAAAAAGAGGGGATGTTAGCCTCACCGGTTTGGGACGAAATAAAAATTAAATTTGAAGTACCCATATGATCGTAATTGTTCCCAGCTTGCGCGTACACTTTGGCTCAGACGAGTATTTTTTGAGATATAGCTATGAAGCCCAATTTAAAATAATTCAAAATGGATTTCTGAATCATATTCAATAAGAAAATTGTCCCAGCTTTTTAAAAATGGATAAGAAAATTATTTTACATCTTTTCAAATTGGACCTTTTAGCAGTATCTGTAGGATTATTCATTTGCGTTCAAATATAGACTCTCATTAGTTTCCTGGAATTCCATTCTTGTGAAAAGAACTTTTTGCCAGAAAAATAATGTTCATATTTGTTTCAAAGTTTACGTAGTATTGAAAATTTCCAATCTTGTGATTCCTTAAGGATATCCTAGTGGCAGGTTCAAATGATGAACTTTTTTTTTCTTCTTAGTTATTATAATTACTATAACTATTTCGATTTTTCAACATTTTACCGATACTAGAACGATGTCCGAGATGATGAATTGTAAATAAATAATATTATGAATATTCAATATTGTTCCGCATTTGACTCACGCTGTCCCAGCATCGAGGACTGGGATTGGAGGATTCTCAGATTTCAAATACCAATATGGCCGCCATTGATGTTTTCATGCAATCAATTGAATTAATCGTCACTATATGTCCGGTAACATACATTTTTCACGATTTCAAAAAAAAATAGACATTCTGACGAACAAAAAACATATGAGGTTATAATAAGAAAAAATAGGTCTGTGACCATGGATTTTTGCAGTGAAACTGAAACTGAGCCTCGCTTATGGAGTTTCTATGTTAATTTAATTATTTTCAAAAATTAATTTTGGCCTTATTTGTCCGGTAACATGGGGTAAACAAAATTTTGAAAGAGTCTACTCATGCTATTCTATCGAAAGTGACCAGAATTGAAAAGAAAAAGTAGTTTGCCCGAACCACTAGGATATCCTTAAGTCGAAGTTCAATTTCTCGAAAATATTCTGTTAAGTTCCTTAGTGTATGAAGTATGACTGCAAATAATAAGAAATCAACAAGCTTAAAATACTGGTGCATACTCCAAAGAATATGATCAAGAGTAATATAATTAGATGGGCTGGAGAGTTTTTCAAATCCTACAGATACATTAGGAACAGAGTGAATCGTCGAACCATATAACTCTGAGACTAAAGCAACAAGATTATTCCAAAGAGTGAACTTTTAGTCATTACAGCCTTGTTACCAATGAATCCCGATGAAGCGTACTAGATAACTGTTATACTAATAAAAAAAAAAGATAACTGTTGTATTCTATAAATATTTAAAGTTACAACTATTATAATGAATAGTTTGTCATTAGGATCAAGTAATTTTCAATAAAATTTATATGGATTTTCTTCTTTTAATTCAATTTCCATCTTCATTTCGGAGTCATTATTACGTATATTTAAATCTAAACAGCATCTGCCGTCAGAATTATGAATTACAATATAATTTTTCTCATTAAACCAATTTTTACCATGATTATTGATATTGATGATTGTACCAAAAAATTGGATAATGAACAATATTGAGTCAATGGAAGTTTGAGGAATTTCTAATAATTCGTTAGTAAAAATCCTTTCGGCCACCAGTTTTTTGCCAGTCGAGATTTCGTGAATTCACGGTGAATCGTCGGTAAAATAGTGATCTCCTCACTAGCACAAGCTGGTTCTTCTTGCGTCAAAAATCAGTCTAATGACTGAAAAAACATTCGTAACTGCTTGTAAAGTCCCCGTTTTTCGTTCGTAAAAATCTAGAATATCTACCATCGAATCACCAAATGTGTAAAGTCCCAGCTTTGCACAAATTCACTAGTTATCCACCGTCAAAATACTTGAATCTACTTGTGACTGTTAAATTGCCAAAAAATGATGGTCAATCGTCGGTATTTTAACCGAGATCAAGAATCCGCTAGGGAAGAGGCGATTTTCAGTTAAATCAATTTTATTCCATTTGTTTCTCTTGAATATTTCGAAAACCATGCAAGATAGAACAACATTATCCACAGCTGGTTTTCTAGAGGATTCCAAGAGCTACAAAAGTAGATTCGGACAAAATGGTGCTATTTCACTCAGTGTCCAAGATATTCCTAGAAATCTGATGCAGAATTCGAAAATGCACAAAATAAAAGATTTTCAGACAAATCGGTTCTATTCCATCAGCTTTCCTCAAATATCTCAGAAATCAAGCGAGATGGAATGCATTTACCTGAATCTTTCTTTGTAGCTCTTATAATTCTCTGCAAAACATTGTCAAGGCAAAATCACTCTATCTCCTTCAGTTTCCAAGATATTTAAGAAAAGCTGTTAAAAAAATTGACGTTCACCTTTTCACTACGGAATTAAGGCAGTGATCGGCAGTAACGATTTTTTTTGACAGCGATTTTCATTATATTACTAATTTTCGAGTAAAATTACCAATTAACTGGAAAACATTACTAATTTTTTTTAAGTAAGTAATTAGTGACGAAATATTACTCATTCTCTGCATAAAATTTGTAGTTAGTAAAAAGTAATACTGATTTTTGCGGGAAAATTAGTAATTAGCAAAAAAATATTACAAATTTTTTAACAAAATTATTAATTAACCGAGAAGTGTTCCTAATTTTCGTGAAAAATTAGTATTTAGCAAAAAATATTGTTAATTCTTTTGAAAGAACTAGTATTAGTGAAAAAAAAATACTAATTTTTCTGGAAAAATTAGTAATTAGTGAAAAAATATTACTAATTTTTCTGGAAAAAATTGGTAATTTGGAAAGAAAAATTGCTAATTTTTCTGGAAAAATTTGTAATTAATGGAAAAATATTACTAATTTTCCTGAAAAAATTAGTAATTTCTCTGAAAAATTAATAATTCCTCTGAAAAAATATCGCTAATTGTTTTGCAAAATTAGTAATAAGTGGGGGTATACAAATCTTGTTCGAAATGAATGATAGGATTCAAGTTGAATTTCGAGTAACTAGAATATTGTATTTGTTGTGAAAAAAATTTGCAAAAAGTATAATACTGTTAATTACATAGGAATGTCAATTAATCAGATGCTTTAATCTTATAAATTCATACATATTTTTTTTCCTCTAAATTAGAGTGACTAGACTTCTTCAACTTACAAATTTAAATCACACACATAAAAAATTTATATTGAATAATACGCATATATAAACTAGTTACTGTTTACTTTTCGCGGCACTTGAGTTACATTTCATGACTACCCTACATTCAAAATTTGTGTCTGTCAATCGATTAAACTTTGGCAAGTTGAACATAGTAGCGTACGAAAAAAGTCACTCTACTGATGCGGATGATGGTAGAGGCGTATTGAACTTCAAGAAAATTCGTTTAATGGCAGGAAATTGATTCAATAAGGACAAGTTCCTACTCCTATTAGCAAGAAACTGTTGGTATATAATCTCTGGATCTGTTGCACCAAACACTTGCGTTACGACTTCGGGTTGAGTTCTGTTACTTTGAGTGTCTGAATAATTTGCAAACGCAAAAAAACCGTCATCTTCTCCGAGCTCATTCTCTTCAGTAAGCTGTGATGGATTGTTCTCGGCTAATGCTTCCTTTAAGGCGACTGTTACGTTTGATTAAGCAGTTGAACTTAATGATTTCATCCAGTGAAGCTTGAACTTTGGGTGCGTAGCTGAAGCAACAGCACACACTCGTCCTGCTCCAACGACATTGAAAAAGTCAGAAAATCGAGTAACTAATGATTTTTCAATTTCCTTGATTGGATGTTGACAGTGAACAAATTTTAAATCTTTGCACTGATGTAATTTCGATCGGATAGTGATCAGTGTAGGCAGTAAATAGCCATATGAAGTATCTTTATCACCCTGCAGTTTATCGATTGCCTGGGCAATCTATCGATTGCGATGCAAATACTCCTCCATAAAATTGAAAAATCAAAATTTATTGTAGAATTAGAGACGTTATTTGAGAATCATATGCGAATGTCACAGAAGAAAGTTTGATACAGATATACGACCAGTTAAAAGATTAAATTTTTTATTTACTGAAAATTCGATTCATTAAGAGGTTCACCAATGCCCAAATCTTCACTCTTCGATAGAATTTTTTCCTTCAAACCAAAAATTTGTAACAGTGATTCATACAGTGAATTCCATCTAGTGACCACAGGCTTCTTCAAACTTTGTCCTAAAGCAGCTACTAATTTTTCATTTTGTTTTGGAGTTGATTGTAGTTTCCAAAGCAATTCGCATCGATGGATCAGTTCTTTGTAAGCTGAATACAAAGCTGTTTGTGACTTGATATAGCCAATCATATGCGTTGTTGCCACAAGATTCAAAGTATGACTCGCACAACGGATATGCTCTGACGAAGTTTCAATCGAATCAGTTTCATCACGTGTTAAAAATTCATCAATCGTGACATGATCTTCTTCTTCAATATCTGGCTCCAGAACTTTTTTCATCAAATATAAAAATTAAGAATCATCTCATATTTGAAATAATGTATGGAAGAGATTCAATACAGCAATTGGTAAAACTGATTATTTTAATATTTATAGTGTACAGTTAGTTCTGTCACCTACTTTTTTTTTAAGATTATGTGAAACTGGTCAGTAACATGAAGATGATAGAAAAGAACATTACCAGGAAAAAAAAGTCGCCAACGTTGAGCCCAAAAACTTCAAAAGCTTTCGCGAAATTGGAGCCATTGTCTGTTACTGTTGCCACTATCTTCGATCTATCTAGACCATATGAATTGTGGATTTTGTTAATTGCTTCAGCAATCCGATCGTAAGAATGTATACCTGTCAATCTTTTGCAAGCTAATGCAAACGAGTTCCGCTCTAGAGTTACCGGATCAATCTGCAAATAAATATTATCTGTGAAGAAAATTATTTGAACCGAAAAAATTGCTACAATATTTGATGAGTTTTGAATCAAGCAGGGAAATTCCCAAAAAAAAGACCGTGCTTGAAACATCTCTCGTTTTTTATTCTCTCCATTTACTTTGGAAAAGTAGAATTTCAACTAGCTTCAGTTTCTCAACGCCATTGAAATTGTATAGTTGAATAGAAAAATGACCCAGTGGACCGTCATTCCTAAAAATCGTCGAGTTTTACTTGACCACGTATCAGCTGTTGTACATACGTATTCGACTTTGCTAATCATTTTTTTCATATCAGCAACGTTTTCGAGGAAGGTTTTCATGATACGCCGTTGAACAGTCCTTGCAGAAAAATGAAGGAGAGGCTGACCACATTTTTTAATTTTGAAGTCTGTAAATAATTATACATTTTAATATATTGATTCTAAATTCTTTGAATATCAATAATAAGGTGCTTCCTTTTCGCTTTTTCCATGCTAATATAATGAAATTCAGAAAATTATCTCCATAACGTAAATATGTCAATAAATCGGTCATTACCATCGAATATTTGTCTGAAAGCAGGATGTTCTACTATGCTCATAGGAGACATAGTTTCAAGAATAAAATCGATGACATTGTCCCCGAATAATGGCTGTGAAAAATTACAATATGTTCGCAGCTCCTCTTTTGTTTCATTCAATTTTCTTTTTTTTGAAGCGACGTATTCAACATATTCTGAATGCTCATCGGCATGAACTCTCTTCAAAAGAAGAAAAACGTTCCTTGAATATGAGTAAATAAAAATAAGTACCATCAATTTTCCTACACGGAAAATCATTTTCTTTTGATTTTATAGATCTACATGAAATCCGTGGAATTTCATGAAATTAATACAATTGATGAAATTAATCAATCAATTTGTGAAATTCTATAACATTCTATTAACACTTATTAAGAAGATAAAAAAACATTTGAGTCAACTACTACATGAATATACACTTCGCATGGAATGAATCTTTTCAAATCTTGTTTCTTAATAAGTTATCATCAAGTGCAAAAGGTAATTCATCCATAAAATATAAAATCTTATGAAATTTTTTCAAATTCTATGGAATTCTCTATCACAAAATCCATTTAATTTTATGACTCTTTATTATATTCCATCAAACTAAATTAAGGTTTTCTTGGGCACTGATTGGGATTAATAGAGAAATGGTGAATTATCTCTTCATTTACAGCTAAAAAAATATAGTCTGCGATAATTTAGTTACTTTAATGTGTGTGTTGTAATTGGACGGTGTGTGGAAAGATCCATTAATTGTGCGATCTTTATTATTGTCGCTGCGGCATAGTTGGCAGATGCCAACAATTGTCCCATCAATAGATGATTTATCTAAATCAGGCACAAAATATGTACCGTCTGAGTAAGGACGCTTCCGACAAGCATCTGCCAGTTCTTCCTTTGCAGCTTCTAAATTTCTCACAATACCAAGCGCCATTGGTGGTTCCGATTGACTAGGAGAACTGTCATCATTTTTCGATATTTTGATCATCCACGTCACACTATTGCATGAAAATTGACTCGGTTGTAGTGACTCGGTATGTAAGTCGTAGTGTTTCAGTAGCTTAGGATAGAAAGAAAGTAAATGAAGTTATTTTCAGTGTGTGGTGCCTTTTCTTAGAATATCGAATATGCCATCGTATTTAAGAAAAAAAAAAACATTTACTGAAGGAAACAAAATTTGATCTCCAATAAAAGAATAAGGATATATTCATTTCTGTCTTGTAGAAAAGGAAAGAAGAGTCTTTGTTGGTGTTAAATGGAATGGCGATGTTTCTCGTTTTTCTCAGAAAAGGGTATCACATGCTTTGTCTCTGGATACAAACAATTTTTTTTTCTCTAACTCACTGGAATTTGGCATCATTTTTGGTACAATAAAAAAAATAACGATTACAAATTGAATAATAATAATGAAATTATTAATCATTATTACCATCAATTTAATAATTAATCATTAATTTAATTATTTCGAAAAAAAATTCATTTCGTTTAAGCGGGAGAGGATGGCATCAGAGTAGAGTTCCTGAAAGGGCTGCCATTAGAAGGAAGGCAGGAGCTATACAAGATTATCAGGGATTTGTGGAAACAGGAGAAAATAGCCAAAGGCTGGGAAACAGCGAGGATATTCCCAATATACAAATCCGGAGATGAAAATGAAGCAAAAAATTATCGAGGTATTTCTCTCCTAGATGTAGGCTACAAAATTATGACTAAAATAATATCAAAGAGACTAGCCATGTGGGCAGAATCCCAAGGAGTACTGAAGGAAAGTCAAGCCGGATTTAGAGAGAGGAGAGGGACGAGGGATCATATCTATGCCCTTAATTCGCTGATTGGGCTGAGCATGAAGAGAGGGAAGAGGAAGTTATACTCAGCGTTTATCGATTTCAAAGCCGCTTTTGACCTGGTTGATAGAAGACTGATGGTGGAGAAATTGCAAAAAATGGGCTTGACGGGCAAGATGCTGCGAATGATTCAAGTGATCTATCGGGAAACAAAAAATCAAGTGATTACTACAAAAGGTGCAACAACAACCTTCAACTCTAACTGTGGTGTCAGACAAGGATGTCCGGCAAGCCCAACAATTTTTGACTTATTTATTGAAGATCTGGAAGAGAAAGTAACAGAAAGAAACATTGGAGGAGCGGTAGTAGGAAATACAAAAATATTTGCCTTGAAGTTCGCAGATGATGCTGCACTGGTAGCAGAGGATCCAAGGGAAATGGGGCACATGCTGCAGGCAACGGAGGAATGGGCTGAAAAAAACCGCATGACCATCAGTGCTGTCAAATCCAAAATGATGATCTTTAGGAAAGGAGGGAAGCTGGCAAAAGGGGAGAGATGGAAACTGTGTGGACAAGACCTTGAAGATGTAAAAGAGTTTAAATATCTAGGATATTCTTTCTCCTCAAGTGGAACCCACAGCAAGCACTTGAAGCGAATGGCAACAAAAGCAAGACTAGCAACAAATGCAGCTTGGGGAGTATTGACCAGAGCCAGGATCTCCACTCTCAGGAAAAGGTTATACGTGATGGACACGCTGGCAAAGTCAGGCTGTCTGTATGGAGTCGAACTGTGGGGATGGGCGGGAAGTGAAGAATTCCTCCGGGTCCAAGGCCGTTTCACCAAAATGGCCATGGGATTGGCACCCAATACTCCTAGTTATCTTTGGAGGCTTGAGGCTGGAAGGAGAAGTATAGAGGTCGAGGGCGTATCGAGAGCATACCGTTACATGCTGGAAATATTGGAGATGGGGGATGATAGATGGCCAAAAAAGTGCCTCAGAGAAGAAGTCCGGCATGTGCTGAATGGCAACCCCACGAAAATGGGGATCGCGATGAAGAAAACCCTGGAGGAAGTGGGTGATGGCACAACGCTCCAGAACATCTGGCATAAGAGGGACGGGGACAGCCTACCAAGCAAGCTGGCTAGCAACTGGCAAACTAAAGCTGACCAAGAGATCCAAAGGGATTATGGCAAAATTGAGGTCTCCAGATATTGCCCACACTACAGAACGCTATCCATTCAACCAGAAGGAGCAGCATACTGGAACCGGAAGGAACTTAAAGGCACCGTCAAAGAAGAATGGGCACGGCTGAGGTTGGGTAACGTGGAGAGAACCCATCACAAGGGGCACAGAGACATAAGATGTAGACTCTGTGAAGCCCAAGAGGAAACTCTTGAACACATGGTAAAATGTGGTGGAGCATCTTCACTGTTGGATCAGAATCTGGTAGAAGAGATCCAGAACTGGCTGGGAGAGGTGGACAATGCTGAGCTCATCAGACAAAAAATATTGAACGCATTGGATGGAGAGCCTATTGAAATACTGTGCAATTACTTCAGGAAATTTGAAAAAGTAGCCCGGAAAAAAGAGATTGAGAGCAAAAAATGAAGGCAGAACGGAAGAAGTGCAAATATTCACTCAGAGAAAGGAGGTGGAGCCAAACTGTAAAAATGAAAAGGTGGAATGTAGAATTATTTGTAAAAAATGTAAAAAAAAGGAAAAAAAAAGAGAGATAGAGCTGTGAAGGAACTGAACATGGGCTTCAAACCAAATAATAAATAGTATTAGATTAAGATATTAAGTTAAATATATAAGAGCATAATGTGCGGGCACCACAGAAATTTCTGCAACAGAAAGGTCACTTGTATGTTTAAATAGTTTAACTAAAAAAAATGTACAACGCATATAAAAAAGGAAGACATCTGTAAAAAGTGTAAAACTATACAGTGGAAATAAACTATTCTTCTTCTTCTTCTTCATTTCGTTTAAGCTTTTTTCTATTTTTATCAATGAGCGAGATAGAAACATTTTGTCCGAATCTTTTTATAATTTGAGCAATTAAATAGAATGATTAGGATGGAATCTCCGGCCTCCCTCCTCGCACTCAAATCATGAAATATTCTCAAACATTTTCGCAATAAAATAATACTCACTTTTGAAAGTCCTTAAAAAGTATTTCACTGGGTTGACTTCTTTAATTCCACTTTTTCTAGCATTTTTCTGCTACTTGAATTTGAAAACACTTTCACAGCACAGATGAATCCTCTGATATTTTTTCAAGTTCATTTAATGCGGTTTAAACGTTACATTTTACTGCGCAAATCCACTGTCAAAAAGAAGACCGACCGGCATCAAAGCACACGTGAAACTGACCACCTCAATCGGCATGCGTTGCGTGTCGATTTCCAGTGGCAATTCGGAGCTGGTCAAGCAAAAACGTTTTCTTCAATTCCATTTTCTGTTAAAAAAAAAACCGCGGCGAAAATGGAAATATTTTCTAGTAATTACTAATTTTCCTAGGAAAATTAGTAATGTTATTCCACTAATTACTAATTTTTTGAGAGGAATTAACAATAGGTTTCGACAAGTTACGAATTTTTTTGAAAGAATTAGCAATGTTTTCTGACTAATTACTAATTTTGGAAAAAGAATTAGCAATATTTTCTGACTAATTACTAATTTTGAAGAAAGAATTAGCAATATGTTCTGACTAATTACAAATTTTCACAGAAAAATGAGTAATTTGCGGTTACTAGTTATTAATTTTCCTGAAAAATTGGTAACTTTTGGTTACTAATTACTTTTTTCTGAGGAAATTAAAATTATATAATACCTAATTACTAATTTTTCGGAAAAACTACTAATATTCTCTCTCTAATATTTAATTTTCTAAGGAAATTAACAATAATTTTCTGCTGATTACCAATTTTAGTATATAATTAGGTAATGAAAATAGATTATTTTTTTTTTGCCGATCACTGAATTAAGGTAAGATGACGTCCATCTCGTTCTTTCTCGTAATATTCTCAAAAAAACTATTGAAGGAAAATGATAATTGATAGCTGCTACTTTTTATCTTCAGTTTTTCTCGACATATCTCGCAAACTAAGCGAGATAGAGCGATTTTACCCGAATCCTATTTTATGGCTCCTAAAATTTTCGACAAAAAAAATATTCCTACAAAATGACACTATCTCACTTAGTTTCCAAAATATAATCAAAAAACTTATTAAAAACTCGAAAAATCAAAGGAAGTTATTCAGAGAGATATTCAGAAGAATCGATCTTATTCCATCAGTTTTTCTCAAATATTCCAGAAAACAAGTGAGATAGAGCGAATTCACTTCAATGCTTTTTTGTAGCTCTTGAAATTTTCTACAAAACATTCTTCGGGCAAAATCGCTCTATCTTGCTTAGTTTCTGAGATATTAAAGAAAACTAGTTTCAAAAAATTAAAAGATGTAAAACAAGTCAATTTTTTTGTCATCAGTTTTTTCAAGATATCTTGGAAACTAAGTGAGATAGCGCTATTTTACCCCAATCTACTTTTAGAGCTCTTGAAATTCTCTACAAAACCAGCTCATTGCAAAATCGCGCTACTTCCTTCAATTTTCAAGATATAAAAAAAAACTGTTGAAAAAAATTGAATTTTACCTCTTCACTACTGAACTAAGAAAAGGTGGGGGGGAATAGTAGTGAGGTGTAATTTTTGGGGGACTGCAAGTGACCCAGTGAACAGGATTAATGCCGAGCACTGTCCCCCCTAATGGAGGTCGGGAGCCCAAGGATCCCAAAGATCCGGATTTGCCCATCTCTGCTGTATGCGCACTGGATGAGTGGACAAATGTAAGATACTCGTGTCGGGTGTGCACTATCTGCGCACCCGTCAAGCGGTTCTCATCACCTATTTCCAAACTTTCTCGTGTTACCCCCACCCACTTTCACGTGGCAAAATCCCCTGCGTTCATCGGTCTCGGAACCCAATACTTCAATTATTAATTATACGAATTTGGTTAAATGAATATTTTTTTAAACATTCTTCCCATACTTTTTGCATCATCTCAACCATCGGGTAGAAGGTTTTCCACTTATTCAGATACACCCTGTATAATCGCACGCCTCATTATTTCTGGAGCTTTCTCTTCACGATCCTCATCTGAATGAGTCACTCCACCTGATAAACGATAATGACAACGAAGGACGACAACACTCTGCCTGAGTTTTGGCCTTCCTCCTCTCGCATAATCTAGAATGACGCTTCCATAATTTCTCAATCGAATGATTTCGTTTGTGGTTGCCGAAATTTTGGATGAAAAAGATCTCATGATTCAATAATAACAAAGAACAAGGGTGCTGAGATAGCAGGATTCTGAGTCTGGAGTACACGGAGGCTGTGAGGCTGGTACATGGTTACTACACGGCGAGTGCATTGCCAGCACGCGGCAAGTACACGTGAACTGCACGACTGGCACACGATATGTACACGCCACGTACATGGAGACTGCACAACTGGTACGTGCTATCTACGTGGCAAGTGCACGACTGGCACGCAGCAAGTACACGGAGACTGCACGGCTGAACCACGGCATCTACGTGGCAAGTGCACGACTGGCACGCGGCAAGTACACGGAGATTGCGTGGCTGACACGTGGTAAGTACGCGGAGACCACACGGCTGACACACGGCATGGACACGGAGACTGCACGGCTGGCACGGGGCATCTATGCGGTGAGTGCACGACTGACATGTGGCAAATATACGGAGATTGCACGGCTGGAACGTGGCAAGTACGCGGAGACCACATGGCTGGTATGCGGCAAGTACACGGAGACTGCACGGCTGACACGTGGCGATTACATGGAGACTGCACGGCTGGCACGCAGCGTGTACACGGACACTGCACGGCTGGCACGGGGCATCTATGCGGTGCGTGCACGACTGACACGTGGCAAGTACACGGAGATTGCACGGCTGGCACGTGGCAAGTACGCGGAGACCACAAAGCTGGTACGTGGCAAGTACACGGAGACTGCACGGCTGACATGCGGCGAGTACATGGAGATTGCACGGCTGGCACGGGGCATCTATGCGGTAAGTGCACGACTGACACGTGACAAGTACACGGAGATTGCATGGCTGGCACGTGACAAGTACGTGGAGACCACATGGCGGGTACATAGCAAGTACACGGAGACCACACGGCTGGTATATGGCAAGTACATGGTCGCTGCATGGCTGGCACACGGAGACCACACGGCTGGTACATGGCAAGAACACGGTGACTGCATGACTGGCACGCAGCAAGTACACGGAGACTGCATGGCTGGTACACGAAGACTGCGCGGTTGGTACGCGGCATCTATGCGGCAAGTGCACGACTGGCACGCGGCAAGTACATGGAGACTGCACGGCTGGCATGCGGCATGTATACGGAGACTGCACGGCTGGCACATGGCATGCACACGGGGACTGCATGGGTGGCACGTGGCATCTATCCAGCAAGTGCACGATTGGCTCGCGGAAAGTACACGAAAACTGCATGGGGCATCTATGTGGCAAGTGCATGGCTGGCACGGGGCATCTATGCGGTAAGTGCATGACTGACACGAAGTATCTGAAAACGGAGAAGTGTATGGAGAAATCTCTCTAGGTTATCCATGAATCGCAGACGAGCTAATCGCTGATCAATCAGAGCCTGAAAACGTCTCAATTACTCTGAAATACTCTACAAACGACCAGCAACTCATTTGAGATGATAAAGAGACAGCAGAAGCTACTTAACGAGTTGAAGAATTGAACTCGAGTGACTACAATGCAACGAAAACTCTCGAAGCTGGATGGCAAATGTTCATCGATAATTTGTGCTTCAAGAAGCTTCAGAAACACACAAACCCAGCTCCAACAGTTGCGGGCAGTCACAAGAATCAACTACAATCCTCCAATGTCCCCTCACCACTTAAACAATGAGTCACACTATCACAGCCTCGATGACGATCATTCCGGTTATCTGAAGTTCATGCACGTCCCAGGAGACAGCTGAAACTCAAAGGAGAACCGAAACCCGACGGGAATTTCTGAATAGGAAGGCAGCCCTGATGTCTGCATAACGCGCTGCTGTGGACGCTAGGTCCTGGTATGAAACTCCAGGAATCAACCGACCTGAGAGTGAAGCTCTCCCATTGTCAGCAGTGAGCCTTGTTCTAAATAGTGTGGACAGAGTGCACTAGCTGGAGACATACTGGCGGATGACCTGAAACTTGGAATGATCGCGTTAATCATGACGTCTTTGAGGAAAGAAAGAAGGTGGCAGGAAATGTGCACGAAGGCCAGGCTGTCTCTAGAAGAAACTCTCATCACTCCGTGCGTTCCCGATCTTTCGAGAAAAAAAATTGATTTCATTCCACTAGATGCAGAAATTTAGTTCGATGAAAACTTTTTTTTTGTCACTTTTCTATTATTATAGGGTTTTCTTGTAAATAAGATTGATTGAAATAGTACATTACAATGTACTCGGCTTCGCCTCGGCCTTATATCACGTCCGGCCAGGAAATCCAACTTTCTGGCCTTGGGTCGTATACTATTTTTCTTTATCCCCAGCCGAAAGTACGGTTAGCCCGTTTGCTGAGGGACAGGGGGGGGGGGGTGAGGGTCGCCGCCGACTTTTGCAAAGCCGAGGCGAAGCCGAGGCTTTGCTGGTCGGGGCGGCGACCCTCATTAAAAGAAAAATATGCATGAATAAAAAATTCAAAATTTGATGAATTATATAAAAAAAAATGTTGAAAGTCTGAATTTCATTGAAAAATCTACACTCTACACCCACATTTCAATTTAATAATAATTGAATTTATTCCGAATACTTTCAATATTACACATATAACACAACGAATATTTATCAATATTGATATAAAAACAACATCATACTCAGTTTTTTTTTTGTTTCATTCATTTTGGAAATCATTTTCTTTGTTACAATTACATTTAGAAACACTGAACGTACAAGAGTTAAAAGTGCAATTTTCAAATAGTAAATTATTCTCTTTTAGTCTCGAATTTATATCATTGTTATTTTGATTGTTTAAAGTTTTATTAGCTGTTTTTGGCTGAAGCAGTGTTTGTTTACTCAAATTGTTATTTTGATCATTTAAATTTTTATTAGCTGTTCGTGGCTGATGCATTGTTTGTTGACCCAAGTTGTTATTTTGATTGTTCAAAGTTTTATTAGCTGTTTTCGGCTGATGCATTGTTTGCTGACCCAAATTGTTATTTTGATCATTTAAATTTTTGTTAGCTGTTTGTGGCTGATGCATTGTTCGTTGACCCAAGTTGTTATTTTGATTGTTTAAAGTTTTATCATCTGTTTTCAGCTGATGCAGTGTCTGTTTACCCAGATTATTATTTCGATCATTTAGAGCTTTATTAGCTGTTTTTGGCTGAAGTATTGTTTGTTTACCCAAATCTTCGCTAATTTTAGGTTTTTTACATGGGGGTTGTTCACTTGTTGAGGGTTTGTTCAAAATTAATTTTATTGGGGGTTTGTTGAGAAATGATCCTATAACACACTTCTGATTGTTTGTTGGTAAAAGAATTGGATTGTTATTTCCTGTGGTGAAACCACTCTCTGGATCGTTTCCTGAAATGGAGGTTTTTGATGAATAGAAAATTGACTATGAGTGTACTTTGGTAAAAAAATAAATGTTTTTCGCTCACTTGGAACTCCTTCGACTTCTTGAAAATTGAAATCTTCCTCAAAATCTGCATGATTCACATCGAGATCAAAATCTTCCTCAAAAGCTGCATGATTCACATCGAGATCAAAATCTTCCTCAAAATCTTCATAATTTACGTCAAAATTAGCATCATTAATCTTATCTTGCATGTCTGCCTGTGCACTAGTTGATGGTTTTGGAGACGTTGGTCGTGGCAGTTGGTGACTTGTTGTGACTTTTTGTTGAACAATTTTCTCATAAATCATTTCTCTGTTACGTAGAGAATTCTCGATGTAGCCCTGGGCAATGATATCGGAACGCCACCTTCCGAGCTGCTTAATCATTTGCATATTTGCACCAGACTCGGAAAGGAGCGTCGCCGATGTCCTACGGAAGCTGTGGCCAGTGTATCTCTGGGCATTTGGGAGTTTTAGATAGGCCGCAATCTGTTGAGGGACTTGTCCTATTTTATGTCTTCCAATAGGCTGACGATAACAGTGACCTTCTCGGAAATTGATAAGAAATCTGTCGGTAAATTGACCTGATGGTCTCAATGAAATATATCCCTTAACTGTTTCGTAGAAAAGATTTCCAATCACGAATTGTCCTGCATATTCATTTTTATTGTGATGGATTGACACGAGATACTTGTTGCCCAGATCCTCAACGTCATTGACCGTCAAATTTGTGATTTCATCACAGCGTAGGCACCCACATATCCCAAGCACAAGAATAACCTGCAAACATTACATTGAGTATAATTTAATGAAGAATAAGTACAGTATTATTTGAAAGATGATTACGTAAATGAGTAATACCTTCATGGCTAAATACATCTTATTTGCAGCTTCAGTCATAAATCTCATGATTTCACTCCATTTGAAAACGAAAGCTTTCCTCGGTTTGTAACCTTTGGCATTTTTCTTAAGAATACATTTCAAATTAAGAAACTCATTGATATCAATATTTTTTTTTAACATCATAGTTTTTCTGATCATGCTCCAAACACTCCACAACGTTGTTGGTTGCAGTTTTTTTTTCAACAAGTTATTAAAATAAATGATTAAATTATTTTCCTCTGAATTGGACAGCGATTTTCGATTCTCCTCCCGCCACTTCTGGTATGTAGCATATACCAGCAAGTATCGCTCGGCAGATTTTTCCGGTAATGCTTCACACTGCACAATAAGGTTGGCCTCTTTATCAAAGTTTCTCAGCACTTCCTCCTCGTTTGCAGATCCTTCTGATGAGGCGTCGGTCATTTTTGAGGTTATGGATTTCTCTTGTTTTACAGGCACCGGAGAGGTATCGATGGGAAGAAACGCAGAAGTTTCATACACTCAATAAAAAAAGAAATTTCATGCACTTGTGTTTTTTCTGTAGTCTTTAATTGAGAAATGAAGTTAACCTCTTAATTCACCGCCGTTGGAGAGCAACATGATTGTAATAATAAACAAAAAAAAAAAATATCACACACTCGTAGCTTCTCTCTCTTCTCTAAACGTTCACGTATTTATTCTCTTTTTTTCACTATAATATCCAAATTTTTTCAGATTTCAATACATTGCACGACTTTAATTGCACAACTTTTTTTTTTGTGAATATTATATTGTGAGTTTACTTGATGGTGGGGTACTGTGGCTCCGATAGATGGCGCTGCGGTAGCGCGCCACAAAAGCCACTCTTCCCGGAGCAAAATCCGGCCGGGAACACCGTACTTTCGGCTAGGGGATGAAGAAAAAGAGTTTTTTGTTGATGATTCGTTGATAATTTTTCTTTAGCCGACGAGAGCAATAGGAAAAAATACATTGCTCCAACTGCATTAAAATAAAAAAAAACACATTTGAATGCTCTCCCTTCCCTCCCCGTATTTCTTCCCTTTGTTGAAGATCCTGCCTGAGAAGAATTAGCCATTTCGAAAACAACTTCTATCTGTGAGACATCCTAGATGTTGTAACGATTAGATCCTGAGCAGGATCGATCCGAGCCACCATCTCAGTTACTTACTGTCAAATCCAGCTGGAGGTTCGATAGAAAAAACACATGAGAATTAGTATCTCCATTTCATGAACAGCTGAAAGGCTTCTCGAACTGCTCCAGGAACTTTGATACTGAATATCAAAAAAGAGACATTTTGTTAGAGTAAAAAAGTTGTTATATTGATAACTTAATGCAAAAAATACCAGTATCAGTGTCCAAAAACATAGAGGGTGCTGAGAAGTTCCTTTGAATTTTGCAGAGACTCTTCTAGCAATTGTCGAAAATGAAATATTAAAGAAAGTCGTTGAAAAGTAGAAAAAGATGTTTTTTCCAAAGTTAACTCACTTTGAGGGTACATGAAGGATATCATAAGAACTGAGGAACTAGAGGGATACTTCAGGAATCTTCCTGTCTCTATTTCTTCTTTCTCCTCTTAATTAATGGAAAAAAAATCCGATTACTGTACATAAAACAGAAAAAAATGAAATTTCCTTCAAAAAAATCTTCTTGACTATCAAGTCAGGATTAAATGGATATAGGAAGACATTAGTCCCCTTCAAAACTGCTTGGTAATTGTGTATAATAGAGCCCACAATAAAATTAAATAATTTAATTTAAATCACTTCAGGAAGTGAGGTGGCGAAAATGATGTAATATATCTTGGTCAAAAATTTGAAGGAAAGTATAGGAACTCGCAATAGCTCAGTGGCCAGAGCACCTGACATGTAATCAGAGGGTCGTGGGTTCAAATCCTGCTTGCGCATTCCATATTTTTTTCCGAAGATTTGACTTCGATAATTATTTAAATTTTATGGGTGCTCTTCTGCACAAATACCAACTGCTTTTTCAACTTTTCAAGATGAAGAGTTGAAAAAATTATTGAACGAAGGAAATTGTTATTTTTCGGAATGACAAAACTTACTCCTTAAAGCTCGGAGAACACATGTCAAGGATTGAGAAACGGGGCACTCTCTCAAAGCAGCTCCTCCATTTTTTTCCTTGTTCTTTCTTTTTTGGGAAGGATAAAAATCCAAATTTCTCTTCAAACCTGTTCTATCATTTTTACGGGTGACATTTACTCTTTTTTGCACAGGTTACATTAAATTAGGCTTTCTCACAGGTTACAACACGTGGCTTCCATTTGTTTGACACTTCATGCAGATAACTTCAGATTAAGCAAAACCGAAGCGGAACTGCACGGCCTTAGTAATAACCTGAGATATCCACGTTGGTACACCGCTCAGATTATTAAGGACTTAAGTTTGAAGGAGTGACATAGACAGAAAAGGCGTCAACTTAACTCAAATTATCACCATGAGCAATATCGGTCACTTAGATGTAAGATAAAGTTGAACGTAAGGGCTGCGTTTGATAAGTACATCTCAATTGTCGAAAATTCTCTCATGAGTAGTCCTGGAATGTTCTGGGGTTATTCACAAAGTCTGAGAAATGAGTCTAGGATTTCGGGTATCATGTCGTATGAGGGTGAACTAATTGAAGATCCCGGGAATGTTGTGAGGTGCTTTGCTAAGTGCTTCTCTCAGGTATACCTACCGTCGACATTTATATCGGTCGTGAGTAATCAATGTCAACAACTTTGGGCAATGGTCTCACTTTTACCAATTCTGAAATTAGGGACGCCATTCGCTCATTAGCAAACAAGAAGACCGCGGGTCTTGATCTTGTACCTAATTTTTTGGTTCGTCACTGCTGAGATATCTCTACAGCGCCACTGGCGGCCATTTTCAACATGTCACTAAAGACCGGATGCTTCCCGAGTAAATGGAAAGCGGCCAAGGTGGTCCCGGTGTTCAAGAAGGGTGACAAATCGGCGGTTGAGAACTATAGGCCTATTTCGGTTCTATCGACTTTCTCGAAGGTCTTTGAGATGTGTATAGATAATTACCTTATGTCAGCTTTTCAATCTCAACTATCGCCTTATCAACACGGCTTTGTTCCAAGGAGAAGTACAGTGACCAATTTGGTTGATCTCACGCAATATCTAATGGCGGCAGTGTCGCAAGGACTACAGGTTGATGTAGTATACACTGACTTCTCAAAGGCCTTCGACAGGGTTGATATTAACATTCTAATAAGAAGATTAATGGACCTGGGAATTGGTTCCCAATTGCTTAATGTCTTGCGGTCTTACCTGCTGGACAGGTCGTGTACAGTATGTTACAGTGGGTATGTTTCTGACTCTTTCTGTCCCACTTCTGGTGTCCCACAGGGTTCCAACCTTGGTCCATTACTCTTCAACATTTTCCTGAATGAGATCACTGATACGCTGGGGTGTGGTAATTTGAGTTACGCGGATGATTGGAAACTATTTAGTGTCATAAGGACTGAGACTGATGCAGTTGCACTGCAAAACGATCTCTCGCGTTTCTCGAGTTGGTGTGTGGATAATAAGCTCGACTTGAATGCCAAAAAATGTATGAAAGTGTCGTATTCCCGCTCCAGAGATATCCTTGAGTTTCCGTATGCCATTAATGGCACTCTGTTATCATCCGAGCGTGTGGTGAGGGATCTTGGTGTGATTTACGATAGTAGATTAACGTTCACGCCGCATATCGATTCTATCGTCTCATCAGCAAATCGAACACTAAGTTTTGTATTGCGGACAGTTCGGAACTTCAGGAATCTGCTAGCGATAAGAACGCTGTATTTCAGCCTGGTGAGGACCAAGCTGGAATATGCGAGCCTTGTCTGGTCTCCTCGTTACTAAAATGAGATTAGGAGGATTGAAGCGGTACAAAGAAGGTTCCTGAAGTTCTTGGCCTGGAAGGAGTGTGGTGTGTATCCTGAGAAGGGTGTAGATAATGATGTGCTATGTGATAGATTTGGAGTACTGAGTCTGCGAGAGAGACGGGAGGTTACGGCCATTATTTTCTTAATTAAGATGATCAGAGGTAATGTAGATTGTTCGGGTTTCTTGGCATTGCTCCCATTTAGGGCGCCGACTCGTTCATCGCGTCATCAACCGATATTCTATTTGCCATTTCCGAATTCGAACCTAGTGCTATCCTCCCCTCTCTATCGTACATGTCATACAATTAACGAAATGTTTTTGCGATTTGGTGAAACTGTTGACCTTATGTCATCATCCATACATTGTATTAGTGAGACTGTAATTAACTACGTTAAGAGTATGAGATGAGAACACCGTATGATGGAATGAATGTGATTATCTGTTTTTCTTTTTGATGAAAATTATGTAAATAATTTATGAAATACAAAAGGAGGTGATCCCCAAAATTTCAGCTCAATACAACCAAATGCGGTTTCTGTGGAATTTTTCAAAATTTGAAAAAGGTCGATTTTTCAGTCATTCTCAAAAATTCATATCTTAGCCGCCATATGAGCTAGAGATTCGTACAAGCCGGCATTTTCTTCTACTAACCTTATATTTCCCAGAAAAAAATGAAATTTTGATCTACGCTCGGATCTGGCTTCGCTGGGAACTTCCAAATGAACCACAGTTTCAGCTCAATTTCGTCTACTTTTGAGACGTGCTCAGATCTACAGTTCTTCAAGTAGAACGTGGCCTGATGGCTTACATGCTTCATCTAGGCATATTCTCTCCATATTCACCCTAATTTCCGCCAAATACCGTTATTCCTCAATTATATGACCAAATAAAGCCGCTCGTTTTATGAAAAAATGCAGTTTTCAAATAGCTATAACGTTTTTCTATGAACTCCAAATTGCTTGACACTTTCAGGGAATAGCCTTCATTCTGTCCTCAAGCAGCCCTGAAAATTTCAATCTTGGAATAGAAGTGGTTTACGATATAAAAGATAAGAATTTCCTCAGCTTTTTCCACATTTTCATTCTGAACAGCGTTTAAATTCATGAAAAAAAAACAAAAAAAAATCGATTTTTCTCTTTCATAAATTTAAACGCTGTTCAGAATTAAAATGTGGAAAAAGCTGAGGAAACCTTATTTTTCATTTCGTCGAAGATTCTGAACTGTTAAGTGCAAGAAATGTGATCCTTCAATTTCTTCGAAAATTCAATCGAATAAAACAAAAAAACGGCTGGGTGGATTGAATTGAAACTTCTTAGGGTTTTTGTGGGTATATTGAACTGTAAAAAGCACACTCAACATGGGTGGTTCTCTCAATATTTCTGATTAAAAATTGGATGTTTCAAAAATTTACCAAAAGCCTTTTTTGTCTTGTTTTTTCAAATTCATGTGAAGGACGTAAAAAAAATTTTTCCCGAAAAAATGCCTTGCTCGTGTAGAGAATTTAATCAGCTTTTCAAAACTCACCGTGAATTTTCTGTGCGATCATTGGTTGCTGAGATATCGATGATCAAAGACAAAACGTTCTTTTTTCATTCAAAGTCCTATATCTCAGCGAAAAATGGCCGAACCAAGGTAAAAAGAAACAAATTGAAGCTGAATGAACAACCTATCCGGTCCATATAGTGGTTGAGCTGGGCAAATTTTTCCCAAGTCCGTAGACGAAAAAAAATTGAAAAATTTCGAAAAAAAAATTTTCACTGTACTCGTTAGAATAGCGCGGTAAACATTGCTTGAAAGAAAATTTCGTCTCAAGATCTCAAAACTAGAGACTTCAAGCTTCAAATTGTTTTTTTTTTACTCCGATACGATCATTTTTGAGGAAGATACGGCCGTTTGAAAAACCGCTAAAAATTTGGATTTTTTTTTAACCTTCAATTTTTTTCGCTAGTGAAGTATTTTAACAAATAATAAATTGAATTTCCAATGATTCCACGATTTCCTATGATTCGAGGTGGATGTTAAATTTTGTAACCATCGTTCATCATTTTTCCTCCATATATACAAATAATGGATAGGGATTGATTCATAACGCAAAATTTAGGACATCAGAGATAAAGCTTCAATAATGCCATTTGAGTGAGAAATTGACTACTTGTGAAAATTCACAGCTCGCTAACCACTCCTATCCCAAGTTTGAAATTTTCAGGGCTGCTTGAGGACAGAATGAAAGCTATTCCCTGAAAATTTCAAGCAATTTGCAGTTCATAGAAAAAAGTTATAGCTATCTGAAAACTGCGTTTTTTCATAAAACGAGCGGCTTTATTTGGTCATATGATTGAGGAATAACGATATTTGACGGAAATTAGGGTGAATATGGAGAGAATATGCCTAGATGAAGCATGTAAGCCATCAGGCCACTTTCTACTTGAAGAACTGTAGATCTGAGCACGTCTCAAAAGTAGACGAAATTGAGCTGAAACTGTGGTTCATTTGGAAGTTCCCAGCGAAGCCAGATCCGAGCGTAGATCAAAATTTCATTTTTTTCTGGAAAATATAAGGTTAGTAGAAGAAAATGCCGGCTTGTACGAATCTCTAGCTCATATGGCGGCTAAGATATGAATTTTTGAAAATGACTGAAAAATCGACCTTTTTCAAATTTTAAAAAATTCCACAGAAACCGCATTTGGTTGTATTGAGCTGAAATTTTGGGGATCACCTCCTTTTGTGACCTATATTTGAAGAAAAAATCGTCAGCCAAATCACAGACCCACGCCCGCACGTTTTTGTCGAAAAGTAATGGATCTGCCCATATATATATATATATATATATATATATATATATATATATATATATATATATATATATATATATATATATATATATATATATATATATATATATATATATATATATATATATATATATATATATATATATATATATATATATATGGGGCATTCCACGCCAAATCAGATGGTTTTGGAACTTATATTTTTTGATTCATCTGAAAAAATTCTATCTTTTTGTACATATCAAAAAGTACTTTAGTGAATTTTTTCAGATTTTTCCAGCTAGCCGTTCTCAAAATATTGATTTTTATTGATTTTGATTAAAAACATTCATATAACCGTCAAAAATTGACGGATTTCAAGTTTTTTTTTTTTCAAATGTCGGTTTTTTTTGGTTCTTTTGATCAAGAATATGTTGAGAATTATTTGACGTATTTTTCAATACAATAATCCACTTTTTGTCTCAAAATATTAAAAAAAAAAATGTTTGTGTCAATCGATTTTGTTGAAATTTTTTTATGTTAAAGTTCTTCTAATTCTACAACTTTTGTGCGAGTGGCATCGTGGGATTATGATTCTTTCTATTTTTTTTCGAATTTCAAAGATTAAAAAACTGAAAAAACAACCAGAATAAGTCAGAAATAGCGTATATTTCATCAGTATTCTTCATTCTCAATTTTTTCCTGAGTGAAGAACCATGACGTAATCATTTTTTCGCTACGAAATAATTTCGACAGAATATCTTTCATTGGACATTATGGAGTACCTATAGGGTAGACCGGGGCAGAGTGGAGTCCCTCGGGGAAAGAGAGGGTTTCCAGCACCTACAATTCAGTTATATCTTCATAAAACCACGACAATCAGGTTGAGCCTAATGATTCAAAGTGTATACCCAATGAAAATCTCGATTTCATTAACAGCTGAAAAAAAATTTGTACTGCAATAATTACCAATTCTGTTCAGTATTTGAAATGTTTTCATGGAGATAGGCTTTTTGCATCGCAGTTTGGTGCAAAGTGGCCCATACAACATAAATTAAAATTTAATGAAAAGTTCACTTTATTTTTGTGTTAATAATCAACCGTTCCATTACGTTTTTAGGACATTTCCACGAGGAAAGTTGCATACAGGGTAGAGAGAAGTACTTTCCAGTAAGATTCAGTTTCTTTTTCCAGATCTTCTATACTCCTACATAACCTATCAGCACTGAATATTGGCATTGAATTATCATTCAATTTTGAAGTCGAGTGTCAAATCGTTCGAGCGTAAAACGTCGTCTGTGTTGATATTCTCGTACATTCCAAATGAGGAACCATGTAGGGCTAACAAGTACAGACAACGCGGTGAATGATTAGCCCAATATCAGTAAACAATATTGTCATCCAATATAATGTTGCTGTTGAACCAATATTGAGGCAGCTATTGAGCTGCTATTGACCCAATTTTACATGCCAATATTGGGCCCGCGTTGTCATTGGGCCATTTCTGCTCCAATGTTGCAGTCATCATCTGAAAGCTTGGCACCAAAAGTGAGTCACTATTCGCTGCTTTCTCTTCTCCTCCTCCTGGCGTATAGTTATCAATATAAGAACCATGGCCAATAATTGGCCTAATCTCAAATACTCAACCGAATTGGTAATTATCACAGTACAAATTTTTTTTTAGCTGTTAATGAAATCGAGATTTTCATTGGGTATTCACTTTGAATCATTAGGCCCAACCTAATTGGCGTGGTTTTATGAAGATATAACTGAATTGTAGGTGCTGGAAACCCTCTCTTCCCCCGAGGGACTCCACTCTGCCCCGGTCTACCCTATAGGGACTCCATAATGTCCAATGAAAGATATTCTTTCGAAATTATTCCGTAGCGAAAAAATGATCAGGTCATGGTTCTTCACTCAGGAAAAAATTGAGAATGAAGAATACTGATGAAATATACGCTATTTTTGACTTATTCTGTTTGTTTTTTCAGTTTTTTATTCTTTGAAATTCGAAAAAAAATAGAAAGGATCATAATCCCACGATGCCACTCGCACAAAAGTTGTAGAACTAGAAGAACTTTAACACAAAAAATTTTCAACAAAATCGATTGACACAAACATTTTTTTTTTTTAATATTTTGAGACTAAAAGTGGATTATTGTATTGAAAAATACGTCAAATAATTCTCAACATATTTTTGATCAAAAGAACCAAAAAAAACCGACATTTGAAAAAAAAAAAAGTTGAAATCCGTCAATTTTTGACGGTTATATGAATATTTTTAGTCAAAATCAATAAAAATCAATATTTCGAGGATGGCTAGCTGAAAAAATTTGAAAAAATTCACTAAAGTACTTTTTGACATGTACAAAAAGATGGAATTTTTTCAGATGAATCAAAAAATATAAGTTCCAAAACCGTCTGATTTCGCGTGGAATGCCCCATATATATGTTAGATGAGTAGTTTGGTGACCCGCGAATTTCAAAACGTGGAAAGTGTTGACTTTATGAAAAAAGTGAAAAAGAGGCATTCTTATTGTTTTTCAGTGAGTGTAAGACCCCTTAATAGTGGTGATTCACTACATCCACCGTTTAGTGTTTTTTATACCCTGGTGGTCACTTTGATGACAGTCATCAAAGTGTAAACATAATTTTTTACAGCCACATGAGGGATGGCGGAGTCCAAATTTTTCATGAGGTAAGCCCTTTCCATATCCTTCCAGTTAGTCATGATCGGGACGCGATAGGACGCGGTCGTTCGCAGCTCTACGATTTGTGCATTTTAACACATAATCGTGAAGCATAGCGAAACATAACAACTTTTTGGGATCAGTTCACCGCCACGTACAAGTCCGTTGATCCTGGGTCATGCTAAGAGCGGTGTGTGTTACCTTTTGTCCGTCGTCGAAGTGAGCGTCTAACACATATATATATATATATATATATATATATATATATATATATATATATATATATATATATATATATATATATATACATATATAAGTCATAATAATATAATTTTATATATATATGAGTCAAATTATGAGAACTGGGCCCAGCTCTCATGATTTGGCTTGATATATAAAAAATATATTTTTTTATATATTGTGAGATATATTTTTAATATATTTTATATCTATTCTAAATATATAAAATATATACGAAAATCGGCCAAAAGTTGTATGCTGAGAATATATTTTTTATATCCCAACATATATTTTATTTCCATGGGGACTATTCCACTGAATTCAATCGATTCACTCATGATAACAATTCCAGATAATTTCATGCAATTGGAATTAATGATTCTAAAATAATTAAAATCACTAACTCAATATTATAATTTCATTAATTCCAAAATATTCCATTGTGACTCTGCAGCATGCTGAAGAGTCAAGTCATTCAATTCCAGTCATCAACCCCTCCCCCCTCCCTCTGTAATTATCCAAAGCACTCCACAATCCTCAGTTTGATCCAGCAATCATCGATTCTTTTTTTTTTTCAATAAACATCATCAACTACTTCGTGAAGTATTCAAATGCATGACTGAAATAAACGTCTCCCTGTGCTCTATTTAACGGGTTAATTAGAGAAGCAATGAAATGGAAGGGAGATTCCTATCCCGTTGCCATTCACAACAATCAAACGTTCATGTACAATTTTTTAATTAAATGAATGCCATTTTGAAGCAGAAAGAGCAAAAGAGAATTAATATGAACTTTGGCATTGTTAATTTTTAGTAGCAGATGCATATAACCTCATTCACGTTTTGTGATTGCGTGGTACTGAGTCTCTGAAAAGTGAGAAGACGTAAAAAAGAAAATCACTTGGAGGGAGGTAAATCGTTTTCTTTCAATCCCATACGCTTCCTTCCTTCACTGCATTATTGTTTGTATGCCAGTAAAAGCTGAGGATGAATGAAAAAGAAGAAAGAAAAGAAAAAAAAATTAGGGTTGTATGCATCGATGGTTTTGTTAGCTCCCCAGTTTTCTGCCAAATGCTCTGGGGTGGTTCTGTTGCTCTGTAAGGATAATAGTAAAAGGGTTTTTATGTGGATCGCCTAAAGGCAAAAGGGTGACGCTCCGTGTGCACCCCGGAAAAATTCACTTCTCTCTCTTCTCTTTCTTTGTTAGAAAGAAAGAATTTTCCATGCTCAGAGCTTATACTCTGTTTATCGTTTGAAAATAATAAAGAGACGTCATGGGTATAAAAGAAGCCATGGTTTCAATGGTTTCCGATGCATTTGCATTCTACGATTATTTCAATTCTTTGACATTCGACGAATTGATTTATGAATACGGGGTAAGGGGAGAGGAGAGAGGAAATGAATCTATTAAGTGCTATAATACAATAGCTAGTTTGATTTCGGGCTACACAAGGCTGTCATGTAAATTACGATTACATTGATGACCGCAATGGAAAGGCAAAAGATTCTGGGATGATTGATAAGATCACTTTGGATTCATTTGTTCCTTCATTTAAAAGTACAATACATTACCATGAAATATGAGCTCGAATTTGTAAAGTACATATAAACATTGAATTATGAATGACAGAGGATATTCACTGCAAAAATGCACATTGGATCCCGAGTCAAAGAGTCAGTTATCCTCAGTTCTCACTTGGTGATCTAAGGTATCCAAGATCTTGGGGGAATATTCCCCAAAGATCTCCCCCATTAATTAATTAATCAATTCCCGGAAAATTTTCCTCGAGGATTCGTTAAGCATAACTGAGATCAGCATGAATTCCATCCCCTTGGAGATAGTAATAGGAATATGGAAATTATCAGAATCTGAAAATTATCTTGAGTATAGAGTTACTCAAAAATAATGATATTTGAAGGAAAAAGTTATCCACAGTTATCTTTAATGATATCTGACCAATGTAATGGGGATAACTTTTGAAAGCAAAAGTCATGCCAACTTCTATAATTTTTAGCCGATACAGTAGACTCACTCTATAAGTGCTCACTCTATAACACAGAGAGAAAAGAAATAGTAATGGTTGCTATGTTATAGCAATGGTTACTATGTTAACATAGTAATGGTTAATATGTTAACATAGTAATTGTTACTGATTACTAAGTATAGTGATGGTTACTATGTTAACATAGGAATCATTACTATGTTGAAATAATCCAAATTACTATGTTCATAGTACATACACACAGTTTAATACCGGATCAGGAGGGAGTTCCTCCAGTTTTTACTCAATATCTCGGTAAATAAGCGAGATAGAGCAAAATGGGCGTTAATATGGGATCTCCAGGGAATTTTCCTGGTTTTTGCCGATTATAGCGGAAAATAAGCGAGATAGAGCAAAAGAGACATTAGTATGGGATCAGGAGGGAATTTTTTCAGTTTTTTGCTATTATCTCAGTAAATAAGCGAGATAGACCGAAATGGACATTAATATGGGATCACCAGGGAGTTTTCCCAGTTTTTCCTGATTATCCCGGTAAAGAAGCGAGATAGAGCAGAATGGACGTTAATTAGGGATCAGGAAGAAGTTTCTCCAGGTTTTCGTGATTATCTCTGTGAATAAGCGGGAGAGAGCGAAACGAACGATAATGTGGGATCAGCACGTATGAAAATACTTTATAAAGTCTTTATAAAGAATTCTTTATAAAACGTATTTTATAAGAAATTGGAACTTTTCTTATAAAGATTTTCTCATGGAGTTTTCATCGTAGTTTTCATCCTTTATAAAATTTTGTTTTATAAAGGCGATTCTTATGAAAAAAATTTTTATAGAGGAAAGCAAAAGATATAATATACCATTAATATTTTTTGTATGAATCCTATTCTATAAATTCATTCTTTATAGAAAATGTCTTCATAAAATTGAATTTTATAAAGACATTTCTTATAAAATTCCTTTTTACAAAGACTTTAACTCTCAGTTAAATGCTTTATTTATTCTATTTATTTGAATAATTATCCTTTGAAAAATAGCTGAATGGGGAACTCCAAACGGTGTTAACAAAAATGCAGACTTTAGCCGTTGGAGCCATTGTCCGGTTTCAACAGCAAGGAAGTCTGTTTCTCAGATAAGTGTGTCGGACTGCGCCGCGATCTCGCTTATATGCACTTTTCGTCAAACTCCGCTCACGGACGGGATTCCGACGGTGCGTGACCTATCGGCGGCGGCGGTACTACAATTCTCCTTCACTTTGACGTTCGGCGCTGTCCCTTTGAATTCTATTTCTTCCTCGCGCTTCAGTTTGATTCTTCTTCTTTGCACCTCTTATTTTTTTTTCCTTTTTTATTCATTATTTGCTTTTAATGTTTTTTTCTCATTAATTATTAATAAATTAGGTATGAGGTTCTTACAGGAGATACTTCTGTGAGATAGTTCTCTCACAGAAGTGCTTCTAAAGAAAACGTCTTTACAAAATAAAATTTACGAAGATGTTTTCTATGAAATTTATATATATCACTCAGCAAAAAAATTGAGGAAACAGTAAATTTTGTCGTTTTTCTTCGTGATTTTCAAATGGCTGTAACTTTCCGAAAAATCATTGGATCGGAATAAAAAAAAATTGTTCCAAAGCTTGGAGTCTCCACCTCTGAAATCTTGAGATGGAATTTTTTTTGACCATCCGTTATAACGAGATAAGAAGGTTGAAAGCGGAAATTTTTTTTCCATTGTTTTTCATTTCTCCAAATTGGTGTACGGACTTCAAAGGAATTTTCTCGACTCAACCCTTATCAAGATCGTGTGTCCTGGCCTTTCAGCTTCAATTCTTTTTTATTTCTTGCGATCATTCGTTGCTGAGATATCGTCAATTGAATCAAAAAATACTCTTTTGCTTTTAATCACCGATATCTCAGGAGGTACTGATCGCACATCGAGCGGATGATGGGATTCGTAAACTTAAATAAATTGACTATGAGGTTCTTGCACTATTTCATTGAAAAAAATTTTCTTCCATTTTCAAAATTGGTTCGAAAAAGTATCGAAAAATTAAGTTTTTTTTCTTTTTTGAAAATTGCCGTGAATTTTGCGAATTTGGGAAAAGCTGCAAATGTTTCAACATTTTTCTTTAGTTTACTGTTTGCTGAAACTCCCCCTAAATTTCCAAGCCAATCGGCTGGACCGTTTTTTTTCTCGAATGAACAAAGTTTCAGAAAAAATTAAAGGAACACTTTTTTGTTTCTTAAACCCCAATTAATGATGATTAAGGCCGACAATGTTCTTTCTTCTTTATTTCTTCGTGATTTTTTGTGCGAAATTCGTTTAATTTCATCGAGAAAGAAACAATGAAAAAAAATCAATGGAAAAATACAATTTTTTTTCTAATCAATAGAAAATTCAAGTGTTTTTTAAATCCGTAAAAAATTAGAATTTTTTTTTCTTCAAAAATCAATAAAAGAATCTGTTTTAAAAACTAACAGAAGAATCGATAGAAGACTAAAAAATTGTATAAAAAACTGCCAAAATCGTATTTGACTTGGAGAGATAGTAACTCAAAAATTTTTTTCAAATAATAAAATTTTTTTTATTGTTTTTTGAAAAAAATTTTATTGATTATTTTTTCCTTTTTTCGATGAAATTCAACCGATTTTGCACAAAAAATCACGAAGAAATGACGGAGAAGAAACATTTTCGACCTTAGACTGACAAAATTGACTGTTCCCTTAATTTTTTTTGTTGAGCTCAGCGAAAAAAATTAAGGGAACAGTAAATTTCGTCAGTTTAGGGCTGAAAATGTTTCTTCTCCGTCATTTCTTCGTGATTTTTCGTGCAAAATCGGTTGAATTTCATCGAAAAAAACGAAAAAATGATGAAAAAAATTTTTTTTCAAAAATCAATAAAAAAAATTTTATTGTTTAAAAAAAATTGCTGAGTCACTATCTCTCCAAGTCAAATACGATTTTGGCAGTTTTTTATCCAATTTTTTGAATTTTTCTTTCAATTTTTCTGTTGGTTTTTAAAGAAGATTCTTTTATTGATTTTTAAAGAAAAAAAATTCTAATTTTTTACGGATTTAAAAAAAATTTGAATTTTCTATTGATTTGAAAAAAATTGTATTTTTCCATTGATTTTTTTTCATTGTTTCTTTCTCGATGAAATTGAACGAATTTCGCACAAAAATCACGAAGAAATAAAGAACAAAGAACATTTTCGGCCTTAATCTTCATGAATTGGGGTTTAAGGAACAAAAAAGTGTTCCTTTAATTTTTGCTGAAACTTTGTTCATTCGAGAAAAAAAACGGCTCAGCCGATTGACTTGAAAATTTAGGGGGTGTTTCAGCAAACAGTAAACTAAAGAAAAATGTTGAAACATTTGCAGTTTTTCCCAAATTCGCAAAATTCACGGCTATTTTCAAAAAATAAAAAAAAATTCATTTTTTGATACTTTTTCAAACCAATTTTGAAAATGGAAGAAAATTTTTTTCAATGAAATAGTGCAAGAACCTCATAGTGAATTTATTTAAGTTTACGAATCCCATCATCCGCTCGATGTGCGATCAGTAGTTCCTGAGAAATCGGCGATTAAAGGCAAAAGGGTATTTTTTGATTCAATTGACGATATCGCAGCAACAAATGATCGTAAGAAGTAAAAAAGAATTGAAGCTGGAAGGCCAGGCTACACGATCTTGATAACGGTTGAGTCGAGAAAATTTTTTTGAAGTCCGTAGACCAATTTGGAAAAATGAAAAATAACGGAAAAAGAATCTCCGCTTTCAACCTTCTTATCTCGTGATAACGGATGGTCAAAAAAAATTCCATCTCAAGATTTCAGAGGTGGAGACTCCAAGCTTTGGAACCATTTTTTCTATTCCGATCCAATGATTTTTCGGAAAGTTACAGCCATTTGAAAATCACGAAGAAAAACGACAATTTTTACTGTTTCCTCAATTTTTTTGCTGAGTGATATATATAAATTTCATAGAAAACATCTTCATAAAATTTTATTTTGTAAAGACTTTTTCTCTAGAAACACTTCTGTGAGATAACTATCTCACAGAAGTATCACCTGTAAGAACCTAATTTATTAATAATTAATGAAAAAAAAATAATAAAAGCAAATAATGAATAAGAGAGGAAAGAAAAATGAGAGGCGCAAAGGAGAAGAATTAAATTAAAGCACGAGGAAGAAATGAAATTGAAAGGGACAGCGCCGAACGTCAAAGTGAAGGAGAACTGTAGTACCGCCGCCGCCGATAGGTCGCGCACCGTCGGAATCCCGTCCGTAAGTGGAGTTTGACGAAAAGTGCATATAAGCGAGATCGCGGCGCAGTTCGACACACTTATCTGAGAAACAGACTTCCTTGCTGTCGAAACCGGACAATGGCTCCAACGGCTAAAGTCTGCATTTTTGTTAACACTGTTTGGAGTTCCCCATCCAGCTATTTTTCAAAGGATAACTATTCAAATAAATAGAATAAAGAAAGCATTCAACTGAGAGATAAAATCTTTGTAAAAAGTCATTTTATGAGAAATGTCTCTATAAAATTCAATTTTATAAAAACATTTTCTATAACGTAAGAATTTATAGAATAGGATTCATACAAAAAATATTAATGGTATTTTATATCTTTTGCTTTCCTCTATAAATTTTTCTTTCATAAGAATCGCCTTCATAAAACAAAATTTTATAAAGGATGAAAACTACGATGAAAACTTCATAAGAAAATCTCTATAAGAAAAGTTCCAATTTCTTATAAAACACGTTTTGTAAAGAATTCTTTCTAAAGACTTTATAAAGTATTTTCATACGTGAGGAGGCTATTATTTCTTGTAAAAACTCCCTCCTGATCCCATAGTAACGTCTATTTCGCTCTATCTCGCTTATTCATGGATATAATCACGAAAAACTGGAAAAACTTCCTCCTGATCCCAAATAAACGTTCATTTTGCTCTATCTCGCTCATTCACCGAAAAAATCACGAAGAACTGGAGAAGCTCCCTTCTGATTCCAAATTAACGTCCGTTTCGCTCTATCTCGCTTATCAGGGTGGCGACTGAAAACTAATTTCAAAATTCCCTGACTTTTCCAATACTTTTCCCTGACTAAAAATGAAAATTCCAGGACGTACAGGAAAAACTATTATTCAAATATAGGGGAAGATGGGGCAATACGGACATAAGGGGTAAAATGGACACATCTGAGTTTTTATTCATATATTATGAAAAAAATCTTTAAATGAATGAAAATATTAGAGATGGATTTTTCTTAAGGAGGATCGATTACGACCGTTTTTCGATAGATAAAAATCTAATTTTTTTATATAATGTAAATGAATCTATCCTGAGTTAACAGTAAAAATTTGAGGGTAGGTCACCGAAGAAATTCTTTATTATTTAATTATTTTCTTTAATAGCAAAATACATTAGCTCTTAGAAACATCAGTGAGAGAAAAATTTTTGCTGTTATTTTCGCGATAGATGAAAATTTGTTCATACTTTAATAATAAAATTTGAGCTTCATAAAATGAGAATAAAAATAAAAATAGTGGGTCACCGGTGGGATAACCAAGAAAAACATTAAAAAATATTGAATTATGAGGTTAAGTGGGATGTTGGACAGATGAATAAATAGTAGAAGTCAATCTTCACATTAATTGCCTAGAATTCACGACGTTTTGCTCCTGATTAGAAGCTTCTTCAGGCTCTTTAGATAAATGTAAATTGTAATTATGAGATTCCCCTCGCACCGCATCCGGGCAGCAGTCTATCCCTACTCCAGTGGCCCCCCACCACCGCGATCGAACCTCCTTAATGATTCCATCGAAAAGCTGAGGAAATTTTAGTCGAGAAAAATGTGCCAGAATTAATTTTTTTCAATTTTTTGAGAAGTCGATACTTTTTGTCATTTTCGAGTGGTCGAGCCTATTGATTTTTGAGCAAATTCAGTTTTTCGGAAATATCTCTGGTTCTATTGGTCGTAGTGACCTGATTTCAAATGAGAGATAAGGTTATTTCTCGTCGATTTATGGGGTTTTGAATTTGAAAATATCTATTTTCCAGATTATCATGGGAACTTTCGTGAAAAATTGAAATTAAGTTCCCTGATTTTTCCAGGTTTTCCAGGTCGATCGCCACCCTGCTTATTCACCGGTTGAGTCGCGAGAAACTGGGAAAACTCCCTGGTGATCCCATATTGATGTCCATTTCGCTTTATCTCGCTTATTTACTGAGATAATGATAAAAAACCGAAAAAATTCCCTCCTGATCCCATGCTACTGTCTATTTTGCTCTATTTCGCTTCTTTTCCGCTATAATCGGCAAAAACTAGGAAAATTCCCTGGTGATCCCATATTAACGCCCATTCCACTCTATCTCGCTTATTTACCGAGATATTGACAAAAAACTGGAGAAACTCCCTCCTGATCCGGTATTAACCTGTGTGTATGTACTATGAACATAGTAATTTGAATTATTTTAGATAGTAACCATTACTATGTTAACATAGTAACCATTACTATATTAACATAGTAATGATTACTATGTTCAACATAGTAATGATTACTATGTTAACATAGTAATGATTACTATGTACAACATAGCAATGATTACCATGTTAACATAGTAATTATCGCTATGTAGCCCGACGTGAAAAAACCATTACTATGCTGGACACAGTAATGGTTACTATGCTATTTCTCTTCGTGAAGTTCACCACCCTACGCGTCCCCCCTTGAACACGAGCCGTGGAGCGGAAGTCTGAAACTGCGCGCTCCCTCTCTATAAGTTCAGAGTGTCAATTTTTTTTTTTCAAGAAAACAATCGGAATTTTGGCTTCAATAATAAATTATAAAAGTGGAAAATCAATGTATTTATTTATTGAGTTTTTCATCACAAATTTTCAATCATATGAACTTTGGTGTATAACATAAAATACTCTTTTAATTGAAATAATTTTTTTTTTAATATTCATTATCGTACAACAAGTTCAAAGCTGCTGTCAACAACTCGTAACTATTCTCTCCATCCTCGGCCACAGACGTAACAACCGATGATTCTTCAGTCTCTTTTCCGTCTTAATTGCTCCTTTCCATAATCATCTCACCCTCTGTGGAAAATTCCTGATTCAAAGAAAGCTCATCACCTGTTAACCAAGGATGTAAATTTGGGATATCGATCTGTTGATATCCCTGAACATTTTGCACTAATTTCAGTAGATCAGACTCTGTAGTTTTTTCCTGATTGTGCAAGTTAAAGTCATGGGACTCGGCACCAACTGGCATTGTTAGCTGTTGTACTGGATAAATTTCTTCTTCAGTTTGTGTTGCAGCATCTTCGGTGTCGATTACAAACAATCGGTTGCAGCACTTGTAAATTGTAGTAGCTGAAACAGCTTGCCAGGCATCATTAATCCAGTGCATCGCATCTTTAAGAGTTGTCTTCTTTAGACGATCTGGAATAGTTATTCCAATTTCCTGAGCTTTCAACAAAGTTGATATGAATATGGATTTGTATCGTTGCTTTGTTACTTCTATGATTCCTTGGTCAAGGGGTTGAACGATAGACGTGAACTTTGGAGGTAAAAAGAGTGTCTCGATTCCATCAACTTTGACAAATTTGTGAGCACGACAATTATCCGCCAGTAGCAGTGCCTCAAGTGGCAAATTATCGTTCGTAAGAAATTGCCTCACAGGAGGGACAAATCCTTCTTTGACCCACTTGATAAAAATTTCGGAATCTACCCAAGCACTCTTCTGATGTGTATGATAGACAGGTAGATTTTCACGAATTTTTGGTGTCATCCACCGAGGGTTTTTGCTCGTACCAACCATTACTACAGATAATTTCATTGATCCGTCACCATGACAACATAGACCAATGCATAGACGTCACTCGTTCTTTGTTAATTTTAAATACAGTGGGTTGATCTCCACCAGTTGAATGCCGCGGACTGTTGAGCCGTTCGGACGCTGTTCGCTCGCTCGCACTCTGTTGCTAGTAAAACCGACGCTCTGTGCATTTAATTTATCTATAAAATTCCAATTAAGTATAACCATAGTGTCACCATAAACCCTCAGTGCATCTTGTGATTTTTTTCGCGACCATTCTCCCCATCATGAGGGGAGGGAGGAAGCGAGACCGTGCAAACACCTCGCTTGATGCAAAAGATCCTGCAAGTAACAAGAAAAAACCGTTACGGACCCAGTCAGTGGGACGCTCACCAAGCTCTTCAGGCAAACAACAAACCACTGCTCCACCAGCTCAAACCCCAGCATCTACTGTTGATCCAAATGATGAACACATCACCACCAAAGAACACATTCCACCCATAATGTTGGATAACAAGGGTGTGGACAGAAAAAACCTCATTCAACTCCTGAAAAAGGCGAGTAGAACTTTCAAAATCACTGATCGTGGAAACGAGCTCCTGATTTACACCACGTCACGCGCTGATCATGGAAAAACATGTGCAAGCTTCACAATTGCTAAATTCAATTTCTATACATATGGCTTCAAAAATGAACGTATCAAGAAGTTTGTCATACATGGATTACCAGCTACCTTTACTCCCAAAGAAATCCAAGATGACCTCAAGGGAAATAATATTGAGGTAACTGACGTTTACCAATTCTCGAAAACCGATGCCACAACTAACACCAAGAAAAGTCTCCAGTATACGCAATTCTCACGTCACCAACAACAACAATAAATCAAATTCGAGAGGTAAATACTATATTATTCCACACATTTAGAGTTGAATTTTATCGATCCAACGGGCAACCGCCCCAGTGCTATCGATGTCAACCGTTTGGGCATTCTAGTTTTTACTGTAAACGAATTGAAAAATGTGTTCGTTGCTCTGAACCTCATAACGTTAAGATGTGTCCAAGGACTAATGACGTCAACTGGGCAAATTGTGAGGGAACCCACGTGGCCAGCTACCGTCTCTGCCCCACTCGCACTAAACACATTGTGAATATCACTCGCAATCTCACACAAGCAAACACACGCCGTGTACCGGAGACACCAAGCCACACACCGACACTTACACGAGCCCACTTTCCTGTGCTCCACCCCAGCGTGGCTCGACAAGCAACACCTACACGAGCACACACGCAACCAGCAATTTTTGACAACACAGAATACTTCTCGCCGATGGCTTCGACCATCGACTCACCTACACCATCGAGCATCCGTAAAACGTCAAATTCAGCCAGTGCTACATACGCACAGACGACGTCACACAAGCGCCAGCCAGCAAACAACAACACACGTCACACTCACACAATGCCAGGTTTTTCTTCCAATTACTCATCATCTCAGCAAACAGACAGTCGCTCTAATTCTCTTTATAATCATGAAATTAATGACCTCCGTGGAATGATAGAAGAGGCGAGATCGATCTCAAACGAGATAGAGGAAATGAACATCCTTGCAAGACTCTCTGAACACAGAAGTATGATTCGAGAACTCAGAGGCACCAGTTGCCCCATGGAATATCTCAAAATCATTACAAAATACTTTCATCTCATTGACAACGATGCTGCCTCCCATCATGGCTCCACGTAATCCCAGAATCAATCCCATCACAATTAATATTATGAGCTTATCTCAAAACAAGCAAGAACTACTGCAAATTATCAATAAAAATAACATTCACGTTGTTCTTTTATCGGAGACTCGCCTGCCCTCCAAAAAGAGAATAACAATTCCTAATTTCAAAATTTACAGAGCTGACTCCACAAGCTCCACTGGTAGAGGAGTAGTGGTAGCTGTCCACAACTTCCTACAATTCAATCCTCTCCCTATTCCCGACTCGCTAACTGAAGCCATAGGCATCACCATCATCACCAAGAACAAAAATATCAATATTTTCTCCATGTATAACTCTCCTTCCACCGATCTTGACATTTCACTCATCTCCTCTCTCCTTTCCAATCCCCTCCCTACAATCATTGCAGGTGATCTTAACTCAAAAGATCCAACATGGACCAGTGCAACCCCCAACAACTCAGGTCACCGCTTGGCGGACTACACCTCAGACTCTCCTCATTACTTAAACGCCCCCACACATCCAGCTCACTACCCTTGATCTGGTGCAACCCCCAGCACCCTCGATCTACTCCTCACCAACTCATCCTTTATCATCAAACACTTCAAAGTCCTGGAAGATTCTCCCTCTGACCACCTCCCACTGTATTCCTCCATCTTCTGCCTCCCCCTTCCCAATCCACCCCCTCTTAGACTCAACTTCCGGAAAGCCAACTGGCTACTCTTCAAAAAAGACATCGATCAGGCAATCCCAACTGCCAACCCCTCTTTAACAACCACAAGTGACATCGACAGAGAAATCCTCTCTTTCACAAATCTTATCTCAGCCTCGGCTGATAAAAACATCCCCAAAACCAAACCCAAACCCCACAACCCCCTCTTCCCTCCAGCATCCTTAAACTCATTAAAATTAAAAACTCCCTCCGTAAACAATGGCAAAAAACACGTGACCCACTCCAGAAACCAGAACTCAACAAACTCCAAAGAGAAATAAACTCCCAAATCACCAAATTTACTCAGTCCAATTGGGACGACCACCTAAAAAACTCTGAATCAAACCCAAACTCTATCTGGAAAATTGTTAAGTCCTTTAACAACTATTCCAACTCAGAAATCCCACCCCTCAAACACAATAACTCCACTGCAATCACCAATTTAGAAAAATCAAATGTCCTCTACACTCATTACGCAAAAATCGATGCCCTAGCCCTAGAACGAGGGCACCCAGACCACGATCGAAAAATCCAACGAGAACTCAACTCATTCCTTGAGAAACCCTCCCCTGCATCCTCTTTCCCTCCCCAAGCTCTCACTTCACCACGAGAAGTATCAGCCATCATCTTGAAACTGAAGTCTCGCTCGGCCCCTGGCCCTGACTCCATTCCCTCCTCGGTAATAAAACATCTGCCTAAAAAAGCCATTGTTCTCCTAGTAAGAATTATAAACTCATGCCTCCTCCTCCACTACTTCTCCAACGATTGGAAAATTGCTACGGTCATTCCTATACTCAAACCCACAAAATCACCCTATGTCCCGGTCAGCTACCGCCCCATAAGCCTCCTCAACTCTCTCTCAAAAATAGTAGAAAAAGTAATTCTTGCTCGATTGAACAAGCTCATCTCAGAAAAGGGACTCCTCCCAAAAACGCAATTTGGCTTCAGGAAGGAGCACTCTACTGTACACCAACTACTCCGTATCGCTAACCATGTAAAAGTATCAGCCAATAAAAAACTAAACACTGCCCTCCTCCTGCTCGACAGTGAGAAGGCTTTTGATTCTGTCTGGCATCAAGGCCTTCTGCACAAACTATTTACATTGAACATACATCCATATTTATGCTAAATTCTTCACTCTTATCTGCAAAATCGCTCGATCAGAGTCAAAGTCGTCACATCCCTCTCAGACCCAAATCCCATAGTCGCCGGCATCCCATAGGGATCTGTTCTTGCCCACCACACTTTCCAACCTCTACATCGCACATCTATTCGACGACCTCCCCCCACTAGCCCACATAGCCGGCTTTGCCGACGATCTTGCGATTTTTGCATCTAGCACATCAACCCAATATGCCATCAACAAACTTGTAAATGTTGGGGCAAGAATAATCAATCAACTCAAAGAGCTCAAAATAAATGTTAATATCCCCAAAACTCAGTGCACCCTCTTCTCCTCCACCAAATCCCACATTAAATCCTTCTACACTGACAACCAAGAGGTGAAAATCACCAAAACTGTCACCTATCTTGGCGTCACCATCGACAGTAGACTCATTTGGAATCACCACATCAAAACATTAATCCAGCGAACGAAGTCCATCATGAGCAGGCTCTACCACCTCCTCAAATCCAAAGCCCTTTCCAAAAAAACAAAACTTAAACTCTACAAAACAATAGTGAGACGAAGTGAACGGTGGCTCGTTCGGTGAAGTGTCGGATTGCCAACTCGTAGACCTGGGTTCAAATCCTAGTCTCTGCCGAATGATACAAGCACCACTGTAAAAATTATTTACAAGTGCTTTGTCCACGGACACACCATGAACCTCCGTCGCTGATTGGCATAATCTTAGCGTAAAGATGGCGACGTTAAATAAGTATAAAAAAAAAAAAAAAAAAAAAAAAAACAATAGTAAGACCAGTTATCACATATCCTGCCCCAGTCTGGCACAACGCAGCCCCCACACTGCTCGCCAAACTCCAGGTCACGCAGAACAAGTTCCTCCGTGTGCTAAATGGAGCCTATCGGTCAACTCCCATCCCCACTCTCTACGAAATTTCAAAAATAGATCTCCTCAAAACACACATAATGAACCTCACTCAAAAATTCACTGGCAAACTTCCCATGCACCCAAGCGATCTGGTCAAAAATATCAATCCTCGCACATTATCAAAGTGGTCAACCAATCGCCACCAATTCTCCTTCTCTCACTCATCAAGAAATAGGGTTTTTCATGCGCTTTTCCCTATATCCATCTCATTCACTGCATTCACCCCTCAAGCGTACTATATTATACTCTTAAGCTATATTTGTAGAAGCCTCCGGGCTGGAACAATATTCTGTAAACATTCTGCTCTCATTGCTCAATCTATGAAAATAATGTTATATTGTTGTAATGTATATATATTTTATGTTAATGAAATTTGTTGAACTGAATTGAACTGAACCAGTTGAATGTGTGCTAGTTGGTAAAGTTTTGTAGTATAATGCACTCTCATCAAAGTTAGAAATCGGTTCTTTTGTCAAATTTCTAATTTTCATTATTTTTGTCAGTTCTTCACGAAACTCGAGTGCTGCTGGAAAATTGGCAGACAATTTTTCACCATAAATTTTCAAATAACGAATATTCTTTTTCTTTTCCAACGATCCAGCCAGCCTTCACAGGCTTTGAATTTATCACAGCCTCCAAGTTTACGATTGAGCTGTAGTGCTTTTTCTTCTAGTATTGGTCCACTGACAGCAACTCCTGAGGATCGAGTATTCAAAAACCATGCATACAGAGCTTGATCTAAATCCTCATTTCCAAGCCTGTTTTTCTTTTTGTTACGCAATTGACTATTATTTGCAGCATCTTCAATTGATTCTTTTGCTTGCATCCATCTTTTCACTACTCTCCTATCGATATTATATTTTTCAGTTAGCAATACCATAGGTTCTGTTTTCAATTCTGTCAAAAAATTTCCTTGTCTTCAAACGAGTAACTATTTCTCCTTTTTTTACTGTTGATTTTTCTGAATTTGGAATATTATTATCATTGCAATCGGTAACAGTTTCGAGAGATCGACTCCGTCTCGCTTTCCTCTTCTGAAAATTGTCCATTATCTGTGAATAAAACAATTTATTGAGCATATCAATGAATGACTTTGAGGTGAGACAATTGGATATGTTCATTTCAATGATAAATGCAAAGAATTTTATGCTAAACAATACTTACGTTCGTCAACTATCACAAAAATCCACAATTCAAATATACATATGGATAAATATACTACTATCACATAAAAAGAATTTTTTTTAATGATCGATCGCACAAACGACAATTTGTAAGGAGAGCACCGGTAGTTGGAACGATCACAGCGCCTCTAGATTTGAAAAACGAGATGAATTCATTTTTTTTAATCAATTTTCTAATATTCTTCTGTTTATCTATATCAGAATCTTCCAATTAAAATAATGACAATTTTTGGTGAAAATACGAAAAAAAAATAATTTCAATCATAATTCTATAATGAACTTATAGAGAGGGAGCGATCGGAATTCGCATCCGGTGAAAAATGGGGTGAGCGTCGCACATTCAGTTCCGAGAAATTTCTTCGAGACTGAGCTTATAGAGCGACTCTACTGCATATCTATTCTTATCTATCATTCTCGTAGTCATAAGCTCAAGATATGCAATAGCATGGAGGAGAAAAAGTGATTGTTGTCCTCTATTTGTAGAAGAGAATGAAAATTAATTACTATTTATTATTTAATTTTGTTGTCGTCCATGATGATGAATATTAAATTTTTGAGGTTATTGGGATACTGGACAGAAGAATAAATAGTAGAAGTCAATCTTCACCTTTATTTCTTTTCACGCGACGTTTAGATTCTGATTAGGAGCTTCTTCAGGCTTTACAAATACAATAAAATAAAACATACATTAAAAAACATCGAAAAACTGCCTGTGACAAAATTTCATGAATGGATGGAAAAATTTCAAATACCTTCAGATAAATGTAAAGAGTCATGATATTACAATTAAAATTAAAGAACAGTTCTGTTGCACTATCCCGTGAAAAAATCGGCATGCATGATCATGTATAATCATGCATAACCCATGTAGGATCATGCATGCTCAGTCATGATGCATACATGGTCATGTATGAGCAATGATGAGTGTTTTCATCCACAGGAAAGTCTTCAAGCATGATCAGGGTTGACCATGTATGCACCATAACTGAGCATTAATGAACCATGCATGAACATGCATAGTTCATACCTGATCATGCGAAACCAAATAGGGTCATGCATGACCAAATAGGATCATCCATGGCTAATTTGAAGAAATTATATTCTTTAATGCAATTTATATGGGTGGCCATGTCTAATCATGTATGACCATGAATGACGATGATTATGTGCATACATGACCATATATGAGAATTCTCATTCATAAAAATTATTCAACTGTTATTATTCTGATCATATCTGGTCATGTCTAGTCCTGTATCATCATGCATGACTACATATAATCCATGCCTGAATGCCGATGATTGATAGAAGAGCATTCGAATTATTCCTGCATGATCATGCATGACCATATCTGGTAATGCATGGTCATTCGAGACTTACAACGTAATGTATTTGTATTGAATAATTTCCAACTCTGGTCAAACATGGTCAGATTAAATCATGCTTGATCATGTACAGCTTTGCATGCGTGCATACAGCGATTTCTAGAAATCAATTTTTGGAGTATATTCCATTAACCCCGAAAAAAATCAGCATGCTCGATCATGCATGATCATGCATGTTGATTCTCTGGTATGTCGATGTCTATTAACACATATTGTTTAAATAATGGTTATTATCTCATTGTTGTCACAGAACAAACCGTGTTGAAATTATTGAAATTTTAAAGATAATTATATATAACCCTTTCAATTTAAGCTAGATAGTCAGTCTATCACTTAGCAGAGTGAAACGAGTCATGCCTGATATGCAGAGGATCCGGGTTCGAGCCCAAGTGATGTCAGATTTTGATCCATCAGAAAAATTCCTTATCGTGAGTAATTGTCAGTTGAAAACGTTAAAGGATAAATTACTGATGATTCAGAACTGCTTCCTTATTTTAATCAATTTTTTCATATATATTCATGGACGATTATTTTTCTTGCCCAGACAGACTCGATTATGTTTACCCATGTATGATCATGCATGTTCATTACTGGCCAATATCCATGCATGGTCATGCATGAGATTAATGGCTGACCATGCATAATCATGCATGCTGATTTTTTCCCGGGATATCAGTCTTCATTGTTTGACCTATTGTTCTTATACACGATTTAACAAAACACTAGTTCAATAAATTAATACATAAATTGACAAAATAAACGAATTGACACAATTTAACAATACTACAACAAACAACATTAGCCTCATCCTGCTGATTATATTGGACTCATTGGACCGATGGTATCTTAGTCTTGAAGAGCCAGATAGAGGTAGCGAAACTCAGCGTGTTGGAGAACACATGAAGCGGCAAACTGAGACACACACAGACGGGGAGCAGCTACTGATGCATGTGAGCCGCTCAGGCACCAACACTGGGTGTGAAAATGTATGAGTGTGAAGGCGTCTACTCCTACTAGTCTCATAACTGTCAACCGTGTAGTATTGTTGTTTTGTGTCAATTCGTTTATTTTGTCAATTTATGTATTAATTTATTAAAATAGTGTTTTGTTGAATCGTATATGAAAACAATAAGTCAAACAATGAAGACTGATACAGTGCAACAGAACTGTTCTTTGATTTTAATTGTAATATCATGACAGTTTACATTTATCTAAAGGTATTTGAAACTTTTCTATTCATTCATGAAATTTTGTCACAGGCAGTTTTTTGATGTTTTTGAAAGTATGTTTTAATTTTATTGTATTTATAAAGCCTGCAGAAGCTTCTAATCAGAAGCGAAACGTCGCGATTTTAGGGAATGAAGGTGAAGATTGACTTCTACTATTAATTCTTCTGTCCAATATCCCAATAACATCGAAAAATTAATTACTATTATGGTAATAATAACAATTATAGCGAGTACATTATATCGTCACCTCAGAAACAAAGTGGTGCATATGCTATGTTTATTCAGAGCACTTGTGCCACTTCGTTTCCAAGCCAATGACATCAATAATTGAGACATGGTATAATTGGACTTCAGAGAGAAACGTATATCTTATCTAGCAATAGTGAATTCGTGTGTTAAAGTGGAATTATAGCAGTAGGCATGTTTTTGGACATAATTGTTCTAATTAATAGTATAGAATAGCCCTGGTGGATCATGCGATAGGCAGTCGATTTTTTCACTCAATCGACCGTCATCCGATCACGATGCGATCGCATCGCAGCTGCATTGCAGTCGCATCGTGGTCACATGAAAGTCGATTTTGTGAACAAATCGACTGTCTGATCGATTTATAGTTGATATGCAATCGCCCGATCCATCAGGGAGGAGTGAAAAGCTAAGAATATGAAGACTGAGGTATATATGGTTATCATCGTTGACTTGGGTATGAGAAGATAGCAGAGTATTGTGGGGAACAGACAACCTCTCTTCACTTTCTCTTTACTCTTCTGAAAACCTAGGTGTTATCACTTTATACAGCTTAGAAAATCCAGAAATTCCAGGAATTTGTCAATTATTTGGGCTCTATCAATGAAACAACTGGTGATTGGTCATTGTATTCAATTGTGTTTGTTTATCATCAGTGGCTAATTTTCACATGGTTTCATTTAGCCAGTTTAAATTCAAATAAATTGGTCAATTCTTTTAAGTTTGACTTCATTTGAGAACATACAGCTTTTCTTGGCAATTTAATAAAGCAGTATAGATATTGGATCACTCAGAACATTCAAGGACATGATTATTCAGTCATCTAATTCATTTCATTAACATTGCATGTTTATGTTCTATATCCCACTCTATTGTCTCGACCACCATTACGTGTCATCTACAAAAAAAAAATTTCTAACTTCATTTTCTGAGTTAATTTGGTTAGAAAATAGGATTTGGACAGAGAGCGTTCGATTTTATGTATATTCAATTTAATGATATAGCTTTTTGGTATGAAAATATCTGACAGATTAATCTAATAAAAAAATCCATATCATTGTCAGTAGAGACGTTTTGCCATAAAGCCATATGTAACCATTTGAAATTATGTATTTTTACGATTTTTGCTTCCGAATGGAAGCTTAACAATCGTGAAAATTTTCGATTCGAATTTTTTGGTGGCAAATCACTTTAGATGATGTGAAGAGTCAGAAAATGATATTTAGAAAAGAAGTCTGTGTGTATGTGTGTGTGTGTATGTATGTATGTATGTCTATGTGGTTTTTTTACTCAACAAGCAGAAGCGTTATATCCTGTGCGTTATTCGCGAGCCCCACTCCTAGTGCGACATTTAATATTTTGCCAATTCAATTGGCAGAATGCTTCCGAATGGAATTTTTATACATATATCCATGAAATTACTATTTACATTCTTCATTATTCTAAATGCAGTAACGAAACTTGGTATTCTCAACAGATAAGTACTTATTATAGTTCTATAGATATTTTTTTTCACACTATAATTTATCAATACATCACAATTTTACATGTCATACTTCAATTTCAAGATCAACCAAATCTTCCAAATTTTCAATATTTCAATATGTCTCTTATTCACAATTAAAAATAATATAATAATGACAATATAATAACAACCACATTATAAGAACACATATTGATAACACTGATCACTTTCACTCTCAGGAATGCTCCGATCCACAATAATCTCGTGTAGAATGTGATTATACTCAGCCAAGACGTTTCTAAATGCTCAACCATTTTTTATACTTCTTTATTTTTTCTTTCTGTTTCTCAATTTCCCCCAACCACAAATTCCCCAATTTGTGAAATTGTCATAAGTGGACATTTTTCCGAAGTAAATTCGCTTGTGAGGACAAATTAAATGATGGTTCGATATTTGGTGAATTTTATTCATTCATTTGTTTAAAAAAAAAAAAATCAATTTTTCAATCGTAAATGGAAGATCCGACGGCAGATCTGGAAAATTGAAGTTCGGGTTCCTTTTAGGATTTCTATGCGTTCTGATTGTCGTAAAAAAAAAATGTACTCATTTTGTAGAAAAAATTGTCTCCTTTTGAATGGTGAAATGAAAAATAGTAGTGTTGATAGGGTGAAAGCTAAGAAAAACCGTTATTTTTCGAAAAACTAATTTATCAAAAACTCTTACAAGAGACTTCTTCTTAAAAATCTGGAATTCTCACCGTTTGTGGGGCTCATTGAGATGAATCTCTTAAGCTGAACTTGGATGTAATTGCTTGGATAGTTTTCGAGATATAACCTCTCTTCATAAAATGCTTTTTGTCCAATATCTCAGAAACTACTGGAGCGATTTCGCCCAATTTCAATACCAAACTTTTCGTTCATTAGATGCACAAACTGACGAAATTCGAAGTCTCTAACTCAAATAGTTTTTGAGCTATCGTGTATCCAAAATTCGGGATAAAAAACACTGTAATTGAAATTATCCGCAAACGAAAAATCGCAGCAAAATTTACTCCGAGTGAAAGTTGTGAGTTCAAATGAGATGAATTTCATCGCTGAGAGTGGGGGCCGTGAATCAATTTTTCGCGGAGAAAAATCGAAAAAATGTTTTTTTGAAAATTTGATGTTTTTCGAAAAGTTCTCGACCGATTTCACTCAAATTTCACTGAGAGCAATTTGCATGGGAAGGGAAAGTACTGTTAAATTTTCAGGTCACCAAGTATTACCATTCCAGAGCAATGAGCTGATATCTGGCACACACACACACACACACACACATACATGCAGACATTTGTTAAAAATGTCATTTCTCGGCGTTTTGGAACATTCTGAGTCATCCTCCGATGAAATCTCGGAATCGAGAAAAAAATCGCGCTTACAATGCTTCCATTCGGAAGCAAAAACGGTAAAACTTCAACCTAAGAATCTCATATTTTTAATATACATTCGTCGTGACGAATGTTTGCTTGTGAGACCTTGTTGCTTGAAATTCATTCAGTATTTTTTGAGATATGATGAATTTTTGTTTTTGAGAAAAAATTAATTTCTCAAAGATTTCTCAACTGGTTTCGTTCAGATTCATTTATAAAATTTCATATCATATTCTGTAACTGCGTGAATTTTTCAGGATTTTTCTAATACTTGGATTTTGCTGCCGAATGGAAGCATTGTAAGGGCGATTTTTTTCGATTTCGAGATTTTATCGGAATATGACTCAGAATGTTCCAAAATGCCGAGAAATGACCTTTTTAAAAACGTCTGTATGTATGTATGTGTGTGTGTGTGTGTGTGTGTGTGTGTGTGTGTGTGTGTATGTGTGTGTGTATGTGACAGATATCAGCCCATTGCTCCGGAACGGTGATACTTGGCAACCTGAAAATTTAACAGTCCTTCCCCTCCCTATGCAAATTGTTGTCAGTGAAATTTGAGTGAAATCGGTTGAGTACTTTTCGAGAAAAATCAAATTTTCGAAAAATTGTTTTTTCGATTTTTCTCCGCGAAAAATTGATTCACAGCCCCCACTCTCAGCGATGAAATTCATCTCATGTGAACTCGCAATTTTCATTCGGGGTAAATTTGACTGCGATTTTCCGTTTGCAGATAATTTCAATTACAGTGTTTGTTATCCTGAATTTTGTATACACGATAGCTCAAAAACTATTTGAGTTAGAGACTCCAAATTCCGTCAGTTTGTGCATCTAATGGACGAAAAGTTTGATATTGAGATTGGGCAAAAGCGCTCCAGTAGTTTCTGAGATATTGGTCAAAAACCATTTTATGAAAAGAGGTTATATCTCGAAAACTATCCAAGCAATTACATCCAAGGTCAGCTTAAAAGATTCACCTTAATGAGCCACACAAATGGTGAGAATTTCAGATTTTTCAGAAGAAGTCTCTTGTAGGAGTGTTCGATAAATTAGTTTTTTCAAAAATCACGGTTTTTCTTAGCTTTCTCCTTAATAACACTACCATTTTTTATTTCACCATTCGAAAGTAGACAATTTTTCCTACAAAACTAGTACATCTTCATTCTGATGACAATCAGAAAGAATAGAAATCCTAATTGAAACCCGAACTCCAATTTTTGTGTTCCATCGTAGGATCTGGGTTTTCATCTAATATTGAATTTTTATGTATCATATGATATTATTGCAATTTAATCGATTATTTCGAGCTGAGATTTCGAGTTCCAAGTTGATTTCAAATATCGCAAATAGAATCCTGAACAGATCGATACAGTCTGGAGCAATATTTGTAGGAATGTATAAGTGCGTATTTGTTGTGAAAATAATGTTATTTTTTGAGCAATGGAAAAGATAAATAGAGATTCAATTCATTATGGGTGAAACCCCATTCGGGAGCATTTCGCCAATCGAATTGGCAAAATATTAAATTTCGCACAAGGAGTGGGGTTTGAAAATAACGCACATAGAGTGGAGCTCCTGCTTGTTAATTTATGTTCATTTTTTTATAGTTTTTCATGGCAAATGATGTCTCCCATAACAACCAGAACAATTAAGATAGAAACTTCAAATTTGTCTCCTATATTGGTCTTCTGAATCTACTGCCTGGCATTGTTACTGGACAATATGAAATAAGAATTTTTTGAGATATGAGAAATTTTTCACAATTAAAATTTTTTCATTTCTTCAAAATTGAGAATGAGTTCTGTATCGATTTGATGCAGATTGAGGTATAGAATTTGACATTATATTAGCTCACCAAATTTTTGAAATCTTCGTCATCATTCATTTCCAATTTCGGTTTTGAAGCTTATCGATTAATAACATTGATCCTCAATAATAACCAGAGAAATTAAAATAAGAGTTTCCAATTTTTTGTATGCATCATTTGATGCATAGATCGAATATATTGTTCATTATGCAAAGTTATCATGGATCAATATATTCAATGTAATTGTTAAGAGCAATGAAGATAAGTATTAATATTCTATAGAAATTAATATTTATCTTGATTATCTGGGGCCCTCAAACCATATTCTTTTAAAAAACTCAGACGGAAAAATGGAAAAGAATAGGAACTAAGTATGATTTTGCGTTAGGTGCTTCATTCTCATAAAATTGTAGATTTTGTAACATCCAAAGTTTTCGATTTTTCTCGGTTTCACCTTGACATAGTGGAAGGTTCTAGTGAGGCTCTATCGATGAAAAAGAAAAAGAAGATTGGCATCAATTAATAGAATTAATAGAATTTGGAATCAAATTTTGTTTTTGGAAAACTTGAATTGTTTACGAAGTATTTCTCTGATTTGTCCATGAATTTGTTGTCTGAAATTCAGAGTTTAATCATCAATACAAAGACATCCTCTTTGTAAATCATTTTATGATGGTTTGATTCTAGATACAGAGAGATGGCTGATTGTATTTAGTGAATCTGAGCATGTATAATCCATTCCACTCGTTAGCATATATATTTCGATCGCTAGCATATATAATCAACGATCCTAAAGTGAAGTGTAAAACTTCTGTAAATTTTCCAAACATCCTTCCGAACGAGTACCCATATATCAACGAGAAAGAATCGGAAGAACTTCTATATCAAATTATACTCTGTTTATTTGAAATGACCATCTGGAATCAAATTGCTGATGAATTAGCAGATAAAGCTATAAGCATATGATTTATATGTTATATAACATGAGAATGCGATTTTCCACTTGTTTTCCTCAGTAACTAGATGGTAGATACATTAATAATTTGGAAGATAGGTGTCTGATATTTTTTCCTATAACCAAGTAAGCTTCCAAGCCGCAAAATCGGAATTTTTGATTTATACGAGATACCGGTGAGCCTCCTTAACTTAGTGGATCCGTCAGGCTTGTACGCAGAACGAACAACCGAATTAGCGGTATCCAAGTACATGATTTTTTGTATTGAATCGAATGTATGTAGAGTTACTCAATCGATAACGATAATCGGCAAATTCGGTCAACAATGTACATCGACTTGATTAAATGATTGGAATATTGAATCAAAATCAGATACTTCGAGGATTTCAAGAAATTCATTTCGTAGTAGTTGAGTCAATCATTCATAATTAGGAATTCTTCGATTTCATTAAATGAAAAAAGAGAAGCATTAGTATAAGAGAATTCAAATTTTTGAGATAAAACGTTGAAACTGTCATAGAAAAATGGTAAACCCTAGAAATCATTTTTTAGTCAATGTACACTCTCAAAACATAAAGCTTTTCTTCTGTGAACTAAAGTTTATTTTTCCAGCCAATTCATTCCATGACAGAATGAATATTTCTTTAGCATCCCAGAGGGATTTTTCAAACTTAGATTGTTGATAATGTCGCAGAATTCTTCTTCACCCCATGAGCTTTTCCATAAGCCGAGTAAACGTATAATATAGTACAAGGGACGGGTTCTGGTTATAGATGGAGTGCAAAAGGAAGCTGAAAAATGTGGAGGAACCTTGGGGGTGCTTTGATTTCAATCCAGGAATGAATTAACGAGGATGAGCTAGATCTAGTCAGTGGGAGCTACAATGTGACTGCTGTTATAACCTCTGCGCTTATAGTACTAAACGTCATTCGCATTTTGCTACCCATTGCCAATCGGTTTCGGAGTGAAAACATTTTGTCCCCTAACATTTATTGAATGAGTACCTCCACTGAAGCACTAATAATTAATCATGTGCTTTCGTCTACAGAGATAATAATCTAAGAACAATATCAAGTTACTCTCTCGACGAAAGCTGCTAATAAATCAGGAATGAATCAGAAATTATTTGAATTATGAGAAACCTCTGAGACAAAATGCCATTGTTGAGATAGTAACATCATCAAATTATATGGAGTATGAGATCGGATGAAGGAATTCCTATACTCTCATACTTTTATGTTGTACTAAGTGACCTGCTTTCGTAATAGAGCTTAACTTCACAAGTTTAACGAGAAATGCTACGAATCCTGAGAATTTTTCTATATTTTTTAATCAAAGTTTTACCACTTGATGAAACAATTTTCTTCGCATCGGCAGGGTCTATAGTCCATCAGGCGGACAAGGTAGAACTTGAATAAATTCATCAAGTTAGAATAGGAAAAGATCTTGAGAGACGAAACATATTTTCTTTCTTTTAATATCCATCACACTGTTAGAGTTGGTAATACAATATGAAAATACCTATTGAATTTCAATATCGGGATTTTAATTCCAGTTAAGACGGAAATATATTTGAAATTTCATTCTTTACAGGAAAGTTAGGGAGCATATGATTATTTGAATTTAATGAGCATTGAAATTGAAAAAAACGCATTTTCGCATTTGAATGAAGGAGTAAATACACTGCAAATCCAGGAGTCTCATTCTGAGACCCCACGGGTCTCATTTTGTATACACAGAAAACAATGAGCGTAGAAGACGCACAGAAGTGCGTAATCATTGCACATGTGTGCGTACTTCACGTTCTCACAATCGAACGTGATGTACGCACACGTGGTGCGTGATGTACGCACACGTGTGCGTGATCTACGCACACGTGTGCGTGATCTACGCCCGCGTGTGCGTGATGTATGCACTCTGTGTCCGTGATCTACGCACGCGTGTGCATGATCTACGTACACGTGTGCATGATCTACGCACTCGTGTGCATGATCTACGCACACGTGTGCGTGATCTACGCACATGTGTGCGTGATCTACGCACATGTGTGCGTGATCTACGCACATGTGTGCATGATCTACGCACACATGTGCGTGATGTACGCACAGCAGTGCGTAATGTACGCACAGCTGTGCGTGATGGACGCACAGCTGTGCGTGATGTACGCACAGTTGTGCGTGATGTCGACACACGGTAAATAAGCGAAATAGAGCAAAATAGACGTTAATATGGGATCAGGAGGGAGTTTTTCTAGTTTTTCGTGATTATCTCGGTGAATAAGCGAGATAGAGCGAAATAGATATCGTCGCCTCAGAGTGAAAGGGGCGTAAGTGCCATTTTTCCCGATTTTTTTTTTCAAAATAACAAAAAGGCATATCTCCACTAATATTGATGCAATAGGCTTTCCAAAGCCTTTCACGCAGTAATAGTAAAAAGATAGAAAATAATAACACATAGGCGTAAAAACCACTGACGAATAACAAAGGGGCGTAAGTGCCGGAGATACGCCTCTTTGTTTTTAGTGTTTTCATTGAATTTTCCCTAATTATCGGAAAAAAAACTAATAACAAAGAGGCGTAAGTGCCGGAGATACGCCCCTTTGTTTTTAGTGTTTTCATTGAATGTTCTCTAATTATCGGAAAAAAAATTGAAAACAAAGAGGCGTAAGTGCCATAGTTTAGATACAAATCTCTAAAAACAAAAAGGCGTACACTGCAAATCCAGGGGTCTCATTTTGAGACCCCAAGGGTCTCATTTTGTAGACACTTTTGAGACCCCAAAAGGGTCTCATTCTGAGACCCCAAGGGGTCTCATTCTGAGACACAATGGCGGCCGAGCTGGGGAATTTTGTCGATAATGCAGAGATAGAATTCCCCAGTTATGTAGGATAACGCTCAATGTTAATAATATAAAGAATTATAGAATTGAATTCTGAACTCCGCGTAATTATTTGTTGATATTCATCAAAAAATTCGAGACAAAATTTTCATCATCAAAAAAATTTCCATTCAGAAAATCCTTTTATACATTATCTGAAATACGCTGAGCAAAAAAAGTGGTAAAAAATATCAAATATTAGTTTTTCCATTGGTCAACTAATGATTAGAAAAATTGTTGGATCTACTGAATTTTGCTCATTTAAACAGATTAATTTTCTAAATTTATTAAATTTCTTTCATCTAAACTAATGTACTATTTGAATAAATGAAATTCAATAACTCCTTTAACTATTTCGAAAAAATATTTTCTAAGGACCAATGACACAAATATTTGAAATATTTGAAAAACTAATAGGTTTCAATTTTTCTATCTAACTTATTCTGTTGAAATTTTTTCTATAGAAATTTCTCGGCATGAGTTTCCTCTCCATTCTTTTTTCGTTTTTCATTGAAAACTTCAAACTCAACAAGTCAGGGATTTTCAGTCAAAGAATTTGTTGATGAAAAATGTTGATTTTTTGTATAAAATCTTTAATAACAATTTATACAAGATGAACTTCTCAAATTTGATTCAGTGAATCTGTAAAGAGTGTAATGAGGAATAAAATGAGCCCTAGAAATGAAAAGTTAATTGAAAAATGAAATTTTTTATTATTTTTCACATTCCTTTAAATCTTGAAAAATTTGATTATTATTCATTTGTTCCTTGTATAGCCTCTCGGCTCTTTACATAGTACTTCGTTACACCTCCCCCCACAGGGCTGCTCCCTTTTTAATAATCTAATATATTTCAAGAAAAAAAATAACACATTGCTCCAATACATTGCTATTCTTATTTGCTAACATTGTTTGCACTTCGACGCAACGTTAAGTCCCATGGGGTAGAAAAAAGTTAAAAAATTAAAAGAATAACAAAAAGAAAAATAGAACAATTTTTCACATTTTTCTGGACAAATAAATTATTATTAAGAAAAAATGCCCTTACTATCAATATATAAGACACTATCTCTCCAAAAATGATCCCTTCATATTTATACGCTCCATTTCCTCTCAGATTGTAATGTATTTCATTTAATTTGCTGTGAAATTAGAATTTCTTCTGTTGAATGTTCATAAAGAATACCTAATAAAATCATTCTAAATGAAGGAAATTTATTCATAATCCCAGTTTAATACAAAAAAAATGGTCTCAGGATTCGAACTCTATTCGTTCGTACGGTGACAATCAATGTCATCATACGAAATCAATTCTATTGAGAGTGCCACGATCCTCCCAAGCATCATTTAGAATAAAGCAATTGAATAGAGAAAAAACAATAGTCTGAGTTTCTGATACAACGAATTCTGGCTCTTTTTTTGCTAAAAATTCTTTGACTGAAAATCCCTGGCTTGTTTAGTTTGAAGTTCTCAATAAAAAACGAAAAAAGAATGGAGAGGAAACTTATGCCGAGAAATTTCTATAGAAAAAATTTCAACAGAATAAGTTAGATAGAAAAATTGAAACCTATTAGTTTTTCAAATATTTCAAGTATTTGTGACATTGGTCCTTAGAAAATATTCTTTCGAAATAGTTAAAAAAGTTATTGAATTTCGTTTATTCAAACAGTTGATTTGTTTAGATGAACAAAATTTAATAAATTTAGAAAATTGATTTGTTTAAATGAGCAAAATTCAGTAAATCCAACCAATTTTCTAATTATTAGTTGACCAATGGAAAAACTAATATTTCATATTTTTTACCACTGTTTTTTCCTCAGTGTATTTCAGATAATGTATAGAAGGATTCTCTGAATGGAAAGAAGAATGGAGAAAAAGGTAACATAATTTTCTAGCGAACGCCACAAGATTTTATTTGAAATTTTTTGATGAATATCAACAAATAATTACGCAGAGTTCAGAATTCAATTCTATAATTCTTTACATTATTAACATTGAGCGTTATCCTACATAACTGGGGAATTCTATCTCTGCATTATCGGCAAAATTCCCCAGCTCGGCCGCCATTGTGTCTCAGAATGAGACCCCTTGGGGTCTCAGAATGAGACCCCTTTGGGGTCTCAAAAGTGTCTACAAAATGAGACCCTTGGGGTCTCAAAATGAGACCCCTGGATTTGCAGTGTATGCAGCTCAATCCCTGCTCAATTATGCCCAAACTAAATTATCAGCAATCTTTCCGATCAAAAATATGTGATTCTCTCTGTGCGAATTGAGCTTAAATTGTAAATTCCATTCTCGTTTTTCCTCCGTATCCGTAGGAAAATCGAATTGCCGTATATTTTCCTTTATTCCATTTTCTCCTTCACCCTCGATTTTTTTTTCCTTTCAGAACAGTGTATATGGCCTCGGCGATTGGAGACTCACACGATCCATTTTGCCTTGAATTTTTTTTTGTTTTCAAACACCCTTCACTAGTGTCGTTACATTAACACTCGCGAACGTTCGCCGGTGAATTGCCAATGGGTCCTCGAACGAAAGCATTTTTGAAGTGAAACTTCTTATACGACGTCAGACGCGTGTAACGCTGGCGTTAAATTCCACGCGTTAAATTTAACGCCAGTATATGAGGTATAGGAGCGAGTGAGAGAATAGGGAAGGAGTGGGGTGGCGCCTGCGCACGAGGGACGGCAGTCTCAATAATATGCAGAGCACGGATGTATTCTTTCAATCTTCTTTTGAAAATATCGCGGAAACTAAGCGAGATAGAGTGATTTTGCTATATTCTTTTTTCATAGATTGTGAATTCTCTTCAAGGTAACTGTAGGGTGGAATTGCTCTATCTTGATTAGTTTCCGAAATACTTTCAATGAAACAATTGAAAAAAAATCCACTTTTCCTGTTTTTTTTTGTATTTTCGCATGTTTACAATAATTTTTTTAAGAAACTCAGAAACTAAGGGAGATACAGCGATTTTACGATGATTTTTTGTAGAAAATTTCAGTAGTTGCAAAAAGGCGTATCTCCATTAGATTTCGAGATATTATCAAAAAATCATTGAACCAAAGACTATCATGAGTCAATTTTTTTCGTCGTAGAATTCTGATGAATATCTCGGAAACTAAGTGAGATAATGCATTTTTTATGAGAACTCTTTTTGTAGTTTTGGAAATTCTCCACAAAAAGGCTTTCCAGGGAAATTTCGTTATCTCGCTCAGTACCCGAGATGTATTATTCCTGAAAAGAAGGATGCTGAAAAAGAAGAGTATCAAGTTTTCACACAAATTTATTTCATTTAATCAATTTTCTTGGAACGTCTCGGAGTCTGAGCAACACAGGGCGATTTTGCACTAAACCTTTTTTGTAGAGAATTTCGAGAGAGCCATAAGAGAATGGAAGCAAAGTCGCTCTATCTCAATCAATTTTTGAGATATTCACAGAAAACTATGATTGAAAAAGAAAACGACCTATCTGAAAACTTCATAATCGTAGAAAAAAATGTAATTTCTTTGTGAACAAAAACCTATATCCTATAGGCAGGTATTAAAATTTTTAATGCTTAATACCTATGTTTATTGTACAGCTAGGAGATCTGTGCATCCAGTTGTTGTTTGAGCTTCCACCCGCATCCGTTTGCTATTCTCACAATTTTATCTCTTGTGAGAAAATATTAATAATTTATCTCTATCTATCCTAATAAGCAACAAATTCACTTCTGTCTCGCGTGGATTCCACACACCCTCTTTTGCACTTGTCGCGATCAAAATATATCTAATTAGATACAATTATATCAAAAGAAATTTCTGTAGTGTGTAATCTTCGGCTACTGAACAGTATTTTGAAAATGGAATAATAGGGTTGTGATGGGAATACAATTCTGTCAGAAGTCTCGTGCACCATCTAAATATTTGGGGAGGATGAATCAGTGAAATTTGATTCTCAATACGTAGTTTATGAACTTCAGCATTGTGAAATGAAGTTTCACTTCTTACGTGCGGCATTCCACGCACCCTCTTTTTTTCCAACCTTTCACCAAGAGGTATTCCACACCTGTGCAACGGCATTGACTTGATTTTCTCTCTCGTTTATATATTGTCTATGTTTCAAGTGTCTCTTGCACGCTCGTTTTTATCCGTCGATTTAACTATATCCCTGGTATATACCAGTTTCGTGTCAACGTATACAAAGCCCTGCAGACCAAAACCGTTTAGTAATTGGATCCTGTCCACCATCAGGATTTTGAAAACAGTCGCTGACCGTGTATAACTGCATGCCGTGTATGAACATCGTGTATAGCTACATGTCATGTTCACGTCGGAATAGGGCTTCATGCACGGGATTTTCCCTTTTAGTATTTTATTCTCTCTATTTTACCTAATTTTTTCACGCCTTCGAAAGAATATCCGATGAATTTGATGAATAATTAAGTTCGTTCATTTTCCCCCTGACTCATTTTGAAGAAATTTCTTTTCCATTGTTCTCTATCTCTTCCAATTATCCATAGAATATATTTATGAATTATTCTGTGTCGTAGTTCGTTAACTAGTGAAAACACACGAAAATTGGAGGGAGAACGGTGTGACGAAGTTTTGTGTTGAAAGCATCGTCGAAAGCACGAAGTTGATCGAGGTAAATGCCAACGTACTGGAAAAGCTCTTACCTCATCCATCATAACCATTCACACATTGTCATTCATAGTGAGCTATCAAGCATGATGGAGAAGAGAGAAGTTTTTTGGATAAAGTTTTCTATGAAAGTTCGAGGGAAAAATGTGTCTCGGGAACTGAGTGACGCCATCGGAAGATAATGAATGATCGAATTGAGTGATTCCTCGGGTTTTAATTCATGAGAGAGTATTTACTCCAGCGGTTACGAGCTCCAATGCCCAAAATAAATCAATTAAGGAGTTTCTCGTTGTTTTTGCTTCCAAATGGAAGCTTTGTTTTCGCAATTTTTTTCGAAATGCCAATTTTCATTGGAAACGACTCAAAATGATCCAAAACATCAAGAAATCATAATGAGAAAAAAAGTAGACATGTATGTATGTGTGTCTGTATGTACGACTTTACGACTCTCTATTACTCGATAACGGTGAGAGATGAAAATCTGAAATTTTGGCAAAACATTAGTTTTGATGAAGTGTATGTCCCATGAAAATTTCAGCACGATCGGTCCAATGGTTTCTGAGATATAGCAATTTTTGAAAAATCGTATCTTTCAAAATTTCTCAATTTTCGTGAGACGAATTCCGTTCAAAATTTTACTCAAGATTCACACCCATAATATCGAACTTTCGGCAAATTTTTATAGATTGAATTTCATTATTCTCTTAGTTGTTAATTTTTCTGTGCTTTTTTTTTCTCAAAAACTCGGTTTCATGACCATAGCTCAATGAGTAATTGACTTGAGGACTTGAAATTTTCTCTATATATGTAGTTTCTGATAAAGATGGTTGGGATTGGATCTGAGGCATATCGGCCGAACGGTTCTCGAGATATTTTGAATTGGAGTTTTTCCCAAAATAGGCTGTATTTTCCAAACTACTCATCCGATTTCATCGGGACGGAGCTCAAAAAATTCGTCTTCATGAGCTGAATAGACTCTCAATTTCTGGAATTTTGAGATGAAATTCTCCGCTTATTACATTGAAAAATGTATTTTTTTCTCAATATTTCCGAAAAAAAACAACAATCCCCTTTTTCTGCATTTTTTTGGATGAACACCCCAATTCTTTATTTGGTTTTCTGAAAGAATACATTTTTCTCTTCCAAATAAGCATCTACTCACTTTCGTAGGACAATCAGGAACTGTACCCAAAAAGGAACATTAAAAGTGAAAAAGTGATTTTTTATGTAAAATTTCGTATAAATAATTATTTTTCAAGAGAGATGATAGAAAAAATTCACGAAGAACCATTCGGAAGCATAATGCTAAGTTATTAGCAGAAATTGAAAGAAAGAAACCGCGATTTGAAGGATAACGTAGAAAAAATAGCGACTAACGCAGCGACGAACGCCTGCTTGTTTATTTCATTTTTTGATGCTTTCTGACGTGCCCTTAAGATCAGATCATACTCATTCGGATGTGCCTCGTGACCCATCGCATAATTAATATCTAGGAGAGAACTGTAAAATAGGGGAATGCCCTCTTGTACGAGGTAGCTGGAGAATCCATTTAAGCCAACGCTAATGATCATTCCTGTAATTAATCACTTGTGGCCTCCACGTATGCTCAAGTCCTTTACCATGCTTCTTAGATCATCGTGGAATTTTTGACAGTTAGCAGAGGGGTGCGAGTGACTTTTTGAGTTGATGGTGAAATTTTGGTATACCCCTTGAGGCACTGTCATTCATTCCACTTGAATGAAGTAAAAAAAATCGAGAAATTAATAGCATCAATAATGAAATACAATCTTCACGATGGAGACAATGACATTTTGATTGTGATATATTTGAGAATTGTGAATAGCTGTTGATAATTATGTTTTATTTAATTGGAAGTATAATTATTCTTCATTTTTAGTATTTACTAGCTGCGAAACCCGGCGTTGCCCGGGTCAAAATACATCGTACGCTCAATGGTAATAGGATCACACATATTCTAGAATATTCTCGAACTTTCTGGGATATTCAAAAAGACTCTCAAAACTTATGGAACATTCTAGAAAATTCTCAAACCTTCTGGAACTTTCTAGTATGTTCTCGAACTTTCTGGAACATTCCAAAAGACTCTCAAAACTAATGGAACATTTTAGAAAATTCTAGAACCTTCTGGAACATTCTAGAATGTTCTTGAACTTTCTGGAACATTCCAAAAGACTCTCAAAACTCATGGAACATTCTAGAAGATTCTTGAACCTCCTGGAACACTCTAGTATGTTCTGGAACTTTCTGGAACATTCCAAATATCTTCGAACTTTTTTGAACATTCTAGAAAATTCTCGAACCTTCTCGAACATTCTAGAATGTTCTCGAACTTTTCCGAATGCTCAAAATTATTATTGAACCTTTTAGAACGTTTTTGAGAATTCGGCTGCCTTCTGGAACATTCTAGAAGGTTCCTAAATTAATCCCGAAAACATTCTCGAATGTTTGAGATTTTTCTCGAATATTCACACATATATACACTTCATGTCATTCAACACAACCCCGAGTCTATCTCAGCCATACAATATGTTGGAGAAGGATAGAAATATCCCAACTGACATTTTTGCCACCCACATCCACCCACTTCCACCCACCGAAGCCAAACTCCCTTACTTGAGAGTGCAGGCCACGGGCTATCTTTTACTACAACCCCTTGTGGGTGGCAGTGGGTGGTTATAGAGAAAAGGCTGGACAAACCCACTAACACTTTCCTTTTATATATATTGTGACGTAATTCTCAAGCCTAACGGTAAGCTCAACAATTAAGCAGGCTTGGAAAGCACCCAATAACCAAAACCAAAAATCATGAACTAAACCAAAATCCAAATGGGCGCCAGGATGTATCACAACATCCGATCAATCTCAAATTGATCTAAACATAACAAATTAAAAACAAAATCAAAACCTTTAAACAATAAACTCAAATACTCCCTTATTCAGCACGAACTAGTTCAGCCTCCTCTCAAGGTTGCTGTTATGGGTTTAAATAAGGAGCATAAAATAATTTCAAATAAATAATTTCGGGGATAAAATAAAATTTTTATATAAAAAAATAATTATTGAATTTATAAATTATTTAACCCCTGCGTTAAATCGGCTAGTGCGCAGCACAATAAATAAATATTCCAAATTTATAACATAAAACATAATCAAAACAACTCATAATAAATAAACAATTAATGACAAACAAATTCTTTGAAACTAAAAAAAATAATATTGTCGATCAAGAATAAAATCTAATTAATCAATAAATTAATTGATTTATTAATTAACCGTCGAAATAAAAATTTAAATCAATCATATCAATTAAACTGATTCAAAAATTCCTTGGTGCTGCCACCTACAGTTATCTTTCGCAACGAAACGAAAGTAACTAAAACTTCTCTAGCGAAATTCCCTAGGTGTCATGGCCGACTCAACGATATGCCAACAAATGAAATTAATCAAATTAATTTCATAGAGAAAAATTAATTCACAAAATCTTTAAATAAAAATGACAAATAAAAAAAATACAAAATCAATAAAATTCTACAGTGTCGTGAAACTCAAATTTCTCAAATAATTATGATTAATTAACTTTGGCCACGACGCCAAAATATCCGTTAATTAATTTTTAATTCGCGACAATAAATTTTCCGAAATAAATTAAATTCCCAAAAAAAAATATATAATTCGAGAAACGATAACGAGAGTTCAAAATTATTTTAATAAAAAAATTATTGAATGTTCCCAAAAATTATCGCATAATTAATTCGCCGATGAATGGTATTCAATCTCGTGGCGTTATCACTACGAAGCGTCATTACGCTAAAAATAAAAGTCAACGACCACAAAATTAATAACCGTACAAAATTTAATTAATCACAATCTTTGCTCACCAGATTATTCCACAATTTAATTAATGAACAATATTTCTCAATTTTCAATGAAGCGACGATTAATATAATTAATTCCAATTGAATTAATTATTCCCAACAAAACGTAAGGAAATGGCAGTTATACAAAATGTCCAAAAATGACACAACAGAACATGTGTGTTCACCACAGCACACCAAGCGAGAATCAGCCGACAGCAAGCGCTGTGCACCGGCTTAGGTGTCTTTTCTGAGAAGGACGTTTTTCATTGGTCAATCCCAGAATACGTCATTCAGTACAGCTTAACCTGATGTTAATTATTCTTCTTTACAACGACGATAAATTCCAACGAAGTAAATTGAGAAACTCCACGTCGATGACATAAGAGTTGAGACAAATTAATTTGTCCAAGGATGCAACGAAAAGTTCATCAAAACGTCTCAATTAATGCTTCCGATGAATTTCGTCATTGGCGCCAAAACTTTCCTCCAATTAACCAACTCTATAGATAATGTCGATTTTCTCATCATCGACCATCTGGTGTCTCCCTCTTCCATTCGTGAGACATCAACTCAATTGACGATAATTCAATGAGCGTTAACATACAAAATTAACCAATCGGCATTAGTTTTACATAATTTCTGCTATGATTGAACTCTCGTGATTCGTTCATTTTGATTCTCGGTTGGTGGTGCCAAAACTATTGAAATTCAAAATTGATTACGCGCCCAGACGATAAAAAGTAACGACGATCGAAATATCACGTTACAATATATAGATTATCCTCATTTGGTTTCTCAAACTCATTGGGTAATGGTGAAAGTAATGGGAGGAACATTTCCGATATTCGCAGTAAACTATGTTTTTACTTCCGAATGGAAGCTTTGTTTTCACAATTTCTTTCGAAATATCAATCTTTACTGGAAACGACTCATCATTTTGACCAAAACTCCACCGAAACGTCGAGAAATCATAACGAGAAAAAAAGTAGACATGTATGTGTGTCTGTACGGTTCTACGACTCTCTATTACTGGAGAACGGTGAGAGATGAAAATCTGAAATTTTGGCGAGATATCAGTTTTGATGGAGTGTATGTTCCATAAAAATTTCAGCAAGATCGGCTGAATAGTTTCTGTAATATAGCAGTTTTGTAAAAATCGTTTTTTCAAAATTTTTCAATTTGCGTGAGACTGATTTCGTTTGAAATTCTACACAAGATTCACAACCATAATATCTAACTTTTGTCAAAATTTTATGCATTCAATCCCATTACTCCATTAGTTATGAATTTTTTCGTGCTTTTTCTCAAAAACTCGGATTGTCCACGTTAACTCATTTAATAATTGACTTGAAGACTTTGAATTTTTTCTGGATATGTAGTTTCTGATAAAAATGGTTCAGATTGGACCTGAAGCGTATCAGCTGAACGGTTCTCGAGATATTTTGAATTCAAGTATTTCCGAAAATAGGCTGTATCTTCCAAATTACTCATTCGATTCCATCGGGATGAAATTCGAAAGATTCATCTTCATGAGCTGAACGAATCGTCAATTTTTCGATTTTTTACATAAAGCTCTCTGCTTATTACATTAAAAAATATATTGTTTTCTCAATATTTTCAAAACAAAATCGAAAAATGCCATTTTACTCGACTTTTTTGAATGAATACCCATATTTTTTTTTTTTTGGTTTTCTGAGAGGGTACACTTTTCTCTTAAAAATAAGCCCCTACTCATCTTCGTAGGTCAATCAGAAACAGTACCCAAAAGAGAACATTAAAGGTGAAAAAGTTATTTTTTATGTAAAATTTAGTATAATTTGAAAATAATTGAATTTGATGAATCCCAATCATTTTATCCTATGTTTCAATGCATTATAACACAAAACTAGCAGGCGTTCATCGCTATTCCTTCTACGTTATCGTTTGAATCGCCATTTCTTCCTTCCAATTTCTGCTAATGAATTAGCAAGATGCTTCCGAATGGTTCTTTCTGAATTTTATGAACTTATGAACACCTCCTCGGTTTAAGAGCCTAGTCACTTGCTCTTAGTGACCTTCAACCTCAAAGCCCTTTTCGGATAAACCTACTTTAGGTTTTTGGAGGCGTACCTATAGGTACTCGCCATTCACACGGTGGCAAAGACTTGATACAGTTGCCATGTAATGGCCTAAGCATGACAATGCTCGGCCTAGAATTAGTGGTTCGCGCACCGCCTCTACCCCTTTATAGGTCCTTTGACTGTTTCCATTGAGTTAGCAACAGCTTGGATACTGCTAATCCTTGGTCTCTTAATCTCGTCATGGTTTACTCTATGACCTGGTGTCACTCCTCGACTATTAATCAATTGAAGCGTTCTCCCGCTCAAAACCTGATAGGTGCAGCGTACATATTTATAGTCAAGGTCTATTTCAACTCAAATTTCATAGTTCCAAAATTCAAAAATTTCTCTCAGTGCAGAGTTTATCGCGGAATACCTAATTTCGACTTGTTCTCACTAGAGGGACTGTGATTAGATCCACGCCCCTCTACCATAACCAGCACACTGGGTTACTGGGAATGGATTGCCCATGCCGTCCATTGGGGTCAGTAATTCCCCGAGTAATGACTACCGAAGGTTCAGCAGGCTAGCCGGAAACCGCCCTAAGAGGTTAAGCGGGGTGAGCCCAGGGAAAACCAGCACACAGTGAGTTTTGTTTATGCCTCCGGTAAAGGATAATCTGGCGCCCCCGCTATCGAACCGTGTGTGCGGAAAGGGATGGCCGGAAGTTTGACGGGATTTGACGATTCCTGTTACATAACTTTTTCACTTTTCATGTTCCCATTTGAATACACGGGGAGAAATTCCTCTGAGAAATCATGATGCTCAGTGACATACTGTGGATGCAGATTACAGGCCGGGGGTATTTCATGAGTTTACTAACGTAAAAAATGTATTGGCCACGGCAATTAGTAATAGGGCTAATAAAATTTTCAAGATAAAATATCACAATAACTGTTACGTAGCATTACAAAAATATTAGCTCATAGTTTTTTCTCTCAAAGCTAAGGAAAAATTATCTATCCGACAAATGATGAACTATCGGGCCTTTAGAAATTTTCATACACTACTAAGAATTTTTATAAATTTTTTTTAGAATTTTTCCTATGCCAGCCTCATAATGCGGTGGACAAAGGGGCTTAGTCGGGTACCTTCGACTGTTTCCGGTGCCATTAGTAATTTCACACTTGGCTTTGGATTGAAATATCTCGAACACTAAAATTTATCGAGACATGCTGTGAATGAAATTTAAAGGGAAGATTAACGAAGAAAATAAGCAAAACGCCGTCTTTTTCCGATCAGAAGAGTACCGTTCGGAAGCATTCTGCTACTTCTTTAGCAGAAATTGAAAGGAAGAAATAGCGATTGGAAGGATAACGTAGAAGAAATAGTGATTATCGTCGTTATAACGCTGCGACGGATGCCTGCTTGTGTTTTTTTAATCTCATCACTATTCATCAATTCATTACAGAAAATCGCGGGGCATCCAATTTTTGTGAATTTCACATATTTTCTTCGGGAATATTTCAAGTTCTAATTGTCCCAGCACAGCAGGGAAGAAAGAAAGTTTGGTGGAGAAATCATTTCCTATTCATGTGGATAGTTTTGAATTGATTGTTCATGAGTTCCGACAGAAATGTAGTGGTGAAAGTAATTTTCACAAAATGAGTCATAATTTGCTCTAAATAAGCTGAAAATCCATTTTGAAATCATGCCGATTGATAGGAAATGGCATGACCTTTAAATTAGTATGTGCCATGAGAGAAACATGTGGATAAAAAATACTGAATATTTATATCAATAGCCTTTAGTGAATATTTGTTTTTAATAATTCGACAAGCTGTTTAATTCCCGGGATTTCGTTCATTCAAACAGGTCAGTTGTTCGAATGAACTGATCAGTTGTTTGGAAGACGAAAATTCAATAAACTGAACAACTCCTTGAATTATTTTGAAAAGACTATCTAGGGACCCAGGATGAAAATATGGATAACTTCTAGATAAGAGGGGAAATAATTGAAGTAACACTAATTCACATGCTACAACACTCAATCATGAAGGAACAATATCGATACTCTTTGAATTTATGAATTGAAAAGGATCTCTCATTATCAATTGATAAATATTAAACATGGATATATGCTGATAAATATTGGGGATTTTTGAGAATATCTCTAGTTCCATTGGTTAAGCAGCCAGGGGCTGATCGTAAAGACAAGGTGGGCTTATTCCCCATGGATTCATGAATCGACGGGAAATTAAACTTGGAAAGAAACATGAATGAGTACCTTGAAACATGGGTGGAAAAATAAAATTAAAACAAATATGTTCCTGACATATATTTTCCAGCTAAAATTTTCTCAGTTTTGCCATGGGAGCGCTAGAAAATCTCTATTCGAAACTGTTCAATAAAAATATCCATTTTGTCTGTTCTATTGGAATGCCCCCCCCCCCCCCCCCTACCCATAGAATTACCGCGAGAAAATTCTCTGAGTGGCTATCGCTCTTCAAGAGACATGGTATTCTAAATGCAATACTCGGTCTTCCGTACATCATGAGAGAGACGTTAGCATTGATTCTTAAGGAGGAACTTACCCAAAAGTGACCCAAAACAAAAGAAATGTATCAGAGTCCTGAAAATTTCTAAATAGTTCACTGGGTGATTAAAAATATATACTAATTTTTTGGAATTGACTGACCGTAGGATAAGGGAGAAAATAAATATCAAAGTTGAACTTTTTACATAGTGTTATATAGGCGGTCGGTCAATTCCGTATAAATACTACATATCCGACCAGTCGGTAATAACGTAATTGTGCTACAATTGCCCATCACCCATATAACCTCATGTAAAAAGTTCAACTTTGAAATTTATTTTCTACCCTATTCTACCATTCAATTCCGAAAATTAGTACATATTTTTAATCACCCAGTGAACTTATTTAGAAATTTTCAGGACTCTGACACATTTCCTTGCTTTTTCTGAGTTGCTGCAGTTTCTCCTTAAGATCACCAAATATTCCCAAATAAGTCTCTCCTCTAGGAGATTGTCCGAGATCCATAGTGATTCATTACAATCCCTGGCAGTCTCGGAAAGCCTCTAAAAATCTATCAGAGATCGCAAAATTGTATCCCGGAGGCTGTTGGAACTAATATTTGGTATTTTTCATGTACATTCTTTCTTCAATGGGATTCCTAGCGCTACGACAGTTGGAACCGGAGATGTAATGAAAAAAATTAAAATGGTCGGAAATGGAGAGCCATGATAATAAAATCTTGAATACAAAATAAACAAGCAGGAGCACCACTACTTGTGCGTAATTTGAACATCTAACATTAATATTCTGCCAATACAATTGGCAGAAAGCTTCTGAATGGATTTTTTAATTTCGAATCTACCATCACTGATCTTTGCGTGGAGTGCGGAAACTCAAATAGGCCTCAGAGGACAAAGTTCGTCCCAAATATAATCAATTGAATAGTTTTGAAGATATAGCTTGCTTTTTCTGATGTTTCTATGCTAATATCTAAGAAACTACTGGACCGATTGCGCTCATCAGATGTATAATCTCACGAAATTTGAGCTCTCTAGCTCAATTATTTATTAAGTTATCGTCGAATCAAGATTTTTACGAAAAATTTCTCAAAAGTTTTATACTGGACAAACTAAAAATCTGAGCTCCCACTACCCCAGAGGTCAAGATGCGGCTCTTGGACGCGCATCTCCTCGCGGAGAGTGGACGCTGTGATTCCATTTTTCATCGAGAAAAGTCGAAAAAACGATATTTCGACATTTTCATTTTGCTCAAAAACTATTTGGCCGATTTAGCTGAAATTTTCGTGAGAGCTTGGGGCACGCACAGCAAACTCATGGTGAAATTTTCAGATCGCTAGTTAGCCCCATTTCAGAGTAATGTGGAAAATGCGTCATCACATACACACACACACACATACACACAGACATTTTTCAAAAACGGCGGATCTTGACGTTTTGGGTCATTTGCAGTCATATTATGATGAAATCTTAAACTCGAAAAAAATTACGATTACAAAGCTTCCATTCGGAAGCAAAAATCAATCCAGACACAGATTTTCCAATGAAAATTTCCACTTGTCTGGAGCGATTTCCATTGGATACAATTGTCAAGTTTGTAACGAGCCCCGAAGGTTCTCGTTGTCCAGCAGAACATCGGCCGAGCACAGGTAAGTGCAATAACCATCGCGCACCAAATAAAGGCAAATACCCCTGTAAAGTCCCATCCAACCCCGTAACGAAAACCCCCAAAATCCCGTATCAACCCCGTAACGTGACCGTTTAAAGCGGAAGCGAGGCTAGGGATCGGAAAAAACGCGAAAAGTCCAGTGAAACCGGCGCTCCCAATAAGGGGACTTAATTGATATTTGGTTTGAAATTCTCGGGGGAAAAATTGGTGAGATTAGTATTAAGGATTAGGAGGCAACAGCGGACAAGATCCATGCCTCAGAGTACTCCAATTATGTTTTATATTTTGGGGATAAAGACCCGTTTAGTTTTAGGAAGCATCAGCAGACAAGATCTGTGCCTCATTGATGTAATTTTGGGAGGTGAATCCCGATTAGGTTAAGTAGTAATAGGAAAATTAGGGAGTTAATTTTGGGGAGAATTTCCCGGTTAGGTTTAAGGGGCATCAGCAGACAAGATCCGTGTCCCATGATTATTGTATTTAAATGAGTTCAGTTAGAGAATCCCCGGAGAAGCGCTCCGAAAAGTAGCTCGGTCGCAAATTAATTGGACCACTCAGAGAAAAGCCCGTTATTTAAAAGTTTGGCTTTGAGTTAGTTTGAATGTTCCCGCACGAGAAGAGTCCCGTAGCGAGCGCGACTGTGATGCACCCTGACGGCATCGAGGGGCATGAGTCTGTTCGAGTGACCCCCCCCCCCTCCTTTTGGACGACTGATCGCGTTCGAAGGCAGTCGAAAGTGAGCCGGCAACGAGACAACGCGTGCGAGCCCTGCCATTTCATCAGTGTCCACGGAAGCGGACGAACTACAGGATGTGGAGAGGCCTTTTTGTCCAGAGGATGAGGAGGATCCAGGAGAAGCCGTCAACGAGTTGGGTGAGATGACGTATCCTTTCCCCCCAAAACCCCGTTCGACTCTCATTAGCCGTGTCGATCTTAGCCGTAACTTCTTGACTCAACCCCATTACAATTAATTAATTGATTAATTCACCTTAAAAATGGCCGTGTCATTATCATTCATTTTGTTGTACGTTAAAACTCGAAAAGCCCCGCGTTTTTTAATTGCCGTGACGCACAGTGAGTTTGTCTCACTCGCACTCGTTACATTTGGGTAGGGAAAAAGGGTTTCTAGAAATAACTTCCATAATTCCCCTGGGAAAATCCCGAAAGCGGTCCCACTCGATAGGGATGAAGTAGACGAACCCAACGACCCCAAATCCCCCCCTCCCGACACATATTTCGATTTTTCATTAAAGAAAACGAAAATGTAATTTTGAAAGAAAATGCGTTAGTCCTGTAAACGAAGCATTTTAATTCCCCCATTCCCCCTGTATCGCGTCACCCGTATACCTCGGACGAGTTCCGAGAATTTGTGCTTTTAGGATGGTTATTGTACTCTTAGAAATGAAATAATGATAACTGAAATAATTTAATTTCGATACACTTAAGAATCATAACTAAAATCAATTTATTTCGGTATTCTTAATAATCATAACTGAAATGAAATTAATTTCTGGACTTTATTCTACTTTTCCGAGAATTTATTATTTTTTGAGATTTCTTCTTTTGGAGTAATATTTTTTGGAGTCTCCGCGGATTTTGGGGACTTTTAAAGGGAAACTATTGGAATAATAAAAAGGGGAATTTACACGAATGTAATTTTTATTGATTCTATTGACAATATACTCTACTTTTACCCGATTTTTTTGTGTTTGCGAGTATTCATTTCAGGATCCTCCCCTTTCCCACAATCTCTCAACTCTTTCAGGTTCTTTCGTTGTTTTTTTTTGGTTGGTTGTTTTTTTTGGTTTTTGGAGGAGGAACGGCAATGGATCGGGTTAACACCCCCGATTCCCCCCCTGACTCATGTCACGGGTTTTCTCTCGGGCTAGATGGGAAAAAGGTAACACCTCCCCCCTTCCGCCTATTTCGTTCCGTTCTCGGCGGAACTCCTCGCTGCTACGGGCCGGTTACGAGCCGTAAACATGTAGGGCAGGAACCACCGAGGAACTTCCGGTTTGGTGGTCCCGTAAAAACCACCTGGTGCCCAGCAACGGTTTTTTTTATTAGTGGAACTTTTAATGAGAGAGGTGGAGGGAGGGATGGCACGGTGATTTTTTCCTTTAAGGGGAAAAATCACGTTACAAAAAGGCACTCAAATCTAATGTGTCTATTTTATAGGTAATATCCATTTCACCCCAATCTCCCCAATGAGATATTTGCAATTAGAATTCTGACAAGTTCCCGAATCAAAGATTTCAGCCTCATTCCGGCCTCATACTGAGGTTTGGGCTGAGGTTGATGAGACTAAAATGAGGCTCTTGGCATAGGAAAAATGTATTGCATCTACGGTCTCATTTCACCCTCAGATTGCTCAGTATTTCCCTTTTAGACGTCCAGAGGCTGAGATGAGACTCAGCTGTACAGCCGGGAAAGAGCCTCTTCGACCTCAAAATTTATTTTTGCGCTGCCCCTTGCCTCTCTCCTTCCCCTTTGTATTCACTGCTTCCAAAATAAATCTTAAAAATTATGAATTAAAAAAATCATTATCATTTGTTTTTTCATGACATTTTCTATTCGGAATGTTTCCTATACATGTGAATTTTACATTTCATGTAATGAAAATGAGAGCAATAACAACACTATATATAAGAGTCCAGGAGGAGCGCCTATCATGGTATGTTTCCTTGTCCACTTGATCGTGATTAGGGGCTGAAATATGAATTGAAAATGGATGTTAATTTTTTCGTTATTAGATTTTGGAGAACATCTCGCAACCTGCGTGAGATAGAATCATTTAGCCGCAATCCTTTCTTGTGACTCTTTAAATGTTCTACAAGAAAGCTCGAACGTAGAATTGCTCTATCTCGCTTAGTTGCCGAGATATTCCTAAAAACCTATTGACAATAAATATGAACTTTTCCTTTTTTTAAAAATATTTCTGTCAACAATTTTTTGAGGATATCTTGGAAACTAAACGAGATCAAGCGATTTTACCCTTGCGCTATTTGCCGAGCATTTTAAGAGCTACAAATAAAAATCATGAGAAAATCGTCCTATCTTGCTTAGTTTCCAAGATATTCTCAAAAAGTCATCAGAATAGAGAGTCATTTTTGCTTTGGAATAAGTCTATTTCATTCAAATTGATTGGATTTTATGATCGGTTTTCTTTCAATATCTCGAGATATAACGAAGGTAGGGCAATTCTGGCTCCATTTTTCCTGTAAAGAATTTCGAGAGCTACAAAAAACGATTAGGACAAAATCGTATGAAGTGTGGTAATCCATGAAATCGAAGAATTACAATTTACAAGAGTGAACTCACCACCAAATGCGAGCACTTTTGCTTCATTCTTTATCGTTTGTCCACTTGCTTTGTCCTTCCATGGAAGTGTTCTCATATCACCCACACTTGAGTGATTCTTCCCTACGAATTTCACTGAACTAACGTCCTTTAAGGAATATTCACCCAATAAATGAGCACCAACATTGGTTTTCGTGACTTGACTGGATCTTTTTTAAATTTGCCGCTCCGTCATTGTGTCTGATCAACACTTATCTATTACATAACACACTTGAAATTTGCAGTCATAGTCAAATGACATTTATAATTTTAATTTAAAACGGAATAGAAAATTGACTCGATGAAGCCTGCTAAGTAAACGATGTCTCCGAGCTGGAGTTCAACTGGCTACTGAAGGGTGAACAAAAATATTCTTTCCTCTGAAAATGGTTAACAAGTCTTGTTGAGAAAGAACAACGTTGCATTGTACGGCTCCTAGGTGCACATATGTTGACAGCAACGGAATGCTGTTAGAAAAAAATTGGGAGAAAGTATGGAGAAAATTTACAGCCCTGCTCAATGGGCTTTCAAAAAGAGTCGACCGAGGACTGCGATGGGAACAATTGAGAAAAATAGTGTATTGAGGCTCATCTGAGGTTAATGAGATCCCGGATACCCAAAAAAGTATGGATGGCTGTAGGAAAGAGACTGCAGAGGCTCAAATATGGTTCCAAATGCTCTTGAGTCTCACCTGAGCCTCACATTCGAGTTCTTAGCGGTCTACGAGGGCAGTTAGAGGTTGAATGAGAGTAATGCGGTCTATTTCGAGGCTGAAATCTTCGACTCGGGTTCCTTCAAGAAATTACCAGTTATAGAAAGAGATGCGAATGGTTATTCAAAAAAGGAACTTTGGTATTTTTTTCATTGAAAAACAAATTTTTTTGACCTTATTCTTAATCAATAATTTTTCAGTGTTCAGAAAAACTGCAATTTCAGGAGAATGAGGAAGTTGTTGAAGAGAAAATATTCCCATCTTTGAGAATGACAGAATTATGCTTCAATAGAATCAGTATTCATCACCGTCCAAGAAAAATCAAATAACTAATTTCACAAGAAAACATTATGAAAACCAAAATTCTGCTGTTGAAAACATGAATTGAATATCTTTCATTACCAGATACAATTTCTCATTAATTTCCATGAAAAAACATACAGATCTTCATCACTTCTCTCTGTAAAAAAATGCTCGAAAATGATTTAAGAATTAAAAAAACAAATGTAGAATGGATATGGAGTGTGAACACGGTCCATGTATTCCGCAATTGACTTTCGGTGTTCACAATGCCAGCGTTGTCCGCATGAAAACACTCCATTGGGCCTCAATATAATACTATAAGGCGGCAGTGAGTATAAAACAACCAAGAGCGCTGAGTCTCGTACTGGGGTCAAAGGCACGAGCCAATATTTGTGAGTTTACACGTGGATATAACCAGAAGGGATATCACCAGTACGCGCTATTCAAAGACACAAGAGAACAGAGCATGCCTCTGTATTTAATCCTCCCGCACTTATGAAATTGTGAACGGAGCGTTCATAGTTGTAGTCACGTAGGTGGGATCAAATGGGTCAGCTCTGAGTACAGCACTAGATTACAGTCTAAAATAGAAAACTTCTTTATTCACTCATGACAACAAACAAAGAAGAAAATACTTATTGACCATATCAAATTTATTTATTAGAAGTTCGTTCAATTGTCTTGCAGTTTTACAAGAAAATTCACGGATTTTCCGTAATTTCGGTGTCATTTCGAGATAATCCTGTATAAAGAAGCAATATATCATCTTTAGCATGGTTCAAACTATATGGTAAATTGAATGAGAATATAAAATTTCACATACGAAGCCATACATATAATTTTTAAGAAATTTTATAATTTACAATACATATGATTTTAATGTTCCACCTATATGCTAATATAAATATGAATAATATATTTATATATTTCTGTCATGGCATATATCATAAATTGTAAGGGCCATTATAATATAGAAATTCTATTTTCATGTATACGATAACGATATATATGTGATCCCATGCGAATAATTTTCTCGTCATACATGTACAGTTTTTTACTACGTATATTGTTTTTTATATTATCACTATTTGGGTGTTCCATATGGGATTGTCTTGAATTCCAGATAATGTATAGCACAAAGTTCAAGTGCAATATGTCTCACCAGCCAAATTCAACACGAAGAATCGAATTTACAACTTTGAAATAGGGTACTCTCATAACGCAGCTGACTTCTGGATATAACTGGAATTGAGGACGAGAGACAGAGCGTAGAGGTCGTGCCTCTACTAGCTCAGAGGCCAAAGTCATGAAAAAGAGAACAAACCCACCGGGTTGAGGGCAAAAAAAGCAGAAGTAGAGGTTTATTAAAAAGCCACTGGCCATACCCCTGTTATACTTGCTTGTGATCTCTACGAAATGGACACTTAAATCGTCGTAACCCCAAGAAGTTCCTAGAAGCCTTGAGTCTCTCATTCTCTCGTTGTTGTACGTTTTGTGACGGATTCGTTTATTTTCTCATTCATTCTTTTTTTTTTCATTTCTTTCCTCCATTCCCCTCTTCTCTTCGTTAACTACAAGAGAGAAGTTTATAAATAATTTCAGGCATATTTTTATTATTTTCTCGTTTTGTTTTTTTTTCCTTAGAATTCTGCTAATGATCGCCCACAATTCCTGTTTCCAGTCTATTAAAAACTTAAATGAATTTAAGTGGTGTTAATTTTTTAGACAAACGTGAAAACATAAACAAAGTTCTGCACTTCAGTATACAATCGAGAAAGAAGCTCTGAGGTATCACAAAGTGTGAATGGTGACAATGGATACAATAATTGACGGCTCAGTAACTCTATGCAGCTTCCATTATCTCACTCATGGATGCAGTTGAAGAATTAATGAGGCAATTCAACGGTAATTAGCGTAACAGTTATGAGATCCGCTCCATGGTGAAGATGTTCTCATTGAAGTTTGATATCTATTTCTTGATTGATGACAGTTATCCTTTTCTAAGTAGAATAATGAATTTAAAAAAGGTGTGTTTTTTTTATACTTAAGCCTGTCAGTAATATTCCTTCGTGAATCTGATTAAATCGAATCAATCACTGGAATCATAGAGGCACTTTTTAAGGAGCGTGTCTCCCGGACTTGTTCCTCTATGATTCCAGTGATTTATTTGATTTAATCAGATTCACGAAGGGATATTACTGAAATTGAGTGCGCGGTAGTTACAACTATTTGTTATTCATTTTTCGTATTCACAAATATTGCAATAAATGCGTAGGAAAATGGCACTTACGCTACTTTGTTTCTAAGGCAACGATTTATCAATTTCGACGAATGTGCAGTAGAAGTCAATGTATTCACTGCGATTCCCATCAAAAGTTCGAATGATGAAAAAAAAATATCCAAACAGAAGTGTACGCAAGTAACGTTCAGTAACAGGAACCCCGTTAATTTCTATGCAAATATTTGTTCTCCAACAAGATATGTTTTAAGGAATCTTAAACCTAAATCAACATATGATCCACGCGTCTTTTATTTACACCTCTATTCGAATAACAATACTGTGAATATAAATATGATCGTAGGAGCTAGTAGAGCTTTTCTGTGCAAACGATTCAAGAGAAAAGGAGAGAGAACAGCGGAGAACTTCAACAGGGACTTATAAGAAAATATCGTATGGTAAATAGCTCAGAAGGAGTTGGTGATGCTTCTTCATTCAAACAAAAGTAGGGAAGAGAATAACTTTGACATAAAGAAAGTCATAAAGGAAGTATCTCATGATATTCACAACCTTTATAAGTTTATGTATAGAGTGCATCTGCTATAATCAGCTTTGTGAGAATTTGTGAACTTTTCGTTTATCACCATGAGACAATACGCCGGATTCTGAGTCAAACTGTAGATTATTGCGCACATGCAAATCTGTGGAGAAAAAGATAGGAATTTAGTAGTAAAATAGTGGAAAAAATTCATTCAGAGCAGCAGAGGTAAAACGAATCTGAGAAATGAAAAGAGGTCGGCTTCTCCTACAACGTGGAGGCCTTTACGGAAAATTCTGGAAAAAATTGTGAGGATTCTCCAGCATGCTTTGTTCTGCTGCTTAATCCTTCCAATTTTTTCTATGCAAGCTTTCACTCGATAAAAAAAATGTAATTCTTGTTGCCCGATAGGTTCACTTTGCTCCCAGTTTTCCTCATGGAGCCATCGTACTCATATGAATGGGTAAGCTCTGATGGACTCGGAATGAAGAAAAAATTATAGTTATCCTGTGAAATGTCACACAGTCTGCTATCTCATAACTCGAATAATCCTGTTAGTTATGTCCTATACAGGATACAAAATACTCTTGATTCAACGATAAACCCATCGTCACGTAGTTTCACAACTCCATGAGCCATTAAAAGTCATTCTTCATTTTTTATTATTTTCATTCTTCATTCTTACTTTGTATGATACATGACACAAAATGGATATGGTCACGCTGTGATGGGCCAGAGAGTCATGTTAAGATCTGGTAAAACTCATCCGAGATGAAGATATTCCAAAGAAAATAAAAAGTAGCATTGAGTTATAGATAAGAGAAAAATATTGTTTTAATGAGAAGAGAAAGAGAGAATGGGAAACTCCTGTGTGTATGATCGTGATTACAGTGTGCCTACGGGGGACGGTGTGACCTGTGCAATGTTCATTCGTGGTACAACCATTTTCCAAATGATGGCCGAGATGAGGGACAAGCGGCCAACGGCGAAACTCAACGACGTTCGCACGACCTCAGCGTTGCTTCAGTGTTTGCCCACTAATCGACAAGAACTGGTCGCTGCAGGTTTTTCTGGGCGGTGATGAACTAACTGCAGTGGGTCGGTACTCATGAGCCAAGTAAGATAATGGGGCAAGGCAGAATAAAAGAGAATAAGAACGAGATGGTGAAGACGTTTTGCCGCACCACTGGTGGCCTTGCCCTTCGAACGCAAGGCTAGGGTTCATGAGTTTCTGGGCCTCTAACATTTGCGAAGGATGGAAAAAAAAAATTGTCCTCGGATACATTTTGTGAAATTATTTTCAATTGAAAAAACCACAGAAAATGAGTGTTTTTTTGGTTGGGCCCAAATTCGTCTTGATAATTATCATTTATACAATTTGGAGGAAATTATTCATGATAACTTTTTTTTCCGAGTATCAGAATAATATTTTTATTCATGAAATAATTTTGAGGACGAATAACATGAAAAGTTCATCCTTATAGTTTGTGTTTATTCGAAATTCAGACGATCAACAAGTAACGAATGACTGACTTGCTTAGTATGTCTTCTACCCTTCGCATCTAGACAGCACAGTTAAAAGTTCCTAACCTTTCACCCTATAATCCCTCCTTTTGCCACCTCAATAAAAATGGGGGAAACCCAAAAATTCCTGTTGAATTTTGTGGAGATTTTCTCCTAAGTCCCACACATTGAAAATTTGGTAAAGGGGTAGTTTCACTTAGCCATACCAAATTGAGTTTTCTCAGATTTTTTTGAGTTTTTTATGTTTCAATGTGATGTATTATGATTGACTAGAGGTCGGTCATAAGATTTCAAGGCTAAGAGACAGAATCCTAATCAAATTTTTACTAAAACAAGGGACTTTTGCTGGAAGCTGATAACCAATAGAATGAAAAAAAAAACAACCATTAAATACAATTGAGATTATCACCATGTTTTGCGTAACCCAAAGCCACGACGGGGATGCAGTGGTGCACAGGCCTCAAAAACCCTAACATGACCTACCCTATGCGACACTCGGGATTTTGATGAAGAAATTTATTGACTCAAACACCACCCACCTTCTTTGGGCTTTAAAAATTATAATTTTAATCATTAGGAAAAACGAGTACATAGAGCATTAAAATGCATACTTTCTTCCTGGAGTCAATGACTTGTGCACATCGCGCGGAACAATATCAATCAAAAAATACCTCACATAAAATGAACCGAAAACAAGCAGGAGTGCCACTCTTTATGCGTTACTGGCAAACCTTACTCCTTGTGCGACATTTAAAATGTTGCCAATTCGATTGGCAAAATGCTTCCGAATGGAATTTCATCAATATTGCATCAAATCGCTATTCATGTGTTCCATTGCTCAAAAAAATAACATCATTTTTACGACAAATACGCACTTAAACATCCCTACGAATATTGTTCACGACCGTATTGATCTGTTCAGGATGCAATCTTAGGACCTGCAGTCCTAGCTTACCATAATCGATTAAGCTGCAATAATGTCATATGATACATAAATTTTCAATATTAGATGAAAACTGAGATCCTACGAAAACTTAAAAATTGAAGTTCAGATTTTAAATAGGATTCCTATTCTTTCCGATTGTCGTCAGAAGAAAATGTACTCATTTGGTAGAAAAAATTGTCTACTTTCGAATGGTGAAATGAAAAATAGTAGTGTCCCTAGGGAGGAAGCTAAGGAAAACCGTGATTTTTGAAAAAACTAAGTTATCGAAAACTCTTACAAGAGACTACCTCTGAAAAATCTGAAATTCTCACCATTTGTGGGGCTCATTGAGATGAATCTTTCAAGCTGAACTTGGGCGAAATCACTCCAGTAGTTTTCGAGATAGAACCTCTTTTCATAAAATGGTTTTCGTGCAATATCTCAGAAACTACTGGACCGATTTCACCCGATTTCAATACCAAACTTTTCGTTCATTAGATGCACAAACCCACGAAATTTGGAGTCTCTAACTCAAATAGTTTTTGAGCTATCGTGTATACAAAATTCAGGATAAAAAACACTGTAATTGAAATTATCCGCAAACGAAAAATCGCAGCAAAATTTACCCCGAGCGAAAATTGTGTGTTCAAATGAGATGAATTTCATCGCTGAGAGTGGGGGCTGTGAATCAATTTTTCGCGGAGAAAAATCGAAAAAACGATTTTTCGAAAATTTGATTTTTCTCGGAAAGTACTTTACCGATTTCGCTCAAATTTCACGGAGAGCAATTTGCATGGGGAGAGAAAGTACTGTTAAATTTTCAGGTCACCAAGTATCACCGTTCCGGAGCAATGAGCTGATATCTGTCACACAAACACACATACACACACACACACACACATACATACAGACATTTTTTAAAAATGTCATTTCTCGACGTTTTGGAACATTCTGAGTCATATTCCGATGAAATCTCGAGATCGAAAAAAATTGCGTTTACAATGCTTCCATTCGGAAGCAAAAAGGGAAAAAACCTCAATGATTTCAATACGGATGAAATGAAAACTTCGAAATACTCATCTGAAATCTGGATTCTCCAAGAAAAATCACCTGCAGTGGTAGCAAATAACTTTTAATACAAAACACACAGTTTTGATGTTTCACTGCAGACAACAAAAATCAAACTGGTCTAGAAAAGGCTCATGTGGTTGAATTACCGAATTTGCCGTTCTCTTAAGACCATTGGTCTCTGTTTATCATTGTGTTTCCACACCAACTGTCTTTGTACAGGAAGATATCGATTATTTCATTGTCTCTTTACCTCTCATCAAGTTCCCTCTCTCTTTATTCAATCAGAACAATGATACTTTACTCTATCTGAATTGGACTATTATTCTTCTTAGATTTGAGAAGTTAAAATTTGGAAAAATGCTGGAATTCATTCATTGATTTCTTGAAAACAATGAAATTACTTCGAGCTATTTAACTCAAAGCAAAATATTCAACAAACATATTTTAACCTTAATAAAATTAAATTTTGAAATTATTATAATCAATGCGACAGTTGAAACCAACTATGGCTAAAAAATGACCAAAAAATTCGGATTCTAAATGTTCAAAATAAAAGCTTTCAGCTGGCTGAGCTCTACTTTCCCTTTACCGAACATTTTTCTAAGTTCAAAACTGAGAAAATCTCAGAACGACGCGAGAACAACTTTTGTCTTCCCCAGAAAAATTGTAATACAGTAATAAAATATTTTTATGGTTATCAACTCTTAACCTTTATACCTGACTCAATGGTCCTAACTCCTGCGGTAACTGAGGACAGCTTGCACACAAGTTTGGTATTCACTAGAAAGCAATGGTGAGTTTGACAACCCAAACTGTCCTGTGAAATCGATGAAAAACAAGCAGGTGTTAACTCCGTGTGGGTCATTTGAATTCTTAGATTGGATATTCTGCCAATACAATTGGCAGTAGGCTTCCGAATGGAATTTCCAATCTCTAATCGAATAATGATCATTTTAATTAACATGAATTAATTAATATCTGAATTTGATGATTCAACTTTTCAATGTTCTCATCATCATATCAGGATAAAAATGGTCTCATTTTATTCGGAAAATTATAGATTTTATTATCATGAAATAAAAACAATGTGTGTTTTTGGGAAAAAATTGAGAAAAATTTACATTTCCGATTTTTTATAAAAATGTTATTTTTTTGCAAAATAAAAATAAACACTTGACCAATCAATTGGGAATCTGGAGAGTTCATTCCTTTTATTATAACGAATTTTTTAAGTATAAGCTGGTGCAAATCCGTCGCGTAGTTTTTGAGGAATACGCCTTTAAAGAAAAATCATTTTTTGCAAATATCTCAAAAACGGCTGGACGTATTTCACCTAGTTTCAATAGCACTCTGTACCTTCATCAGATATACAAACTGACGAAATTTGAAGTTTCTATCTCAAATACTTATCGAGTTATCGTTCCGCTAAAATACGAACTGAAAATCACTAAAATTGGAATAATTTCCGAAACCAAGAATCAGAGAAAAATTCGACAACAGTCAAAAATGTGAGTTTTAATGGGATGAATATCAGAGCCCAAATTGGGCGCTACCAATTAATTTTTCATCGAGAAAATTCAAAAAAACGTTTTTTTGAAAATTCGATTTTTTCCGGAAACTATTCAACCGATTTCGCTGAAATTTTCATGACAGCATTGTGCACGCAGAGGAATAATACAGTCAAATTTTGAGAGCGCTAAGTATAGCCGTTCCAGAGAAAATGACGATACATGGCAATACACTCAGACACACACAGTCACACACATACACACATACAGACATGCTTTAAAAATATGATTTTTCAACGTTTTCGATCATTGGTAGTCATATTCCGATGAAATCTCGAAATCGAAAAATCCGACGAAAACAATGCTTCCATCCGGAAGCAAAATGCGAAAACAAAAGAATTTGAAGAGAACGACAGCATAACTACAACTTAGTGTTCAAAAACCTGTTGATTTTCCTCAAATTTCCACGAAAGTTAATCAGGGTGGTCAGGTGGAGGAAGTGGAAGCGTTAGAAATAACGTTGAAGCCCAAATTCATCACAGATGTAGTTTTTATTAACCGATCGTGGCTTTGTCAATACAACAAATATATGTCCGCGATTAATATGATCCAAAAGTTATGACGAGTTGATGCACGAAGCTTATTAGTTGAATGTCTGTTTTTTGTTGAAATCACGAAAGTTAATATCAATGTTGAGAACACTAACAATTGAGAAAAAACTGTTAAAGAATAACACTATTAATAAAATAGAAAACCCGTTGGCGTAGCCGAGACGTCTCGTTGATAAATTGAAAACAATGTTTCTCTGAGATCCGTTGGTTAACAACTTTTCACTCGTTGAGTCCCGGATGAATACTGACTAATTTCGATTGGAAAAGTGGGGGTAATTCACCACGTCAGGAATCCTGGCTTATCGGCCCAAACTTAACCGACTGTCCTGGATTTTCGCGCTTTTTTCCGAACATACCACCCGCCTCGTTGTCTTTGACGATGAAATTCCATTATGTTGGATTCTTTTCTTCTTGTTGATCTTCTGGATGATTCACTGATGTTGTCTCCATTGCCACCCAAGTTGTTGTTTACTCAATAGCATGTGATGCTGGTGATGTAGCCTCGTCATTACCTCTAAACCTGGTAAACAGTTTGTTGATGTTTTTTCGGTGGCTTTCGAGTATTGAAAAGCCTGTGCGCAGAAAGTTGATGTATCTCGATGATTTTCTGGTGATAGAACATTCCCATCTGTTAAGTGTCCAAATGGAGGCGTTCCTACGCCATCCGCCAAGCCGAATGGTACCAAAATAATAATAGTTGGTGACCCTGAAGATGACCTTGATGATGGTGAGGATTATGATGACCTTGGATAAGCTGACAATCGATTTCTTGAACGAAATGGATGTTGATGTAGCTTTCGATTGTTCAAGTCGATACCGAGTTCCTGGTCTATCGCTTGCCAATTTTTTTTGTTGCAGAAAGGAGCCGCCCGCCATGCAGAACTATTAGAAATTCCAATTGTCTACGTTACGGGTCCCTTTGAGCTTGGTGGATCTCGTTCACTCTATCGTTTGCCTGGTGATGATTCCTCGGTGATGCTTCTGGTGATCGTCGACACGTTTTCTGGACACAGAATGTCTTGTTGAGTGCAGCTGCGGTTTTGTGAATAGACTAGGTTGTCCATGAGGATTGTGAGTTGGCCAACTCGTTGACACTCACCTGGTGTAAGCGACCTGTATATATTGCTCCGCCCGTAGTTGTCAGCTCTGGGTGATGTGCATCGGTCCAGACCTTCAGTGGTTCATCTTCAAGTTGATGCTGCCCGTAAAGAACCAATATTTGCTGATGATCACAGAATGAATGCCTGCATTGCTGATGCCGATGTTCCGTTATTCAATCGTTGAGAATACTGCGAGCTGTTGATTCTTCTGATGCTGTAAAGTAGACGAGACCTTGAGGGAGTCCACTTTGTGAGTAAATTTGGTAAAATAATGGAATTTACTCACGCTGTGTATCCTCAAGTGTTGATGAGGTCGCTTATGTCAGAACATCTTTTGCCTGATATTCTGAATCTTCCTCGTTGTTGCTCTCTGCTGTTCCCATAGAATTAAGCCCTCTCGATGTGGAAGTAAGGAATGTCGTCAGTTCCTCCAGGGTAGTTAAATTTGTTGATGTTCCAATTCAAACTTCAAAGTTCTTTCGTGTCTCGGAGTCGATGGAACTGCGGAATAAATGGACGACGAACTGCTCTCCTAAGTCTTCACGTTGGATCCCCACAGACGTGATTAATTGATCAAATGTCTCCTTGGCAACGTGGACATTTGATGCTAATTGTTCAGCTGTTGCCTTGTTGATCTTCGGAAGTGATAGCAAACGGTTGAACAATGTTTGCGCAATGAGTCGTGCATTTTCGTAGGCATTCTTCAGCTTTTCCCACGCTTTCTCGTAATTTGCGTCAGTTGCGGTGAATGTCAAAAGCTCTTTTGCTGGGCCAGCCAGAGCGTTCTTCAATCTCACAGCTTCTGCACTGGTGGAATGTCGAGATTACCCACTAGCGACTGGAAGAGGTCTGAGAACTCTCTCCATGCGGTGAAATCTCCAGTGAACGCGGGTGGTGAAAGCTTCTGCAAGTGATGTGCTGCAGCCATGCTCGTTGATGGTCCTGGTAGACTGAGCAATGGCGTGAGTTTCGCCTTCAATCGTGAAATGCTCAACAAAGCACTTCTTCTCATTTTGGCTGCCCGTTGATTAGCTTCCTTGTTGAAATGAGCATGATTTGCATCGCCAGTGCTCATTGCTTGAGTCTGAAGCTCAAGACACTCCGTCCATGCCTCCTGGACCAAGCTCTCGTAACACTCTACTTCAATTATTAAAGTACATTTTGAGTCTAGGTTTTTAATGTCCTCATAGAGCTCTTCTAGGTCACTGACCTTGACCAAAAGCACATCCAGAAGACTCTTCCCCTAGTAATGCCCATTTGTTGATAGTCAGTGATGCCTCGGTTCAGTGGAGACACGTGAGGCCAGTCATCCACTGCATCTGCTCAATTGTCCAAACTTGATAGAGGTCTTGGAGGAGTACCTGTATTTTGTTGAATGCCTTGTGGAGTGCCTACTCTTGTCGAATGTTCTTGCCTTGGATTAAGAACACCGTTATTTTTCGTTGACTTTGCCATACTAGAAACACGCGAGAGAATTACTCAATAGATAATTGTTGATCTACCTTACCGGTCGTTGACCTTTGACGTATGGTAATTAAATTGAGGCCGATATAGAAGCAGAGCCCTTCTCCTCGCGTTATCTTGAGACCGTAGTTGATTGGAGGGGGAACTAGACCGCTCGTCACGATGATTTCCGAGAATTCTTATGGTGAGGCCTGCGATATTTTGGAGAAGTCGGCTATCTCTCTCGCTCCTTCGGTGATGTCCAGCACTGGCGATGTAAACACCGACGTGTGCTGGATTATTGTCGAGAACAAAGGATGTTTGTCGACGCTAATCCTCGTTGAAACACCGATCGATGACGCGAAGTCGAAATTTTCGTTCACAATGTCCGAAAATTCACTCAATTTCTTTGCACGTCACTTTACTTTTAATTTAATCATTTCCACTTTATCCGGCTGCTCGACGGACCAAATGTTCAAAAACCTGTTGATTTTCCTCAACTTTCCACGAAAGTTAATCAGGGTGGACAGATGGAGGAAGTGGAAGCGTTAGAAATAACGTTGAAGCCCAAATTCGTCACAGATGTAGTTTTTATCAACCGATCGTGGTTTTGTCAATACACTAAATATATGTCCGCGATTGATATGATCCAAAAGTTATGACGAGTCGATGCATGAAGTTTATTAGTTGAATGTCTGTTTTTTGTTGAAATCACGAAAGTTAATATCAATGTTGAGAACACTAACAATTGAGAAAAAACCGTTAAAGAATAACACTGTTAATGAAATAGAAAACCCGTTGGCGTAGCCGAGACGTCTCGTTGATATATTGGAAACAATGTTTCTCTGATGTCCGTTGGTTAACAACTTTTCACTCGTTGAGTCCCGGATGAATACTGACTAATTTCGATTGGAGAAGTGGTGGTAATTCGCCACGTCAGGAATCCTGGCTTATCGGCCCGAATTTAACCGACTGTCCAGGATTTTCGCGCTCTTTTCCGAACACTTAGAACAGCCTATTTTTTAACCCGGGAATTCATTCTTGAGAACTTCTGAGAATATAATAAGAATTGTATGAGAAATCCTAACTTCTACATGACAAACAAATTATGTAACCAAAGTAGTATCAATTCCATCAAATTTCATGGAGTGTATTGGATTGACTTCATTTGATATTGATTATAACTTGAATTACAGGTTCACGTCCATCAATTATGTATTACGTACTTCCGACTCTCAATCGATTAGCTGTGAGAATTCACATCCATATTGAATAGTTCCAAAATGAAACTACCTTTCATAATGTTAACCTGAGTTCAGGAATGATAAAATCCATTTATTGATATTAGGGCCAGGAAGTTCGGTCTCGGATTTAACCAGGCTGAACTTAGCCACATAAGATGATATTTGTTTCCATTCAGAAATCTCAAAATGATATTTCTAAATGCGTGTGACGTTTCTGAAGTGAGAATTCATATATTAAGTACGTGAAATTCGATGTTTTGTCTGAGCGGAAGGAAGGAAAAATCCTTCCGGAGGAATTTTAGAAAATGTGAGTTACTGTCACTGATGCATGCAAGTGTGTTGCTAATGCGACAATTTTCCATTTTGCGCGTTTAAATCAATAACTCACATTCTCAAAAATTTCTCTAGAAGTCTCCTGGATGGGTGAACGCTTGGACTATCTCGAGAACTGCTTGATCGAATTCTTTTCTATTAATTTCATTTAAAAAAAATTGAAATAGCAGTTCTAGGGAGCTATTTTCAATTATATAATTGACAGCGGGATCAATTAAAAACGGGAATTTATGGGAAAAGAAGCAGGAGCCCTGCTACTTGCGCGTAATTTGGATATCATACATTTAATATTCTGCCAATGCAATTGGCAGGAAGCTTCCGAATGGATTTTCCAATCTTACATCTACCATCATCGATCTGTGCGAGGAACGGGAAAATCAAAATAGGCCTCAGAGGGTTAAGGAGGTTCTACACTACTCAATGTGAAATCGTATTTTTTGATATTTCTGCATGAAATTTTTTAAGGTTAGAGACAAATATATCATACACTTTTTATGTGATGATAATGCATCGACCATCTAGTTATCGAGAAAAAAATCGTAAGAATGCGTAATTTCAAATGCTTATACACAGGCCTTATGACAGAACCACTCTATTGGCGACGTTTTGTATTTTTTTTCAATAGACCTAACAGAGTTTTTTCCTCTAAAAATTAATATGATATAATCGAATATGTATAGAATTGGATGATATTCTCTCGGACCCACCTCACCAGCCAAATAAGCTCAAGAAACGCAATACAAAAAAATTTATTTGTAGTAAACACGTCATGGCGGCGGAAACGATAGAGGGCCTGACTACGCTGCATGCATCAGCTGATCGAATATATATCAATGTATACCTATATGATTCTATTCCGTATTGTTTTCTGTTCAAATGCGATGATTTGTTGCTAACAGATTCTCAACATTTGTAGAAGAATTTATTAATATTTCTAGGGAACAAAGCACAATAATCGAAAATTGACATCCAAGAATTTGAAGTTTGCAGGCAGCCGCCATTCTACTACTTGAATATTTTTAATACTTCTATTATTGTAAAAATCAGTTAATAAAAAAAGCGAAAAAACATGTATTTTTTATAATTAAAATAGCTAATTTTCGTCGGGTTATTACTGATCAAAAAAAAAAAAAAAATTATGTTGCTTCCTTAGACTACCGTGTGAGTATAGAACCTCGTTAAGTTGTAACGGGATTCGTCCAATCCCGTCACACTTTCGGCCATCCCTTTCCGCACACACGGTTCGAGAGCGTGGGCGCCAGTTTATTCTTTACCGGAGGAATAAACAAAACTCCCTGTGTGCTGGTTTTCCTTAGGCTCACCACGCTTAACTTCTTAGGGCAGTTTCGGGCAAACCTGCTGAACCTTCGGTAGTAATTACTCGGGGAATTACTGACCCCAATGGACGGCACGGGCAATCCATTCCCGGTAACCCAGTGTGCTGGTTATGGTAGAGGGGCGTGGATCTAGTCACAGTCCCTCTAGCGAGAACAAGTCGGAATTAGGTATTCCGCGATAACCTCTGGATGAGCCCGTCTGCAGTATTGCTCTGATCTATTGTCACCCAGAGAATACCGGACGTCTCCATTCACACGAAAAAAGCCACGTAGCCACGCTACGGGCAGCCAACGGTAACTCTCACCGAAGCGAGCGGTAGAGGTTCCAGGGACTACTCCCGATCCTCTCGAGTCTGCTGCCCAAGACGGACTAACTGCTCACCGTGTCGTTGGGTCTATTTATATCGGCTGAGGCTGCTTCTCCTCGTCTAGGGTCTCTCCACGCGTCTGCGTGGTTCTTCCTCTCACACCACCGCCAGGCCCGGAGATAACTCTGACATCTCTAGTGTAGTGCCAGCATTTCAGCTGGGCTTCGGGCTTATCCTCAGCCGCATATAAATCCCACTGACATGACAGTTAGTTTACGGTAACTTTAAGGTGTCATCTTACGCAGATGGCACCACGGTATGAATTGTCTAGCTGTCTATGTGTCAGTCTCCTCGAGCTCTACACTTGAATAGCTTCACCTGGAGGTGGCATAAGCCGATGCAATAGCTGTAACGGGAAACCTCGTTACAAAGTTCGTCCCAAATATAATCAATTGCATGGTTTTGAAGATAGAGCTTGCTTTTACGGATGTTTCTATGCTAATATCTAAGAAACTACGGGACCGATTCTGCTCAGTTTCACTACCAAACTTTGTGCTCATCAGATGTATAACCTCACAAAATTAGAGGTCTCTAGCTCAATCATTCATTAAGTTATCGTGGAATCAAGATTTTTACGATAAATTTCTCAAAAGTTTGATGCTGGATGAACTAAAAATCTGAGCTCCCACCACCCCGGGAGTCAAAGATGCAGCTCTTGGACGCGCATTTCCTTGCTGAGAGTGGACGCTCCCGAGTCGAAAAATGAGTCGTCATAAGATGTAGTTTTGACTGCTTGGAGTGTCATTTCTTCTGTTCTCCGACCTTTTTCCATGTCTTCATTTAACGTTTTTCAACATCAAAGACTTCAACGATTTCGGAGGGAGTCAAAAAACTTCAATTTGACGTTCGCTATCGTCGTTTTACCTTTCCCTGCAACGTCATACGACACTAAAATGAAGGTTCGGAACGACAACCGGAGGAAAACATCATAAGTAGTCGAACTGGTGTTACGGGTCTTCAAAAAATTTTGACCCGCACCGGAAACGGAGGGTCACAGGTATAATAATCATAAAAATTTTATTCCCCCCCCCCCCCTGAAATTTCCTAGAGAAGGATGGGCTATCATTTGGGCAGGCTAAGTTCCCCTTCATTCAGGACCTTAGAAAATCTTCAAACTCCATTGGACTTTGAAAGATTTTAGTTTTCGTAGGAATTAAAATTTTTTTATCTTACTGTGGGCTCAAAATTTTGGATGCACTTTCAGAGGCTGAATTCAATGAAATATCGAATAAAAAAAAATTTGTTGAGAATTTTAATTTTTTAAATTGACTGATACTTTATGCGATTCTCAAGTAACAAAACCCACAATCGTCAAAGGGCTGCCAGTATGCCGTATAGTACTGGGTACAGCTATGGCTCGTACATGTGGTCCTTTTTTTTCATCAGGTTTTTCCCAGGTTTATGACGAGAGGGTGGTAAAATAAAATATACCAAAAAGTACGAAGGTTCGAGGTATTTTCTCGCCATCTCCGAAAAATTAAAAGACCAGAGGCATCGAAAATTCAGTCTTAAACAAACCCTTGTAAGGAGTGCATCGTTCAAGGCAGTCTAAGTGAATTTATGTGTAAAGAGTTGTGCTGTTCAGTTTGTCATAATTTCTGCATTAATTTTTTGGATAGGGAAAAACAAAAGTGATATTCTGCCTGCTAATTTAATTTAAGACACAACTTTTTTGTATTAGGATTTAAGACGCTATTACCATGGTGGGCCCAGTAACCGGACATACCCCGGTTTACGGATGTAGCAGCAAGATATACTAATAATCAATACTTGCGTGAGAAAACCAAATTTTTCAATACTTGCAAAGTGTCAAAAAAAATCACTTGAATTGTTTGATTCACTGAAATGAAATCTTCTATCATTTTAATAAGTTAATTCTCACTGTCCAGATATTAGTGCCATTCCCTCAATTTTCTGATAACTGGTGCTTCCATGGTATCTTTGAAATATGCAAAATATAACTCATATGATGTATTAGATATATTTACGTATTTAGATATATGATATGTTAGATGCATAGACGTATTAGATTAGAAGGAGACGGAGAAAAAAGTTTAGAACTTTAAGATTTTTATCATTCTTGATTGAAATAGCCTGTCTTTAGTGGTCAGTATGTTTTATATTTTTTTCCAATTCAAGCGTAAATAAATGAACTGAATTTTCAATTTTCAAATGAGTGGTTTTAATCGCACAAAAAAATGGGGAAACCCCCATTTTCATACCTGTAATCCCAGCCTTCCTAAAGCTATAAAAGGATTAGAGAGAGATAGACATATCCTTCAAGGGTCATAAAAATGAAACTATCCAACGTCAACTCGAAACCAAAAGTCGTGCTACCCTCATTAAATATTGATGTCGAACGAAGATTTTTGATGTTATGAGTCTTCCTTTTTTGAGTAACGACGATTCAAGACGATATTTTGACACGAAATGACTTCAATACTTTTATGACTTCTACCGAAATGGGCGTCGTTTAACTTCACGTTGATGTTGGAAATCTTCAAAATACCTCTGAAAACGAGGACACTTTTGATGTCAAAACTACAGTACGACCCCTCAATAAGCCGCAAAAGCCCCCAAGGGGAAGAGTTTCTCCGAGAACTCGAGTACCCCCACCAGGCGTACCCAGTGACTGCCCGCGCTCACTGGCTCAGTCTATCTCTCGCTGTTTTTTCGGACTGCAACTCTCTCAATAAGCCGAATCGCTCAAGGATGTATGATCATGACAAAAACTTTCGATTTGGGGCTTCGAAATTTTTTTATAGTCAGATTATTCCGCAAAGAATTTCAGTATAAAAAGTCCGGGGTAGATAACCATCCATATAAGAGAGAAAAAAATTATTGAAAATTGGCAGAAAATACACGGGCTCTTATGGAGGAATGGAGTTTATGATCGTAAATTAATGAATATTCTATTTTCAAGTTCCCGTAGTGTAAAGAACAAATATTCATAAGAAAAATGGATATTGTAGTAATTCGGCAATATTTTAAAACTACTATGCATCCATTAATGGAAATATTCCACTTGCAGTTGAATGCGTCACGAAAAATGGCGCTGGACAAGATGGGAGTGATTTTAATTATTATTTATCTGAATCTCTGCATGTTTTGTATGAAAATCTTTTGACTCAGATATATTTGTTATCAATGAAATTTTTATTAATAATAATAATGATTCGGGCAATTCATGCATTTAATTGAAAAAACATTTTGATCCGTATTGTACAATAGAATCAAGTATGAGAATTATTCATAAGGGACATGTGCACTCAATGTATATCTCGTTCTACTCTTCTGAGCACTCCTAGGCTTGGTAGGCTTATTGAGAGGTCCGTACCTGAAAAATTAGAGCTCGGAGTTCGAGTCGGAGTAGGGGAAGCGCTCGACCGAGAAATGAGGGGAAGCGGCTTATTAGGTGGGTGCTTATTGGGAGGTCGCACTGTACATCTTATGAAGACTTATTTTTTGACTCGGGCTGTGATTCCATTTTTCGTCGAGAAAAGTCGAAAAGACGATATTTCGACATTTCCATTTTTCTCAAGAACTATCCGGCCGATTTAGTTGAAATTTCTGTGAGAGCTTGGGGCACGCATACTTATTGTAAAATTTTCAGATCGATAGCTAGCCCCATTTCAGAGTAGAGCGTAAATGCGTCATGACACACACACACCCACATACATACACACAGACATTTTTTAAAAACGGCGGTTCTTGACGTTCTGGGTCATTTGCAGTCATATTATGATGGAATCTCAAACTTGATAAAAATTACGATTCCAAAGCTTCCATTCGGAAGCAAAAGACGTGAAAAGGGGGGATGGGAGGGAATTAAAAGAAAATTCCAACTAACTTGAGATTTCAAAGTGGAAGAAACGCACATTTCGGCCATTTTGTCAGTTGAAAATAAATTCAAGTTGAATCTCATACAGGAATAAAACATTGGTTGTTTTAAAAGAGGACTATATTGTAGATATTGATTCCACCTTTAGAAAAAACCATCATAATTCGATCAAAATGTCCATCTCAATCACAACGACTCAAAAAATAACGAGCTCCCTGAATGTCTCCAAATGCTCAACAATTAATGTAAAAATATTTTTGTGGTAAAGTGTTGAATTGTCCCTCAGAAGAATTGTTCGAAATGCACCATGAATGCGTAACAAATGATGTGCTAGGCCACGGCGTCTCGCAAGAGTAACGTGAAATTGTTCACGGTCTTGTGATTACGAAAAGGACGTGTCTCAGTAGCCATTATCGTACTCTAGGAGTTGTTACTGAGTCTCATATGGAGATCATTTTCCCATATGATAATCGTTGAAAAGCTTTCTGAGGTCTGAACAGTTATTGTCTTGGTGAACGATAAGCGATGTGAGAGTTGAGTTCAAAAAAGTTGTCGTACCCAACTGAAAGGGTCTTGGCTCTCTCCGCTTCTTCCATTCCTTCACTTTCACTTTAATACCCAAACAAGTCTCCTATGTTCTATTTTCTCTTTTTATTCGTCTCTGTTCGCTTTTTCATCCTTCCCTTTTTTGCTTCCGAATGGAAGCTTCGGAATCGTAATTTTTATCGAGTTTGAGATTTCATCATAATATGACTAGAAATGACCCAGAACGTCAAGAACCGCCGTTTTTGAAAAATGTCTGTGTGTATGTATGTGGGTGTGTGTGTGTCTGCACACACACCCACATACATACGCATTTCACGCTTTACTCTGAAATGGGGCTGGCTAGTGATCTGAAAATTTTACCATAAGTTTGCCATGCGTGCCCCAAGCTCTCACAAAAATTTCAGCTAAATCGGCCGGATTCTTCTTGAGAAAAATGAAACTGTCAAAATATCGTTTTTTCGACTTTTCTCAATGAAAAATGGAAACACAGCGTCCACTCTCAGTGAGGAGTTGCGCGTCCAAGAGCTGCATCTTTGACCCCAGGGGTGGTGGGAGCTCAGATTTTTAGTTTATCCAGCATAAAACTTCTGAGAAATTTTTCGTAAAAATCTTGATTCCACGATAACTTGATAAATAATTGATCTAGAGACCTCAGATTTTGTGAGGTTATACATCTGATGAGCAAAAAGTTTGGTATTGAAACTGAGCGGAATCGGTTCAGTAGTTTCTTAGATATTAGCATAGAAACATCCGAAAAAGCAAGCTATTTCTCCAAAACTATTCAATTGATTATATTTGGGACGAACTTAACCTTCTGAGGCCTATTTTGGTTTCCGCACTCCACGCACAGATCAGTGATGGTAGATTTAAAATTGAAAAATCCATCCGGAAGCTTTCTGCCAATTGGCAGAATATTAAATTTACGATGTTCAAATTACGCACAAGTAGCGGGCTCCTGCTTGTTCGGGCTGACATGATCTGCGACGAGACACCTTACCAAACTCTAAACCAAAACAGAATGATCAAGACTGAATTTAGTCAGGAGATCGATTAATTTTTTTTCAGGAGATGCGGTGGCATCTCTCAACAAGTACGTGCTCAAACACTCTCTGCCATGCAAAGGCAGTCCTATACCGCTAAATAGGATTCGACAAATTTCAGTCATTTTTCTAGCCAAAGTTCCATCTCGTGAGACCATTTTTCGGTAACATATTTATATTACCGTTATATTCGGATTTATCTACAAAAAACATTGAAAAAACCCCATTTTCTAATTAATTAAAAGTGTGGGCCAGAATTTGTAATGAAACTTATTATTCCTGAATAATTTAAGAATTTTTTAAATTATTATTAGAAGACAAATATTTTTCAGTGATCTGTTCTTCTATTGATCAAATATAAATTTCAAATATAACATTAAAACTGAATTAAATTTCATTCGAATAAAGGGAAATTAAATGAATGACACTGAGTAAAATAATTGTTTTTAGAAATCGAACGGATGAAATATCATCAATGATTTCCATTGGATTGATTGATACAAAAAAAAAATATATGTATTGTCACGTATTTTTCGAAACACGCAAATCTAAAATTACGAGAAGCTCAATGGCCCAAAAATAAAATTCTAAAATTCAAATCGAAATAAATAAATGAATAGTTGGACGCCAGGACGACCTTTTGTCCAAAATAAAAAAAATCAAAAAAACGACGCCAAAAACAATAATGAATCAAAAATAATTCCCAGGTGAATATCCGACTAGTCAGCAACAAAAGGATTCCAAAATCCTAATAACCGAGGAGGCGGCTGGGTTCCAAAAATCCACCTGTACAATCTCGGACTAGGAATACAGATTTCAAAATATATAAAAATCAATTTTAGTTTTGTGAATATAATTAGGGTGATATCTCTTTTAACTTTTGCTCTTCAGAAAAATGAAATAGAATCACAATGAAACTAAATAAAAGAAAAAATAATTCGTTACTGAATTTTAGTTCTTCAAACAATTATAAATATTGCCGTTGTATGATGTATGATTCTGAGTGCGGTGGCAGAAGAGGCATAATGAGTAGAACTATTTTATGCCCGCCTAGTGGCGACCACCTTGGTTCCAGGTTCGAGAAGGTTGGGAAGCCTGGCAAAAAGCAGGCACCCCACCTCTCCCCCTGTATCCGTTAAGTTCGAGATGCTAGTGGAATCTAATCTACTGCATCTCGTCAGTAAGTGGTGGACGTTACCCGCCTCTATCCCACATTTATCTGTAGTACTTCTTGGTGCCGTCAGTGTACAAAAGGGGGCCCTTAGGCTCAAGGAAGGGTCTATTTCTAGAGCCCATTCCTCGCTCTTCGGTCTCACGACTTCAAAACTCCTGGTGAAGGCCCTCAACCCCCCACTCACATCGCTACTAAGCCGGAGTATCTTTTTCATTCCTCCGTCCTGGTCAGCAGCGCGCGCATGAAGGTCGAGTTCCTCCAGGATCTTATCGCAGAGCCCTTGGCTGCCTTCATTGCCACTAAATGTGGCGACTTCAGATCCAACAGGGCCATCAAAGCAGTTATAGGTGTGGTTCTCAGAACCCCATCACGGGAGTGTGGTTCTCAGCGCCCCGCTCACCCTACACCTGCCCATCCTGCCATGTTGTATCGTGTGTCCGGGGAATGAAGTCCACTTTCACAGAGCCCGGTTTGTGAGAGCAAGGTCTGGAATGCAATGGGGTGCGACCCGGTGCCCCAAGGACATCGTTCGGACACATTGACCCAGAGTTTCATCCACCCTGTGTCACCCCTGTGCCATTCAGCCTTCGGCACGATAGTTCACACTTTTAGCTTGGGGGAGCTGGTCCACGGTGTCGGCCTTCGTTCGACTGCCCGGGCTTTTACCTCCGTCGTCTCCCTCATTGTACCGTCACTTCACCAACATTTCCGGAGGTTCCTTGGCGGGGCCCTGCTGGTTCGACAATCCCAGCTGGTTCCCTCCTGGCCCCTCCTACTAGTGTTGGCTACTCCCCCTATCCGCCACCTGGGGACGCACCTCGGCTCGTAGCTCAATCGCCAGAACTAGACTCCCATTTCGGGAGTCCAGACTGGTTCCGAAGAAAAAAAAATATTGCCGTTATTATCGGAAATGTTTCACACAATTCATTTATCATGATTCGATACAATCAAATTTATTAATTAAAAAAAAATTATAAAAAAATGAAAGAATCAGAACTAATTCAAAAGTACCGACAAAATTCTCATTAACACGACAAACACTAATTAACAACACAATTCAAAATGTCGTTCATAAACATAGTCAAAAAAGTTCTGAAGTCAAAATTTGAATTAATTCTGATTTCCCGCGAAAAGCACCTTGAGGTTTCACAGTCGCGTAGACGATCGGCGTCCAATGAAAACACATCTTTATGATTTCAGCAATAAATAAATTTAAAATAAATAATGGAAAAATAATATGACAACAAATCATCGCTAATGAAATAAAATTTAAAAAAAATAATAATAATAATGATAATAAAAATTTATTGTCAAAAATAAAAATAAAAATTATTGCTGAAAATTTTTGAAACGCCGACTCTCCAAAAAAAATAAAATCACAATAAATTCCATAAATTCCCGACAATATTAATTTCCGAAAATAAAAAAAATCAATTGACGAGTAACGAGAAAATTAACCAGACAAATCGCGTTAATTCAATGTTGCGAGACAAAAAAAAATAAAATGAAAAAAAATTCTAACCCGCCACGGAAAATCCGAAAATGGCGGTTACCGGCGTCGAAAATGACGCTAACAAACAAATGATCCAAAATGATGCCGAGAATAAATCACACGCTTACCGGAGTGTTGTTGATTCAACCTCGAAACGCCAAAACTTCTGTTTTCCTTCGATTCCCCGGTAATCGTCCAAGAATTCCAGAAAATATTTCCTCGGTATAATCTTTATATTTTTTCAATCAAATTAATTGTAACTTTAATTTCTTTCGTTACGTGATTATCCGAAATTTACAACGATGAAAAATCACGTCTGTACAATTTGCCACCAAAACGGAAAGTGAGGGAAGAAACCGGCGTGCATCGCAAATTTGACCACAGGTGGCTCTTCCTCAATTAATTGACCAACGACGTTAAAAACATTCCTTTATCGCCGGTATATTTCAATTTTATTCCGGCAATCGAATAATTTCATAAAAGAATGACTAGTTATTTCTAACGTCTAACTTTCCGAATTAAATGTTAGAATTATTTTCTTTATCAACATTCATCGCCATTCATTAAACTTTAATTAATTCTGTAATTAATTGATGTCCGTGATTTCCCTCCAGTCCGCTGGGAGAATCCTCAACGGAAAACTCCTCCCATCGATTTCCGCTAACTGCGTCGATAAGGCTCTGCAGTTTCCTATGATCCTTGGCCATCCGGTTTCTTTTAAAAAAATAGACATTCACCGCGATACCGGTCTAACTCAGAATACATTTGTAACGACCAAAATATAGCGTTACAGTATATTACAGTTATAAGAATTATAAATCAATATATATATGAATCGATAGTCTTCAAATTATATTTAACTTAAAAATTACGTCTACCTCGGTCGACCGTGTTTTTTTTTAATCCTTCATGGCCAGACTCCCTCTTGGGAGTATGTGCCGTATTCTAATAACTTTCATCTAATTCCAAATTACACCACTAGGTGTGTCTGACAAATTGCGCGAATTTTGAACGCTTTCATGTCCTTACTCATCTCCAGTTCATTGGAGTAATTAATGCTATTGTTGACACTGTGATAATTACATCTTATTTTTTTCTCGAAGATGCACTAGAAAAGCGACGATAGTGAACTTCGAGAAAGTATATGGGGCATTCCACGCCAAATCGGACAGTTTTCCAACTTTGCATTTTTGATTTCCTCGATTTTCTGACATTTTCTTGTATCTATCAAAACACACTTTTCAGCCAACTTTGAGATTTTTCTGATCATCGGTTCAAAAGATATCGAATTTTGAAAAAACAGTTGTTTTTACGGTTTTTTGCTCATAACTTCCATAAAAATTGGTCCAAATTCAGCGGTTTTTTTTTGAAAATTCTCGTTTTTCATGCACTTTTCGAAAAAAAATACGAAAAAATTATGCCAAGTGTTTTCCTGTATGATTTCTGAAATTAAAGATTTAAATTGCGATTTTAAAACTGTTTGTCACCTTTAATTTTTTTGAATTTTTTTTATGTTGAACTTCTATCAATTCTCGAAATTTTGAGCCCTGGTTGAGCCGTGGGCCTCGGGAAATTACTATTTTTTTTCGATTTTTGAAAATTTCGAAAAAAAATTTCCAGTTTTATCTATTATTGAAACTATTTTTTGTTATTGTTTACTCTTTTTTGAGTAATTTTGAATTAATTTCTACCATTAAACGGAGTTGTAAAAAAATTAACAGTTTTAGTTGAAAAAATTCACAAAAAATGTTATTCATTTATTCTCCTCCATTATAGGGGAGGGTGGGGCAAAGTGAAATGGCGGGGCAATGTGGAACGCTATTATAATATCAGAGGTTACATTGCTATGGTAAAAAGTCATATGTATAAAACATACGACCTTCTGCTTTTAATGCAAAATTGAATCTTTTCTATACTCGTTTTTGAGAATATCTTAGAAATTAATGGAGATACGCCATTCTTGCTCTCCTACTTTTTTGTAGTTCTCGAAATTTTCTACAGGAAAGGATGGAAAGGGAATTGTGCTATCTCAATCAGTTTCCAAAATATTCAGCAACACAAGGGATGAAAAATAGCATTAATGATGAAGAATGAACCTTTTCTATTTACCTTGCAGCTTAGCTGATTTGGTAAGAGGATTTTTTCCTCAACCCAAAAAAAAATCCTCTTAATAACTCAGTGAAGGTTCAAAAAGAATAGAGAGGGTTCTTTTTTTTGTCATTACTATTTGGGAATATCTCGAAAGCTAAGTGAGATGGTGCAATCTCACTTTTATATCCTCTTGTAATTCTTGAAATTTTCTACCCTTCTTTACAAAGAAGGTTTCCAATAGAATCGTAGTAAGTTGCTCGATTGCGAAGATAATGCTATTTTTCTATGACTTGTTTTTGCGGAATATCTTGGAAACTGATTGAGATAGCGCAATTCTGTTTTCATCCTTCCCTATAGGGAATTTTAAGAGCTACAAAAGAGTATCGTTTTGAGCGTTTTGATTTTATTCGTTGAATTTCAGGGTGGATTGCAGGAGGCGGTTAATGATAGTGAAAATAAGTAATAGTTGGATTTACACTGAGCCGCAAGGCAAAACCGTTTTATTTGAAAAAAAAAGCCCGCTCGTCGATAGATAATATAAAAGTTGAATAAATAGACAAATAGTTGAATTTTACACAATAGTTGAACAAACTAGTTGAATTTAACTACACTCGAGACAAACTCTACAATAATGGAGAATATTAACACTTGAAACAATTATAGAGATTTCACGATGAATAAATTAGGTGACGCGTCTTGATTGAATCTTCATACGCAAGTGATGAGTCTGGAGGGGGTCACTCGCGTCTTGACCCCCCCTTGACCAGGTGTCTGTTGATTGGTCAACTTTACCGGCGGGAATTTGATTACGTTCCAAACAAGTATCAAAGCAAGAATGGCGTATCTCAATTCATTTCCAAGATATTTTCAAGAAACGAATGAAAAAAAAATAGGATTCTCCTGTTTTACCTCTTCGCTCTTGAAATGCAATATGAAAATTGAGGAAAAGATTATTTAGTTTCGCACTTAAAGCAGAAGGTCGTATGTCCTACACATACGCCCTTTTGCTATAGAAATGGCCATTTTGGTGCATATGACGTTCTGCTTTTCGACCCTCAATATATTTTTTATATGTAGCCCTTGATATTATAATATCGTTCCACTTTGCCCCCAGGTTCCACATTGCCCCACCGTTCCACTTTTCCCCAGCGTTCCATTTTGCCCCACCCTCCCCCTATAATAAAATAAAATAAATAAATAACATTCTTTGCGATTTTTTCAAACTAAAACTGTTAATTTTTTTTGAACTCCGATTGACGATAGAAATTAATTCAAAATTACTGAAAAAAGAGTAAACAATAACAAAAAATAGTTTTAATAATGGATAAGACCGGAAATTTTTTTTCAAAGTTTTCAAAAATCAAAAAAAAATAGTAATTTCCCGAGGCCCACGATCAACCGGGGCTCAAAATTTCGAGAATTGATAGAAGTTTAAGATAAAAAAATTTCAAAAAAATTAAAGGACACAAACACTTTCAAAATCGCAATTTAAATCTTTGATTTCAGAAATCATACGGAAAACATTTGGCATAATCTTTTCGTATTTTTTTTCGAAAAGTACATGAAAAAACGGAAATTTTCAAAAAAAAAACGCTGAATTTGGACCATTTTTATGGAGGTTATGAGCAAAAAACCGTAAAAACAGCGGTTTTTTTTCAAAATTCGATATCTTTTGAACCGATGATCAGAAAAATCTCAAATTTGGCCGAAAAGTGTGTTTCGATAGATACAAGAAAATGTCAGAAAATAGAGGAAATCAAAAATGCAAAGCTGGAAAACTGTCCGATTTGGCGTGGAATGCTCCATATATAAACACTTCCTCCTCAAATCTTAAAACAATGATAGTTAACAATTATGACCACTTGAGATCATGCACACCAATTTAATTTCCTTTCAACTCTAACTCTCTCTTGCTTTTTCTTTTAATTTTTCCCTCTTTAAATTTTTTTTCTTTTTTTATTTCTTTTTTTTCTTTTTTTTATTATTATTATTTTTATTATTATTATTATTTTTTCCCTCTTTCCACGTGTATTCGGCAACCTGTCACTCTCTGTTTACAATCAAATTCTACCATATTCACTTTCATCGCCCAATAATGACCTCGAGCCTCTGAGGCATTCTTTGAGCGTCGAAAATAAATCATTGCCCCAAAATTGCAAATCAAGAGTGTTTTCATTTCTTTTCCACTTATTGTAATCGTGTTCCCCTTTCCCCATTTTGAGATATATATATATATAGAAAAGAAAAAAAAACCGAAAAAAAAGTAACTAAATCTATGAATATGTTTAAATTGGCACACATGCACGTTTATGATTGTTTTTTGTTTCAATTATTAATTTAGTTTATCTTTTTTTTCCTCTTTATTTTTTTACGACCACTTCTGAAGCAAAAATTCAGATTTCCGATCCAATTCCATTGGAATTCCGTCTAAGTTTCTATCCGGATCTTCATCATCTCTTTCTTCTTCAACTTCTTCATCATCTTGAAATTTATCGTATAACTCCGAAGATTCACTAATGATAGATTCGATTAACTTATCGCTTTTGACATACTTTTGCAGCGACTGAGTAAAACTTTTGCTTAATAGTGAAACTTTACTATCAACTATTCCTTGAATTAATTGTTGTGAATGGGTGCTGCTACAAACTGAAAAATCCAGCAACGACTTATTAATGACAGATTGGGGGTCTTCTTTGCTTTGGGTAAAGGGTAGATTATCTGTATTTGCATTGCTCACAGTTTTCCCAACACTTGTTTCCGTATTCATAAAGATATCATCATTTCACGATGAATTTGAATCTATTCGTTCTCTAATTAGCTTTTCAGAATAGCCTACATGTTTTCCTTCTGTTTCCTTTTCTGTATTATAAACAATGGCCCTTGCTTGTTCGAAAGAGATGTTTTGTGTTATACTCAATTTATTGATTTCACGGTGTTTCAACCTGATTGAGTACTCTTTGAAGAAAACGTCATGATTACCTGCACAATTTAGACACTTAATAATGTTGAACATGCACGCATTAGACTCATGTTCATTACCACATTTTGTACAAATAACTGCTTTTTTAACCCAGCATGTATATTTAATATGACCGAAGCGAAAGCATTTTGACATTGTCTAACGGGTGGAATAAACGGTCTTATTTTTAATTTGGTGAACCACACAGATGCTGTATGGGATGATCCTTCTTCACAAAAGGAAACTTTAACTGCCGTGGTGTTGACAAATTGATAACTACCATTGGCTTGAATGACCTTCCTCTTAATCCGAATCATTTTTGTTGGGAGTATTAATTCCTTGTTATTTTTATACCTATGTACTCGCAATCCTTCTTTTATTTCTTCCTCAGTTATATCAGTACTTACGCCTCAGATTACTCCCACTTTGAATCTTTTGAAGTTAGGGATCCCAGCACGCCAATCCATATTAATACTTTTAATGTTGTCCATCAATTCATTGGCATCTTTAAATTCTCCAAAAGTCAGAGCAATTTTTTCTTGTTTACTTTTTCAATAAGAGTAATCCGATCCAGATAATCCCTGAATTTCATTCCCAATCTCTGTATGTGCAAGTTACCAATGTTGTTGTTACCGGTACTGGGTATTTCATTGATGTCCCAAATATGAATTATAAAAGGAGGTTTCGAATCTGCCGTGTATCTCACATTTTCCACAATTTCAGTTTCAGTTCCATAGATACCCCTTTTTTCACGTAATTCTTCCAAATTGCCTGGTCTATCTAGTCTTTTCATTTTAATGGATGGAGACAATATCACTTATGCTAGCTTTATCAGACAACGATGTATTTAGTCGCTCACATCAGTTCAATTAACGAATGTTACCCAATTACTAATTTACACTATATTTTACTTTTGAATATATAATAATGTAACAAAACCTTACAGATTTTAATCTGAAAATTATTTCGAATAATATATAACAACCAATTCAAATTTGAATACACACAACTATTCCGCTCGGCGGACAAATCACGAATCCGGTCGAGCGTGTGACAGCAGAAGAGCGAGCCCTTACAATACGCGAGCTCACCTCTTTCCCCTCTTTCCTCTGAATTCCTCCAATCATTGAGTGACATCTAATGTCCTCTTCAAATATCGATAAATTAGGATTTCATTGAATTCATCATCGATACAACAATCTGAATTACCACAAATTTTTCGTCGAAATGAAAGTTTGTGGACTTTTCAACTGTGGCAGTGCCTTACCGACACTACGTAGAAGTTACGTCACACAAAGACAGGCCGTAAACATCAGACGCGCTTGGCTTCAAATGGAAATATCTCAAAAACTATAAAAAAATTATCGAAACATGCAGCGAATAAAATCTAGGGGATAGATCATCGAACACGATCCACAAAACCTCGTTTTTCTAAGCCTTGTAGTTCTCGAGATGTGAATTTTTTACTGAAAAGTTCAACAACGACGCCCGAGGCCCAAGGACGAAAATCGGAGTCTCGCCCGTCAGCTTCGAATTTTCCTTCAAAAAATTCATATTAAGAAATCGAGATTCGTAGGGAAACGCGGTTTCCACCATTTTACTCATTCATATTTCCTCTCAATTTTATGCGCAGCATGCCTCAATAAATTTGTACTAGTTTTCGAGATATTTCAATTTAAAGCCAAGTCATCCGGTGAGCATCTAGATTCGATTTAATCGTTCTCCGCTACAATACCCATTTTTGAATGAAAAACGAAGTGAAATGGCTAGGAAAAAAACGCTGGTGCGTTTAAGAAAAACGTTGAAAAGTACGAGCCCTGATTTTATTGAAAAAAAAATATGAAATCAGAATAGTGCAAGTTCGTGGATCTACTTCTAGCGCCCAAGTTGAAGTCCAATCAGATAGAGAGTTGTGCATTCATGCATAAATGTACATAAATAATCATTTTGTCAAATTCATTCATTATTTTATTATCAGAATAGTGGAAGAAATTGGCATAGTACAATGAATGAGAACGATTGAATAATAAAGAAATTAAACGAACGAAATGTACTTGGTGTACCAAGTGAAAGCACAGACTGAAAGTACATCAAGTACGTTTCTTTTGTTTGATTTCTTTACTAGTCAGTTGTTCAAATTCATTGTACTACGCCGATTTCATCTACTATCGTGATGATAAAATAACGAATGAATTTGAAAAAAATAATGCACAACTCTCCAACTGATTGGACTGGCGCGCTAGAAGTAGATCCAGAGACTTGCACTATTCTAATTTCGTATTTTTTTTTCAATACAATCAGGGCTCATACTTGCCGACGTTTTTCTTAAAACACGCCATCGTTTTTTTTCTAGTTTACCAGCCTTCGTCTGCTCAGCACAGAATGAATGCAACGGTGAATCTCCCTCATCTTTCGACTCAAAACCTTTTTATTAATTTATTGCGATTAATTAATTAATCAATTTTTTTTTTTGGGGGTGTTTTGTTGGCAGCTGGATTTGAAACATAAGATTAAGATCCGCCGTTTTTAAGAAGTGTCTATGTTTATGTATGTATGTGTGTGTGTGTGTGTGTGTGTGTGTGTGTGTGTGTGTGTGTGTGTGATGAGCATTTTCCGCTTGACTCTGAAATGAGGCTAACTAGTGATCTGAAAATTTTACCATGAGTTCGCCGTGCGTGCCCCAAGCTCTCACAAGAATTTCAGCTAAATCAGCCGGATATTTTTTGAGAAAAATGAAAATGTCGACAGATCGTTTTTTCGACTTTTCTCGATGAAAAATGGTATCACAGCGTCCACTCTCCACGAGGAGATGCACGTCCAAGAGCTTCATCTTTGACCCCAGGGGTAGTGGGAGCTCAGATTTTTAGTTGGTCCAGTATAAAATTTTTGAGAAATTTTTCGTAAAAATCTTGATTCCACGATAACTTAATAAATAATTGAGATAGAGACTTCAAATTTCGTGAGGTTATACATCTGATGTGCACAAAGGTGAGTATTGAAACTGAGTGGAATCGGTCCAGTAGTTTCTTAGATATTAGTATAGACACATCAGAAAAAGCAAGCTATATCTTCAAAACTATTCAATTGATTATATTTGGGGCGAACTTAACCTTCTGAGGCCTATTTTAGTTTCCGCACTCCACGCACAGATCAGTTATGATATTTTTGCTTCTGAATGGAAGCTTTGGAATCGTAATTTTTTTCGAGTTTGAGATTTCATGATAATATGACTGCAAATGACCCAAAACGTCAAGAACCGCCGGTTTTAAGAAATGTCTGTGTGTATGTGTGTGTGTTTGTGTGCGTGTGTGTGTGTGTGTGTGTGTGTGTGTGTGTGTGTGTGTGTGTGATGACGCATTCTCCGCTTTACACTGAAACGAGACTAGCTAGCGATCTGAAAATTTCACCATAAGTTTGCCATGCGTGCCCCAAGCTGTCACCAAAATTTCAGCCACATCGGCCGGATAGTTCTCAAGAAAAATGAAAATGTCGAAATATTGTTTTTTCGACTTTTATCGATGAAAAATGGGATAACAGCCATCACTCTTAGTAGAGAGATGCACGTTCAAAAGCTGCATCTTCAACCCCGGGGGTGGTGGGAGCTCAGATTTTTAGTTTGTCCAGTATAAAACTTTTGAGAAATTTTTCGTAAAAATCTCAATTCCACGATAACTTGATAAATAATTGAGCTAGAGACCTCAAATTTTGTGAGTTCATACATCCGATGAGCACAAAGTTTGGTATTGAAACTGAGCGGAATCGCTCCAGTAGTTTCCGAGATATTAGCATAGAAACATCCGAAAAAGCAAGCTATATCTTCAAAACTATTCAATTGATTATATTTGGGACGAACTTAACCCTCTGAGGCCTATTTTGGTTTTCCCATTTCTCGCACAGAGCGATGATGGTAGATGTAAGATTGAAAAATCCATTCGGAAGCTTTCTGCCAATTGCATTGGCAGAATATTAAATGTACGATGTGCAAATTACGTGCAAGTGGGGCTCCTGTTTTTTTTCTTAAATTTCATGCGCCTTAGGAAAAGGCGCAAGTCCTTTGGGACTTACACTCTTTATTTCTAAAAGAATAAAACCTGAACAATGAAAAAATAATAATTATAATAATTTGAGGTTTTTTTCATTTTTTTTGCAATGAAAGGGAAAATTTTTTTTTTTTTTCAATTAACGCATTTTAGATGCAAAAAGGCACAAGTTCTTTGGACTCACGCCGCTTTATTACTGAAGTCCTCAATATGATGAAAAAATAATAATAATGATAATTTGAGGGTTTTTTAAAAAAAATTTTTGCAATAAAAGGCAAAAAAAATTGTTGTTTTTTTAAATTCGATGCATTCTAGAGGCAATAAGGCGCAAGTCCTCTGGACTTGATATCATGAGAATGAATAAAAAAAAAAATATGCAAGGCCTCAAACGAGCAAATTACTGCTTTTTGTACGTGGGAACGCGCTTTACATTCATTTTTCTTCATTTCAATGACGGTCAAGAAATTCAGAAATATGTGTGAAAAAATATATAAATATATACAAATGTCATTTTCAAGAGCATCATGTAAAAAAGGTGCGTGCTACGCGCGCACCCAACGTCTAGCATAACTAAAATTTTACAATTTCCCTTTACAAGTTCTACGTTTTAAAATAGTTTCTCATACATAAATTCTTTTTTCGTATATATCTTCTCTTTCTAACTTCTATTCTGAAAATTGTATATATATATTAGACCTGTCCTTAAGAAGGACAAAATCGAATTCTAATGGTCTTACCCCCCAAATTGGTTCGAAACAATTGAAAAAAAAATATCAGAATTTTTTGAATTTTTTCCCTCCATATTTACCCACCGCTAGAAAGCTTTACTTTTCCCCATAGGAAAAGCATTGATTTTTCGTGTTTTCAATTTGTTTTTACCATTGCCCTAATTATCAGCTTAAAAAATCGTAAATTCTCAGATATTAACGTTACAAGTATACAACAAATAATGTTACAAGTATACAAGTGATTGATTTAGCCCAAAAATGCTTGTATCGAATTCTGAAAAATCCGACAAAAAGGTAACATTATTGTCAACTTTTTCTGAGGATTTACGATTTTTTAAGCTGATAATTAGGGCAATGGTAAAAACAAATTGAAAACACGAAAAATCAATGCTTTTCCTATGGGGAAGAGTAAAGCTTCCTAGCGGCGGGTAAATATGGAGGGAAAAAATTCAAAAAATTCTGACATTTTTTTTCAATTGTTTCGAACCAATTTGGGGGATAAGACAATTAAAATTCGATTTTGTCCTTTTTAAGGACAGGTCTAATATATATATATTTTTTTTTCAAATTATCATTACTATTATTTTTATTATTATTATTATTATTATTTTCACGAACTTATTGGATATGTGCAGCATCCATAACTGCAATTGCAATCAAATTTCATTCAAGATCTCTATGGTAAGAACTCGGGACTCTCTGCTTTTCTCAGATCTTGATCGTCCGAAATGAGAATTCTTCGTCGATGTCTCTTCCATCGTCCAGTTGCATCTTCCTGTGGGATATTTCTATTGATAGCTCAGAAATTGTGTAAATGGGAAGAAATCCATTCGAGTTTATTGGCATCACTTGTTGTGTAAGAGCTATCGTGCACTTGGCCTTGGTGTCATCGACATGGTCATTCTGCTGAATCAGCTCTACAATGAACTTCTGTGTCTCCAAGTTTCCTAAAAATTGCAAAATTAAGTAAATTATAAACTGTAACTTTTGACTTTTTCTACCACGTCTGGTGACAGCTTCTTCAACAATCAATACTTGGATGTCTGTATAGAGAATTGTTGAATCTGTATTAACTTTCACTATGAAAACCGAAATCAGAGTTTCTCTGAGTTCAAGTTCTTCACTTTTCTTCCTCTTTTTGAGATGAATTTTTCCTAACATTGAATATGAATCTGCACAATTATCTCGTTTATAATTTCTTATTGAATTACCAATTGAATTTGCGGATATAAATTCATGTGACTTGGAGGGAATTCGCTGTCGTTTGAACTTGAATGTGCGTAGCTTTTGCTGACAGTGCACTGAAGTGAATAAAAACTTCTTCTGTCTCCAAATCGTTTCATTCGATTTCCAGATTTCTGTGTGAATAAGTTCTCTAATCATTCGTAGCAAATTCACTTCAAATATGAGTTGTGGCATAAAAAAGTGTTCCATATGTGGTAGTGATCTGCACATATGTGAAGACTGTCCCCAAACAGTCCGAACATCAGTCGATCAGTCCGTTTTCGGCATTTTCTAGCTGCCTAGTCAATGATTCTTGCATCAAACATGTTCCTCGTGTGAGAGCTTCATCTGAACCACTTCTATCTTCTAAATTGATGAATAGTTCATTGATCTTAGTATTTATTTTTGTTAGATATAACTGTACTGTCGAATCTATTTTTATTGTAAAAAATAAATCAAGTACTCTGTGACGGTTTTGACCGTCACAGAATGAATGAAATTCGGAAAAATTAATTATTTTTATCAAAATCGCGATAATGGCCGCAATTAGCGGTACCCAGTGAGGATAGAACTCACATAGAGTTAATACAGCATATGTCCAGGGTGAGGTCAGCAAATTTTGATGACCTCACTAATCATTTCTGTTTATTTTTGTTTGATTCAACTCCAAAATTTGGAGGAAAGTACGAGAGTAGGACTGGGAAGGATTTGTCCCAGTCCCACAAGCAAATTAGCAGCACCAAGGACACCCGAGAGGAATCTGGGAAGACGCAGCATCCATTCATTTGGTCCAACATCAGCCAACACGAGAGAATGTTGGCCAACCACGAGGGAAATCATCGGGGACAGCGCCGAAACCAGTGTGAAAAGAAAAGACTCGAGTGAAATAAGAGACAAAACTTTTCCGTTTAATTGTCGGGAAAATATTGTCATGTTGCAATTATTATGAGTATTTTTGTGTGTTATACAAAATTATTTGAGAGTGAGAATTCATACCGAATTCGCGGAATTCAAGCAACGTCAGTGATGTCGAGAGAAATAGTGGGGGACTCGCGCTGTAATTGGTCGTTTTGGACCGCGGCTCTACCGGAGTCTAACGAAAACAGCCGAGGGCACCCAACGCTAGCTTGTGGGAGAGAAGACTTGGTCTTCTTCTCCCGGGACACCATGGCGCTCACATCGTTGAGAGTAAAGAGTTAAGAAAATTAGAGAAAGAAGTCAGGAAAATTGAGGAAAATTCAAGTAATTAGAAGAAAAGTTAAGAGAGGCCATAACGGATAAAAGGAGCACACAGAGTAAGGTACGCGAGTCCCCAAAGATTAAGATTTTGAGTTGAGAGAATTAATTAAATTGAGCTAGAGTAAAAGGAGCAAAGTAAAGAAAACGTCGAGTTAGCATCTGTTTGGGGTGTGTTCACCCAATCGAGATTAAAGTTATTTTTGTTTATTCTGAGTTACTTCTGAATTTACAATTTAAGACAAAATAATTATCCTATTATTCACCGGAAAAATTCCTTTGAATTTTCATATTTTCTTCGATTTAAATGTATGCCTATTGTTTTCTTTAAATATATGTCTAATTTTTATTATTTAAACTGCAAATTTCCAGGAGTCTTGTGTATATTTCTGTTCTGCCCGAATACCCAAAGAGAGGGTATCGTCCCTTCTCCCCCTTGGGATAAAATAAGGGTCTCAAGTGAGAAAGCCAGTTAAATTGGTAAATTTTTGGGGTTTTTGTCATCCAATAAATTTAAAATAAAACTTGGGGATTTGTCGTTTTCCCCCAAATTAGTAGAATCTTGCAAAAACGACTGGCGCCCATTTTTTCAATAAGGCAAATCAATTGGGAGTAAATTGGGAAAAAACTAGAAGCATAATTTTGGATTAATTTCAGAATATTTTCAGTGCCTTTAACAGTTGGCTCAAGGTCAGCTGAGCAAACCGTTACAACTCGACTACCCTTTAAGGTATCTAATGGATCCTTCTCACAATTCCCAAAATTATCTTTATCCTTACAATAAGGATATTTCAGCAAGTTCTTATGTTTCATTTTGTTTTTATGGATTAGGAGTCCATAAAAGTGTAAGAGTTTCATTTTCGTCGAATATTTTTCCGGAATTTTATTAAATATTATTTTAATCGGTGTTTCTTCCTTCTTCCGTTCTTCGTATTTCATTTCGCCAGGTGCTCCGGTTGTACGAATGTTGAAGAATGCACGCATCAGCGTTTTTGACTCGTCGCATCGCCCGATGGTCGTCCGCTGCCGTAATTCGATCTCCGCTTCACCTAATTTCTGCATTGAAATTTTTATTCGAATCATTATTTCACGAATAATTGTTTTGACACACTTCTGATGTGTTACTTCTTGTATTTTTTTTTGCCTGATAGTTTGCGACAGTTTTATTCCATATTTCAACAATTTTAAAGGCTTGTAAGGGCCTTTGCATCTTCAAATTACGCATTTTAGTTCTTGTAGAATTTTCAGGCTCTTGAATCGCAGCTGTTGCTGGTCCAATATTTATCTCGTAATTTTTCTTATCGTATGTATATATGCTTGTGTATATCGCTGTTTACGTGAGTCATTCTTCATCTTTCGAAAAAATTCCATCTTTCCAAGATTCAACGACACTTGAAGTATCTTGCGATGTTCTCCTTGTGAATCTTGAACGTAGGTGGTATCGAAGTACCAAAAGTCGAATAATTGATTGTTGATGATTGCTGAATGTGATTGGCTTCCTTTCGAGATGTTGATTGCATCCATGTTTCTGATTAAAGAGTATCCAACGAACTTTATCAGTGCGAGATGATTTTTCATCTTTCCAGCACAATCAGAATGACCTTTTTCTGATTTTTTCCTTATTCTTTTAATAATCTCATGAACTATCTTCATTGCCGGATATCGATTACCATGTAAAATTCTCACAACACTTGGTTTGTGTGGAATTTTAATAGCTATTTTCAAATTTTCATCAGATGAAAACTGATGAATTAGTTTCTTCTTAGAATCAAACTTCCTCATTGAAGTTTTGACAATGGAAAGAAATATTTGGTCTTGAGTGTTGTCTTGAAACATAGGAATATGAGTAACTGTCATGTCCATTACTCTGGAACTTATTCTTATTTCTCCCTGTTCATCTGGTCTATAAGGTTGATATTCTCCATTGGAGCTGCAAAATTCTGCCCATGGTTTGATTTTAATGTTGAGGTCTTCATTGTATCGCACTTCTCTCTCATAACGAACTGTTGTTTCCTGGTATTCCTTGAGGCTGGTCAGTATCTGTAAATCAACCAGTGTAATGACTTTGCCTTGAGTGAAATTTTTACTAAACGAATTTCGATATCGTTTTTGACCTGTATTACTCTGAGTTTGCATTATGTAAAACCTGCATTTGCAATATTATCCATCTGTCTAACCTGGAATACCAATTTGTTTTTATATTGTACTGATTTGATGATCCATAACCTCAATCGTAGTTCTGTATTCTGCGAGAGGATGAATCTTCTGATGCTGCCTTTCTTGTGAGATGTCCATTTGAGATTTCTTTCAATCTTCTGATACCAAATGATTGGTATAATCAACAATTTCCTCAATAATTCTTTCCTCAAGAATATTTCATTCTCTTCCCGTATTAATTCAAAATTAGTATCATCTGATTCAGGTAATAATTCAGATTTTCTAGACAAATCAAGAATTAAATTTCCAAATTGTTCATTGTATCTTTCAATTGTAATTCGACCATAAGGTTTCAGAAAATTTGGCTCCATGATTGATCTTACTTCTACGCTCAATAAATGTTCATGTAATTTGGTTGAATTAACGATTTCTTCTTGAGATTGTTGTGAGTGTTTTGGGAGTAAACTAGCACTGTGAGATTCTTGGATAATCTCTATTCCTTTCTCTCTTGAACTCGGATTTGAATTCTCATGAGTCGAAGGATGTTGATCTTGTTCCAGATGACTAGATTCTCCTATTTCTATTAGCATCTTCCGATTATTTATCGAGAGATCATTACATTTTGGATTATTCTCGTGTGAACTCAATTCTTCTTCTATAATTTTCTCTGCAAATATAACTGGATATTCAGTTATTGAGTCATCCAGACTCTTCTTAGTAATTATCGTTCTCTTGATGATTTTCTTATGCACAGTTTTGATAGTCTTCCGGTTCTGAGTCGACTTGTTGTTTATTGGTGTCTCATTTTTTACTGGAACCAATCTTCGTTCCCTCATTCTTCGGAAATTGAAGCTTATCCCATTTATCCATAGAACTTTTCCTGGTCTGATTTGTACGTTCAAATATATTGATTGCAGAGAATCTTCTCCGAAAATTCCTCCTGAACACGGAAATTCATTGAAGACCACATGAAATACGTGTCCTAATTCTCGTTCCCCAATTTTCAAATATATTATAACTTTTCCTAATGTCAATATGGTTCGTTCAGCAATTCCTTGAAGGAGATCTGTGTCTTCTATGATTGAAACTCCATGACGTAATTTACCGATTGTTATTAGCGAAACCATAGCACCAGTGTCTACTAGAAACGCTGTTTGTTTCATGAGTTCATTGGCACTTAAAATGACATGCCTCTCCATATTAGCTGAGATGACGGATTTTATCATTTGTTCCGTTTGTGTTCTCTCCATATTTTCGGGGATCTCTCCTGTTTCACGTTCAATTCCATATGCCATGATGCGATGAATTTTTCTTGACTGCTGGTGGGATTTTTGTAATCCTTTTGCTGACTCAACTTTTTGTCTGTCTATGAAATTATTTATATTACTCTCTGCATTACCTTTATTGTGCTGGACTGTCGCAATATATGCTAACTTCGAAATTCCGAGTTTTGCTTTCAGCTTATGACACTGATGAAAGTTATAAGTACTCGATGTGCAATATTTGCATTTTCCTTGCGACTGTTTGTTTGAATCAATAATTTTCTTTTTCGGTCGATTTACCTCCTCATTATAGTGGTCTCCCAGCAAGAGTCTACATTCTGCTGTTGTGTGACCTTTTTTTGCACAATTAAAACAAATCTCGAACTTAGTATGGCGTCGTTGTAGGTCTATTCCAATTCCTGTGACATCGTTGCGGCATTCTTTTTCTCTTGAACCTTCAAAAATTCCAGAAGCTGTAGTCGTAACCATATTTTCACTCATGACTCTTTTCTCTTTTTGGTTCAGAAGGTTCTTCTTCTCTGTCGACCTCTGACCTGAATTAAACTGTAGTTTCGCTACTGAGTTCTGCAATATGACCTGCTTGAAGTTCTCTGCTCCTAATTGAGACTCATTAAATGTAGTATAATTCATCGTTTTAATAAAACATTGGACTGGTTGTCTCAATCCTAATTCAAAGCGAATCTTCGCTATGTCCATAGCTAACCTTTCAACACGAGTTGCAAATGTGCTAACGCTCTCATTTGTTCTCTGCCGAATGCTGCAAAATTCAAGTTGTAGTTCCTTTAAAGTTTTTGCTCTGATTCCTGTCGCTTTTGTACTCCTGTACTTAGACTCTACCAGAGTTATGTTTTCTTTGTCGGTTGGCACTGAAGAGCTCGCACCTTGTGTACTATGCTCAAAATTCTGACCGTGGATGTCACTATTTGTTGTCTTACCGACTAGTGATTCATGACATTGATACGTCTACCAAATGTCCATATGTTAATGGCACGCTGGCCAAATTTTCCTTGAGAACTGACATACTTGTCCATGACATTGGCATTCCAACCATACGTCCACTTGCTGTTGACGCGCCGGTCAAAGCATCTTCAAAAACTGACATACTTGTCAACAACGTGGGCCCATCTGAATGAACTCTGTCTCTGCACAGGACGTAACTCCTTCAGGTTCTAGTGGAAATCTTCTATGATTCTCCTCCCCCTTCCAGAGATTTGATTTTAACTGTTTCCACAGTTTAAAATCCTGTATAATTCAAAATGTCGCTAAGTACAATTTGAATCTTCTGCAGTTGGACAACAAGTATAAACGTGAGGAAATAAAAATTACAAATGCTTTGTTATTCAATACATTAACTTTCAGCTAATGAGCTTAGCTGGATGTTCACTGCCAAAAACCTCTACGATATTCTATCCGTCGATAGACTTGTTTCCTTCATGCAACTGAGTAGAATCCTCTTCTCTTTGTCTATCTAGCGATAGTCTATCCGGAGATAGTTGCTCCCGTGATGAAAGCGAATTATTCAATTCCGAATTTCGTCAAGTTATTCTCGTACTTACTGTAGTCGTCGGCAATGGTTGATCAATCCTTGCCTTCGAAGAAATCCACTGCCACCAAATGTTAGGACTAGAATGAGTCTGAGAGTAGGCTCTTTGGGTTTATCTGTAGAGATACCCTCTACAGTGAATAGATATTTTGACTCGGTCATTTATTAGGAAAGGAATAAGTATTTATTTAAATTGAATGATTAATTAATATCCAGTATGTATAATCAAATGTAAAGATTAAAGGTAAAATGACACACTCTCGCGTCTGATTGATAACTGACCTCTCGAACATCAGTGAGTTCGATTCTTATAGTCAATTATCAGTGTCACATTGCAACATGATTATACATGTAGCAATAAGACGCTGAGTCAAATAATATGTGAAGTGAGTTGAACTCATTAATGGGTTCAACTTCTTCACTGTAATTGTGAAATAATTGAATAATATTAAATAATGGTTATGGGGCATAACAATATCTTACAGGTGGCTATTTTCTTTGTTTTAGGATGTCGTTTAGGAAAAAAAATATAAGAACCAATTTTTTTTATTTTTCACCGTTTTTTTCTAATTTTTAACTTGAATTTTGAATTTTTTTGAAGAGCGACACTGTTGATTCTTTTGAAGAAAATATATGTTATACTAGGTTATTAAACATGTTTTTTAAGCCCTCAATGAAAGTGGGATTCAAATATCTTCGATTTTTTACGCCACTTTTCCGCATTCTTTAAATCATAAATTCGAGTTTTTTTTTTTTTTTTAATTTTTCATGAGAATTTCATTGTCAATACGGTGAACTAATATTTTCCTACTGTGCCGAATAAGTAAATGGTCAAAATCTTCGTCGATAAGTAGTTAAGTAAGGCCGGTTCGGGATCAACGATCCGCCATCTTGGATTCAGAAGTTTTGTGGTGGGTGAAAAGTGGGTGGTAGGGTACCTGGTCGTTTTAGACCCCGCTAATTACAGGTGAGTGGATGATGGGTGGTAGTAGGTGGCAGGGGGTGGTAGGGGTACCTGGCCGTTTTGAACCCCGTTAACATGAGTTTTGGGCTGCGGACATTGTCCATTTTTTTAATATTAATCAATTATTCGATTTTTTGTGGGTGATAGGTGAGGGGGTGGTGTGGGGGTGGATTGTAATAAGGGTACTTGGTTATTCCTGGAGATTTCAATTACGGGTGGTGGGTGAGTGGGTAGTTGAAGGAGGGGAAGAGGGGGAGGAGGTAACAGCTGCAAGGATTGACCCTTAATGTCACAAGATAAGCAATCGGTGATAAAGTGTGAACTGAATAATTATTTATTTTAATTTAATTATTGATTTATCCTTTCTAAATATTTGTTCATTCATTTATTTATGTTATTTTCTATTTTAATTCGTTTTCTTCACTTTTTTTTCTCAATGTGGGGGGTTGTATAACACTGTCATGGAGGGATCAGATCACATCTTGATTAAGGTCAATGATGGAGATATACTAGACTTGGGGAAAATACAAGGAATAGGTTGACACAGTAAAAAAAAAATCATAAGTACATTTTATTCAATACTAGCTTTTCCCCCCTCGCTTCGCTCGGGTCAGATTTTTCAACAGCTCGAGTTCATGTTCCATCGATTTATGTTATTCAAATTTTTCTTCATTAATTTTTCAAATATTTATAGGCCATTCTCGGAGAATCACTTTTTTTCCTGTAAGTTTTCGAAAAATGGATATTTTCTCCTTTTACACCACATGAATCGATAGGAAAAGAACTCATCTTTCATTGAAGAACAACCGTAAATCGCTACATCCAATAGTACCAAAAATATTCCCAAAAGACGAAAATTCTTCGAAAATAGAAGTCTTTCATCTTTCAAATCTTGAAAAAAATAAAATTTTCTGAAAAATTCAAGAAAATAAATGCTGACATAATTTTCGTAGAAAATCTCCTCAGCTTCCTAATGGAATGCTCAGAAAGAAGCTACCTTCAATATTTTCATCGATATTGATTGATTAATCAAAAGAAATTGGGGTAACCTATACATTCCAATTAAACGGTGTGAGATAGAGATTTCAGCATGATTCTATTGAGAAGCTCAGGAAATTTCAGGTCAAGGATATGTATTACTATTATTTTTTCTCCAGTTCGAGTATCAGAAAAAAATCTACCTCCAATATTTCCATCGGTATTGATTAATTGATCAAGCCAAGAGTGGGATGAATTGAGCATTCCATTGAAGCGGTCCACGATAGAGCTTTTGTACCCATTTTATTGTAGAGTTGAGAAAATTTTAGGCAGAAAACATGTGTCAGTATTGATTTTTTCCAATTCCCAATGTTCTTGAGTTTTCTAGAATATTCTTAAACCTTTGAAGAAATTCTACAATGTTTTCGAACTGTCTGGGACAATCCAAAATATTTTCAAATCGTTTGGAACATTTAAAAAAATTCTCGCACCTTGTGGGCATTGTAGAATGTTTTCGAACTTTCTGGAAAATTCTAGAACAATCCAGAACAGTCTAGAACATCCTAGAACAATTCAGAACATTCTAGAACAATCTAGAACATTCTAGAACAATTTAGAACATTCTAGAACATATCAGAAAATTCTAGAACAATCTAGAACATTCTCGAAAAATTTAGAACATTCTCGAACAATCTATAACATTCTAGAACAATCTAGAACATTCTAGACCAATATAGAACATTCTCGAACAATATAGAACAATCTAAAACATTCTAGGTTAATCTAGAAGAATCTAGAACATTTTGGAACAATCTAGAATATTCCTAGATCTTCTGGAACCTTCTAAAGCATTCTTAAACTATCTGGAACCTTCTCGAATATTCCAGAACATTTTCAACCTTTCTAGATCATTCTAGTAAATTTTAGAACGGTCTAACGCATTATTTAATATCTCCCATGAGGAGGTAATAGGTACAATATCCGCTTCCACCCCTATATCTCAGGAACCAACCCCCGTAGCCGAAAACGGAAAACTTCTCCATGGATGGGGGGTGGAGGGCTACCACACCATATAACCCCCATGGGGCTATGGGGGTTGGTTTCTGAGTTTTATGTACACGCACCCAGTAACACACTTTTTTTAATTATATATAATGATTTTTATTCAAACATAATATTTTTAATCATTTGATAAACAATAATTGTCACAATCTATATAGAAAATTACACATCCACACAAAGAGTCGATACATTCTCGTCTTCTTGAGATACGAATTTCATAATTACGACATTGGATAGAACGCCAATATTCACATGTGCCCATTTGTGGCATCATTCTCATGCTCATTCCACTGGTTTTGAGATTATAGCAACACAGTGCATGGAATGCTACTATCTTGAGGTAGTTCTATGAGAAAGGAATGTATGAGAACTGAGGCATCAGGTCCTTCATGGAAAGAGTTCTCAGTGCATATATTAAATATAAATCTTCATTCTGATGAATCATAAATTCATTCACTCGGAAGTGAAGTATGAAATTTCCCATCCAATGACGAATTCAACAAAAACTATAAGATTTTTTAGCAAAGCTCGATATTCTACAAGTGGTATTGCGCTGCATGCATACATCTGATTTTTTATCACACGTACAGGCTGACAGAGCGCATACACTAATACGCTGGTCGAAGCAGTCAATTGCGTCTAAGCAGCAACCAGCTAATTGCTTCGCTCAGTTGTGACTTTACCAAATTTTTCGATTTTCTAAATTAAAAATAAGAAAAAGTACCTGATGATAAATATTGGAATAATTCTCAATTATTCTACGATATTCAAAGAATGCCCTCATACTCCTTTTTTGCAGTTGAAGAAATTATATTTTTTCCCTTCATTTCATGTGAATTATCTTCCATAATAACTCTCAGAATGTATATGAAGATGTATTGGTAAAATCCTTGTGGATGTCTGATAAATTTTCCTTCATTCTCAAAATCTCGAAGACATTAAGGAAAAATCGGAATGCAATACCATGGAAAACTGTCGTAAAAGAGTCTCTCAGACTCTGAGAATTTTTATCGAACATTTTACTAAAATCTGGCCGAGTTATTATTCCCATTATCGTTTCAAAACATAATGTTCTAGACCGATTGCTAGATTTCCAACATTAGTTCATTCGGTGACTTGAGAAAAGAAAATATCCAACAAAATTAATTCATCAATTCCTACCTTCGCGAGAGATGGGAATGGATTTGTCTTTTAAATTATTGCTGATTAATTCAATTTCTTATATTCCTTATCTCACACTCAGTTATCCGAGGATCTCCTAAGCTAGCTGAAATCCCCATAGAACATACTGAGGATCCCTATCACCAAATTAATGGCTTTGCTTTCAATCTTCAAATATCAGTTGAATGAAAAGTTTTATGCTCTTTTCCAGTGGATAGACTCTATGGATATCCTCAAAAAGTTAGAGTCAGTGGTAGCTAGATTGACATTGCACCGCAAGTAGCCTCACCACTCAAATCAGAATTACAATTTCATCCCCCAGTATACAAAATAATCCTAACAATGTTTGAATACATCTCACTGTTGAACTGTCAGGTACATATTTCATACCTCAGTTTATTATTTTGTCATGTTATTGGTAAATCAACACATTATGTTAAGCTATTTTCGCTGATTAAGTTCAGTGGAAAATGTATTTTTCTATGGTCATCTATGGACTATCTTGAAACTCAATGATAAAAACAAAAAGAAATGAAGCTCTGTTTAGTTACTCAACATGGGAAACAAATTTCTTTGACATTCATAGAATCTGTGGAGAAATGTACATTTTCTATTTCTCCAGAGTCATATGTACTTTTACATTATGATGGATGAAGAAAATGCTGAAATTTGAACGAATTCGAAGTCATATTCTCCTATTAAGTGTCACAGCATTTCATACTTGATTTATTCTGGGATTTTCTCTCTACTGAGCAATCATAATACCTGAAAGACAATTTGCATTGAACAAATATAGAATTTTCACATTATGACAACGCACTTCATCCAAGAACTTCAGTGACTTCTGGGCTTTTTTTATGGTGACAGGAAATCATAAAAATTAAAGACAAACTGCACAGGGGAACGTTTATAGTCGAGTCTGACACTCAGGATTATCGATAGGCTTCGAAACGGGATTGAAGTAATAAAATTATTCCCCGGCTATCATGATTTTGATAGTAGAATATCAAGCAACATATCTGAGCAATAACATGACATAAATATCTATAAATGAAGAATTTGGATGATAATTCAATGTCATATGAAACAATTAAAAATCTTCAATCATGAGTCCATATTGTCAGATAATCAATATGGATTATAAAAGAAAGTGTAAAATGTGCGTGCCACTAAGACTCAGAAACAAACCCCCGGTCCGATCAAGGGACTTATATGGTGTGGTAGCACTCTACCCCCTATCCGCGAAGAAGGTCCCCATTTTCACCTGAAGGATGTCCTTTTAAAGATATAAGGGCTTGAGGTTTCGTCCTCTACAAATCTCTGGAATAGTCTAAACCATTCGAGAGCATTTTAAAACATTCTAGAACGTCCTGGAATATTCTAGAATATTGTGGAATGTTCTGGAACATGCTTTCAGTAAAAGAAAAAAGTACCTTTTATATTTCAAAGTTTATCCTTTTATTTCAACTATTACACAATTCCATGTCAACTCCTGAGCGAAGCCGAGTACTCCAGGTAGTGCTCATATATTTCCTTGTGGAATCCCTCAAGGAATATGATGATATTTCAAATTAGAAAAATTGGAAAACTACATTTTCATCATATGAATTTCACAATTCACAATTATATACGAAACTATGCGATATTTATATAGAAACTCATTTCCAATCTACTTTAGATATATAGAAAAAGGTAGTAGGGTACTTTGTTCTAGCATCCTCTATATAACATTTATACAAGATAATGCTTAGAAATATCATATCAACTATAAGAGAATACAATCCCCTCGAATGTACGCAATCTTTAAAGTAATTGTTTTTATTTTTTCATGACATCACTTTTTGCGGCAATTTCGGTCATATATATGCGTTCGTTCATGAGAAATTCTACTGAACTTAAAGATACGAAAAAATTAAAGTAATTGTGTTTTTTATCTTAACAACATATATATAGCCTACTATTACTATATGCAGTATTGCATTGATGATTCCAGCAGCATAACAGATTCTATTTTTCCGTCTATTTGATTTTAGTTTTATATTGATTGATTTTGCGTATATAAATTATGTGACGCATTGGCTGGAAATTCACAGAGAGGTCCATAGCGAGAAGAGTGGGTAGTCCGAGTGATAGGATCTGGAACTTTTGGAGCAGGAATCATCATATGCGATTTCATTTTGGAGCATTGTATTCATCTGTTCAGTTTATTGAATTTTTTCATCACAAAAGGCATACTGATCAATTATGCAATTGATTTTGATCTCTTGATTATTCATAGAGTTTTTGTACAATTTCCACATATCAGCATATTTTAGAAGAAATAAATCATGAATAAAATTCAAATCAGTGTACCAGATTCATTCGTGGAATTATTTCTATGATTCAGCTAAGTGCAGTGCTATTGACGTATTTTGTATAAAAATTGTTTTGAGAAAGAAAAGCTTGATATAAAAATTGAAACGATGAATAACGTACAATAAAATTCCCATCGGTAATACTCGGAATGTATAACATCGCTAATTCTTGCCATCAATGAGAAAAAAAAAGGAGTCACCTCAATGAAGAATGAAATTTCATAGCAAGACAGATACTTCAATATTGGTATGAAGACAGAGGTGATATTGGAAAGTTTACGGAAATTGATCAACAAATTGCAGAGATGGAGGACCAAGTTAGGACTGGATCATCGAGTGATGAATAGGATGAGAAGACCTTTTTGACACCTATCAACATAGAACTTGATCTGTTGATCTATGAAAGCGGAGCTGATCCACAATTGAAGACAGTTCGAGGTGAAACAACATCAGCCGAGATCATTAATGACGTCATTATGTAATTCAAACAGTGTCAAAAACTAGTTACGTCCATCACTCTTTGTTCCAGACGGCGAGGGTGATGACCCGCTGATGATTCTGAAAGAGTGACTGGATAAAGGAAAGATATCAGCTGTTAAGAATTATAAGAGAATGATAGAGAGCCTGTGAGTGAATCGATCGAGAACTATGAAGCCGAAGAGTCTAAAGAGAGATGTTGCACCATCCAATGATACTGATGAGGCATGCATTGATGAGAATACGTAGCTCATGGATGATGTGCAGATAGTAATGTCTAGGAAGAGAAGAGCAGCTGGGGCAATGAGACACCAGATTCGGTTGAAAGAAAATCGAAGAATCTAATCCCACGCGATGATAAAAATACGATGGAACGTAGAGGCAATCTTGTTGAAATGATTCGAGATTATGAGAATAGTTTGGAATGGCTTCAAATCTGATAATTCACAAACATTTCTCAATGCATCAAGCTCCCCAAAAATTCGAACAGGAGGATAGAAAACCCCAAGCAAGAATCATTGTTAGCATCTGCTCTCACAAGAGACTTGAACTCAGATGCGTCGTTTTCGAATTTCATGAAATCAAATCCAATTAATTCAAAATTGGAAGCTGAGAGGATTGATGCACTCCATAAACACACACAGATTAAGTTTGAGTTGCAGTCGAAATTTGAAAATATGTTATTGGAAGTCATATCTTAAATCCCTGAATGGAAATGCACAGGCTGTAGCGAATCCAACAATGATGTTACGAATAATCTCAGAAAATTAATTGTTCATCTTGGTAGAATAGGATTAATTACATCTCCTGGTAATATCCCACAAGTAGACAGTATTGCTCATATTATTTATTCAAGTGGCGAGGAACTCCATTCAACTGCAAGAGTGCTGGAGCTCCAGGCACCACACATTGTGCAAGGCACAAGAGATGCCCAAAAAAATTATGAAGCCATAGATATTGATGTTATTTACACGGGAACATTCAGATCGAAGGTTGAGGATAACATCGACATTGATGCTGATGAGTTTCGAGTACGAGAAGAATCTGCAGGTGCTCTATCTATTCTCAGGCACTTTATACGATTTTGGAAAATTTGTGCATGAGACTTTGAAGATGTGCATGAGTCTTCAAGATCCCCACCTGCAGGGTTGTCATATTGATTATCAATTTTTCTTCAATATTAATCACTCACCATCAACAAAGCTTAAATAATGGCAATGATTCATAAATTTGAACCAAAGAAATAGAAAAAATAAAAAATAATTATTCCATCTCTGAATAGTTGAATTGATATCCTGAATGTGTGATGAAAATACAATGCCATTCAATTACCATTGAAACAGCATGGAATTGTACTTGGAGCCGATTGAATCAGGGAGTCATGTCATTTTCAGACATAAAGATATTCAAAAAAAAAAAATTTAATCAACGAATTTAGTTGTCTTTTTTTTCAATATTATCATTGATGTTCTTCAATGGAAGAATTTGATTCTCTTAAAAGATTTATTAATAAAAATTAATTTATTAATAAATTTATTTGTTTAATGGCGACATTGCCTCGTGGATGGGAGGTGGAGAAAAGATGTGAGAATCAAAAATTCGAAGGTAAATATAGTAACTCGCAATAGCTCAGTGGTCAGACTGAATGAATAACAATGACTAAACAGATAAATTTATTAATAAATTAATTTTCATTAATAAATTTTTTTAAGAGAATCGAATTTCGGAAAAAATATGTAATGCGCAAGCAGGATTTGAACCCATGACCCTCTGATTACATGTCAGGTGCTCTGACCACTGAGCTATCGCGAGTTACTATATTTACCTTCGAACTTTGATTCTCCCATCTTTTCTCCACCTCCCATCCACGAGGCAATGTCGCCATTAAACAAGTAAAGTCAAGGTTCTAGTGTTATTCGTTTTTCAATTCGTCTCCAGTCAATTCAGAATTGTTGTCAACTTTGATTGGAAGAAATATGAAATTCAGTGCGCAGTACTAAGATATTATAGCATGAACGGTCATTGTAATTCTTTCTTCCTCAATATTGATCACTCATTACCAACAGCGTATGAATTTTAAAACTTAGAATCAAAATCTCTTTCCGAACGAACCCATTGAATTCATTTCGAAGACACGTGCACTAGCCTCCCACCAAATGCGTGTGCGCCCTTGATGATGTCTGAAAGGAGTCAAAGTGTCAAAAGCGCGTCCATTTTTCCATCAGTGGAATATAAGTGGGGCATTCCACGCCAAATCGGACGGTTTTCAGAATTCTTATTTTTGATTCCCGCCATTTTTTGATATCTTTTAGTACGCATTGAAAAACACTTTCTCCTAAATTTTGGGATTTTTTTGATCAACCGTTCTAAAGATATCAAATTTTCAAAAAAACAGGTCTTTTTGTGGTTTTTTGCCCACAACTTTTTCAAAACTCATCCAAATGAAAATTATCGTTCTACATAAAATTTTTGTTTTTCAATGTACTTTCAGAAAAAAAATTTTGAAAAATTATTTAAAGTGTCTTAATACGTAATTTTCGCTCTTTAAACTTTAAATCGCATTTTTTAAAGTGATTGCATATTTTGATTTTTATCAAAATTTTGTACAGCAAACCACTACTAATTCCACAACTTTTGAGACCAGTCTGGTCGTGGGCTTTCGATAATTACTATTTTTGGTCGATTTTTGAAAATTGTAAAAAAATTTTTTTTTTCATTTTATCAAATTTTATAATTTATTTCTCTCTTTTCATGAATTTTGAAACACTTGATATATTTTTTTCACTATAACAAGCATAGGAAAGTCTTAAGGGGGGGGGGGGATAAGGGTTTACGCATGAAGAAAAAGACACTTTTTTTACGATTTTTTTTAGACGTATAGATTAAACAGATTTATTGAAACCTTTTGAACATTATTAAGCATGGATTGAACAGCATTGAGTAATTTTTTTATGCGAAAATCTCCACTAACAACGGAGCTTTTCCAAGAACGTCTCTTTGAAATAGGCGATTTGCGGTGATCACTGTACCTCAGCTGGAAATTATCAGAAATAAAAGAACCATTGAAATTTAGTCGAAGTATCATTAAATCCTCCCCCCAACGTTCTCTGATTATTTTTTTTTTTTACATTAAAGGGGTTTTCCACCAAAATTGTGCCACAAAATGGGGCGATTTTTTGTAAAATATAGCAGTTTTTACTTTAAATGACCACCAAAAATTGGAGAATGGAAGAAAAAATGATCAGAGAACGTTGGGGGGAGGATTTAATGATACTTTGACTAAATTTCAATGGATTTTTATTTCTGATAATTTCCAGCTGAGATACAGTGATCACCGCTAATCGTCTATTTCAATAGACGTTCTCAGAAAAGCTCTGTCACCAGCTTGTTTGTGGATATTTTCGTATAAAAAATTTACTTCATGTTGTTGAATCCATACTCAATAATGTTCAAGAGGTTTCAATAAAGTTGCTCAATCCATACGTATAAAAAAAAAATCGTAAAAAAAGCGTTTTTTTTCATGCGTAAACCCTTATACACCCCCCCCCCCCTTAATGACTGATTAAGATTAATAATTAACACAAATAAGAAAAGTCCTGATTTATTTTCGTGATTTTTTGATAAATTTAGGCAGTCTATTATCCAATACAATTTTCTGTAATGAAATAGCATTTTTTACAATTGCTGTCTATGTTTATTTGAAAATTGTTACCGATTTCGTCAAAGAATTAAATCCTAATGAAACTAAAATTATTCACTTCTCCGACGGTGCTCCACAACAATTCAAAAATTTTAAGCATTTTGTGAACATTTATTATCATCGAGAAGACTTTGGCTTGGATGTTGAATGGCATTGTTCTGCGACAGTTCACGGTAAAGGGCCATGTGACGGTGTTGGGGGAACATTTAAAAGAAAAGCAGCGAGAGTAAGTCTTCAACGACCGATTGATAAACAAATAACAACAACTCATGAGTTACATGAATGGGCATCTGAACCAAACAGTCTCCCAAACATTGCTGTCAAGTTTTCACCTGAATCAGATTACACAGGAGCAAAGAAAAAGCTAGATAAGAGATACAACACCGCGAAGTCAATCATCGGAATCCAAAAATTGCATAGTGTTCTTCCAAAAGATAATGGAGCCATGCAAGTTGAAGAATATTCAAGTTCTTTTTACTTGTTTAATGGCATAGAATTTTTGTATTATAAAATAATACATTAAGTATCATTTGTTTCGCAATAGCTCAGTGGTCAGAGCACCTGACATGTAATCAGAAGGTTGTGGGTTCAAATCCTGCTTGCGCATTACATATTTTTTCCGAAATTCGATTCTCTTAAAAAATTTATTAATAAAAAATTAATTTATTAATAAATTTATTTGTTTAATGATCGCACATGTGAAATTTTCAAAAAACCTCGAAAATGAATTAAGGCTTTTCTTATTTGTGTTAATTATTAACTTTAATCAGTCATTAAGACCTCCCTATGCTTTTCATAATGAAAAAAATATATCAAGTGTTCCGAAATTCATGAAAAGAAAGAAATAAATTACAAAATTTGATGAAATGGAAAAATTTTTTTCGATTTTCAAAAATCTATAAAAAATAGTAATTATCGGGAGCCCACGACCAGACCGGTCTCAAAAGTTGTGGAATTAGTAGTAGTTTGCTGTAAAATTTTTTGGAAAAAATGAAAATATGCAATCACTTTAAAAAATGCGATTTAAAGTTTAAAAAGCGAATATTACGTATTAAGACACTTTAAATAATTTTTCAAATTTTTTTTTCTGAAAGTACATCGAAGAACAAAACTTTTATGTGAAATGAAAATTTTCATTTGGATGAGTTTTAAAAAAGTTGCGGGCAAAAAACCACAAAAAGCCCTGTTTTTTTGACAATTCGATATCTCAAGAACGGTTGATCAAAAAAATCCCAAAATTCAGGAGAGAGTGTTTTTCAATGCGTACTAAAAGATATAAAAAAATGGCGGGAATCAAAAATAAAAATTCTGAAAACCGTCCGATTTGGTGTGGAATGCCCCAAGTACATCTAGATATTATCAAGTTCAATGTTATAATATTTTTTGACTTTGAATTGAGAATTCCGCCATAGAGGAGGCCATCGTGAAAGAGGACTTCTTATTTTGGTGTTAGTGGTAAAATATTTCATGACTGAAGCCTTGGGAGTTTTTACAGCATAGTGGATGGGTCATTGTTGAAAGAAAGACTTTAAAAAGGGTTGAAAAAAAATGGAAAGAATAGTGAATTTGAGTACTATACAGCGTTTGGAAAGAAATACTACACCATCATCAAACAATCCAGCCAGCATTGATGACGCTGACAATGATTAATCATTATCTGATTATCGCTTAGAATCAGCAAGGCTTGCTAGCTATGAAAATTGGCCAGCACCATGTGTTGCACTATGAAAATTGGCCAGCACCAAAGTTGGAGCTAAATTGGCAGCAGCTGGATTTTTCCTCACTGGTGATGCTGATCGCGTGAAGTGTTTTGAATGTGGGGTTGAGATTTTCGAATGGGTTGAAGGAGATAATCCAATGTCCGATCATCAACGATGGCGACCAATTTGTCAATTCGTACGTAAATTGTCATGTGGTAATGTACCAATTGGCGTTGACCCTGATACTATACCAGTACTGACACCAAGGAGTAGAGATATCTATGAATGTTATAGTGAAGATTACAGGCTGAATGCATTACTGGATCTCCGATTCGGCTTGAACTTGGCCAAGTCAAAGAATGCAACGCATCCAGAATACATTTGCTATGAATCGAGACTGAGGACGTTTCATAATTGGCCGAAATCAATTTCACAGACTAAGGAGCAATTGGCTGATGCTGGATTTTATTACACTGGAAGAGGTGATGAGACGCAGTGCTATCACTGCGGTGGTAGCCTCAAGGACTGGGAACTCAAAGATGATCCTTGGGAACAACATGCTAAATGGTTTACAAAATGCTATTACGTTCTTATAATCAAAGGACAGCCATTGATTGACGAAGTCATTCGAATGAGAGGGGCACCGATAGCAGGAGAGGTCAGTTGAATGATTTTTTTTTTGTTCTTAATGAGCATTTGTGAAATAGCCGCGTGTTGACTTGGAATAATGAAGTCTTGTTCGACGTTTTCGTATGATAAGTAATTAGTTCTTCCTTTTATTTCCTAGGAAATGCTGCAGATGAATTTACCTAGTCTCATCGAAGAAGTACTCAGGAAGGGCTACTAATAGAGGATGATCACGAGAAAAAAGCTGATGAAGAGGTTAATAGTGGAGTAACATCTACACAGCCTGATGCTGACGATGGGAGGATATGTAAAATTTGTCACAATGAAGAATTGGGGATTGTGTTCTTACCCTGTCGACATATGGCTGCATGTGTTAAATGTGCACAGGATATGACAGCTTGTGCGGTGTGCCAAGCAAAAGTTACAATGACCGTTCATGCTATAATATCTTAGTACTGCGCACTGAATTTCATATTTCTTCCAATCAAAGTTGACAACAATTCTGAATTGACTGGTGACGAATTGAAAAACGAATAACACTAGAACCTTGACTCTTCCATTGAAGAACATCAATGATAATATTGAAAAAAAAGACAACTAAATTCGTTGATTAAATTTTTTTTTTTTAAATATCTTTATGTCTGAAAATGACATGACTCCCTGATTCAATCGGCTCCAAGTACGATTCCATGCTGTTTCAATGGTAATTGAATGACATTGTATTTTCATCACACATTCAGGGTATCAATTCAACTATTCCGAGATGGAATAATTATTTTTTATTTTTCTATTTCTTTGGTTCAAATTTATGAATCATTGCCATTATTTAAGCTTTGCTGATGGTGAGTGATCAATATTGAAGAAAAATTGATAATCAATATGACAACCCTGCAGGTGGGGGTCTTGAAGACCCTTTAATTTCTTCAAAGTCTCATGCACAAATTTTCCAAAATCGTATAAAGTGCCTGAGAATAGATAGAGCACCTGCAGATTCTTCTCGTACTCGAAACTCATCAGCATCAATGTCGATGTTATCCTCAACCTTCGATCTGAATGTTCCCGTGTAAATAACATCAATATCTATGGCTTCATAATTTTTTTGGGCATCTCTGGTGCCTTGCACAATGTGTGGTGCCTGGAGCTCCAACACTCTTGCAGTTGAATGGAGTCCCTCGCCACTTGAATAAATAATATTAGCAATATCGTCTGCTTGTGGGATATTACCAGGAAATGTAATTAATCCTATTCTACCACGATGAACAATTAATTTTCTGAGATTATTCGCAACATCATTGTTGGATTCGCTACAGCCTGTGCATTTCCATTCAGGGATTTAAGATATGACTTCCAAGAACATATTTTTAAATTTCGACTGCAACTCAAACTTAATCTGTGTGTGTTTATGGAGTGCATCAATCTTCTCAGCTTCCAATTTTGAATCAATTGGATTTGATTTCATGAAATTTGAAAACGACGCATCTGAGTTCAAGTCTCTTGTGAGAGCAGATGCCAACAATGATTCTTGCTTGGGGTTTTCTATCCTCCTGTTCGAATTTTTGGGGCGCTTGATGCATTGAGAAATGTTTGTGAATCATCAGATTTGAAGCCATTCCAAACTATTCTCATAATCTCGAATCATTTCAACAAGATCGCCTCTACGTTCCATCGTATTTTTATCATCGCGTGGGATTAGATTCTTCGATTTTCTTTCGACCGAATCTGGTGTCTCATTGCCCCAGCTGCTCTTCTCTTCCTAGACATTACTATCTGCACATCATCCATGAGCTACGTATTCTCATCAATGCATGCCTTATCAGTATCATTGGATGGTGCCACATCTCTCTTTAGACTCTTCGGCTTCATAGTTCTCGATCGATTCACTCACAAGCTCTCTATGATTCTCTTATAATTCTTAACAGCTGATATTTTTCCTTCATCCAGTCACTCTGTTAGAATCATCAGCGGGTCATCACCCTTGCCGTCTGGAACAAAGAGTGATGGACGTAACTAGTTTTTGAGACTGTTTGAATTACATAATGACGTCAGTAATGATCTCGGCTGATGTTGTTTCACCTCGAACTGTCTTCAATTGTGGATCAGCTCCGCTTTCATAGATCAACAGATCAAGTTCTATGTTGATAGGTGTCAAAAAGGTCTTCTCATCCTATTCATCACTCGATGATCCAGTCCTAACTTGGTCCTCCATCTCTGCAATTTGTTGATTAATTTCCGTAAACTTTCCAATATCACCTCTGTCTTTATACCAATATTGAAGTATCTGTCTTGCTATGAAATTTCATTCTTCATTGAGGTGACTCTTTTTTTTTTCTCATTGATGGCAAGAATTAGCGATGTTATACATTCCGAGTATTACCGATGGGAATTTTATTGTACGTTATTCATCGTTTCAATTTTTATATCAAGCTTTTCTTTCTCAAAACAATTTTCATACAAAATACGTCAATAGCACTGCACTTAGCTGAATCATAGAAATAATTCCACGAATGAATCTGGTACACTGATTTGAATTTTATTCATGATTTATTTCTTCTAAAATATGCTGATATGTGGAAATTGTACAAAAACTCTATGAATAATCAAGAGATCAAAATCAATTGCATAATTGATCAATATGCCTTTTGTGATGAAAAAATTCAATAAACTGAACAGATGAATACAATGCTCCAAAATGAAATCGCATATAATGATTCCTGCTCCAAAAATGGTTCAGATCCTATCACTCGGATTGCCCACTCTTCTCGCTATGGACCTCTCTGTGAGTTTCCAGCCAGTGCGTCACATAATTAGCGGTTTTAAGGTTGAAAACCTATTTCACCAGATTAAGACAATTTATATACGCAAAATCAATCAATATAAAACTAAAATCAAATAGACGGAAAAATAGAATCTGTTATGCTGCTGGAATCATCAATGTACTACCCACAATGCAATACTACATATAGTAATAGTAGGCTATATATATGTTGTTAAGATTAAACACACAATTACTTTAATTTTTTCGTATCTTTAAGTTCAGATGAATTTTTCATGAACGAACGCATATATATGACCGAAATTGCCGCAAAAAGTGATGTCATGAAAAAATAAAAACAATTACTTTAAAGATTGCGTACATTCGAGGGATTGTATTCTCTTATAGTTGATATGATATTTCTAAGCATTATCTTGTATAAATGTTATATAGAGGATGCTAGAACAAAGTACCCTACTACCTTTTTCTATATATCTAAAGTAGATTGGAAATGAGTTTCTATATAAATATCGCATAGTTTCGTATATAATTGTGAATTGTGAAATTCATATGATGAAAATGTAGTTTTCCAATTTTTCTAATTTGAAATATCATCATATTCCTTGAGGGATTCCACAAGGAAATATATGAGCACTACCTGGAGTACTCGGCTTCGCTCAGGAGTTGACATGGAATTGTGTAATAGTTGAAATAAAAGGATAAACTTTGAAATATAAAAGGTACTTTTTTCTTTTACTGAAAGCATGTTCCAGAACATTCCACAATATTCTAGAATATTCCAGGACGTTCTAGAATGTTTTAAAATGCTCTCGAATGGTTTAGGCTATTCCAGAGATTTGTAGAGGACGAAACCTCAAGCCTTTATATCTTTAAAAGGACATCCTTCAGGTGAAAATGGGGACCTTCTTCGCGGATAGGGGGTAGAGGGCTACCACACCATATAAGTCCCGTGATCGGACCGGGGGTTTGTTTCTGAGTCTTAGTGGCAAGCACATTTTACACTTTCTTTTATAATCCATATTGATTATCTGACAATATGGACTCATGATTGAAAATTTTTAATTGTTTCATATGACATTGAATTATCATCCAAATTCTTTATTTATAGATATTTATGTCATGTTATTGCTCAGTTATGTTGCTTGATATTCTACTATCAAAATCATAATAGCCGGGAAATGATTTTATTACTTCAATCCCGTTTCGAAGCCTATCGAAAATCCTGAGTGTCAGACTCGACTATAAACGTTCCCCTGTGCAGTTTGTCTTTAATTTTATGATTTCCTGTCACCATAAAAAAAGCCCAGAAGTCACTGAAGTTCTTGGATGAAGTGCGTCGTCATAATGTAAAAATTCTATATTTGTTCAATGTAAATTGTCTTTCAGGTATTATGATTGCTCAGTAGAGAGAAAATCCCAGAATAAATCAAGTATGAAATGCTGTCACATTTAATAGGAGAATATGACTCCGAATTCGTTCAAATTTCAGCATTTTCTTCATCCATCATAATGTAAAAGTACATATGACTCTGGAGAAATAGAAAATGTACATTTCTCCACAGATTCTATGAAAGTCAAAGAAATTTGTTTCCCATGTTGAGTAACTAAACAGAGCTTCATTTCTTTTTCTTTTTATCATTGAGTTTCAAGATAGTCCACAGATGACCATAGAAAAATACATTTTCCACTGAACTTAATCAGTGAAAATAGCTCAACATAATGTGTTGATTTACCAATAACATGACAAAATAATAAACTGAGGTATGAAATATGTACCCGACAGTTCAACAGTGAGATGTATTCAAACATTGTTAGAATTATTTTGTATACTGGGGGATGAAATTGTAATTCTGATTTGAGTGGTGAGGCTACTTGCGGTGCAATGTCAATCTAGCTACCACTGACTCTAACTTTTTGAGGATATCCATAGAGTCTATCCACTGGAAAAAAGCATAAAACTTTTCATTCAACTTATATGTGAAGATTGAAAGCAAAGCCATTAATTTGGTGATAGGGATCCTCAGTATGTTCTATGGGGATTTCAGCTAGCTTAGGAGATCCTCGGATAACTGAGTGTGAGATAAGGAATATAAGAAATTGAATTAATCAGCAATAATTTGAAAGAAAAATCCATTCCCATCTCTCGCGAAGGTAGGAATTGATGAATTAATTTTGTTGGATATTTTTTTTTCTCAAGTCACCGAATGAACTAATGTTTGAAATCTAGCAATCGGCCTAGAACATTATGTTTTGAAACGATAATGGGAACAATAACTCGGCCAGATTTCAGTAAAATGTTCGATAAAAATTCTCAGAGTCTGGGAGACTCTTTTACGACAGTTTTCCATAGTATTGCATTCCGATTTTTCCTTAATGTCTTCTATATTTTGAGAATGAAGGAAAATTTATCAGACATACACAAAGATTTTACCAATACATCTTCATATACATTCTGAGAGTTATTATGAAAGATAATTCACATGAAATGAAGGGAAAAAATATAATTTCTTTAACTGCAAAAAAGGAAAAAAGGATTATGAGGGGATTTTTTGAATATCGTAGAATAGATGAGAATTATTCCAATATTTATCATCAGGTACTTTTTTTCATTTTTAATTTAGAAAATCGAAAAATTTGGTAAAGTCACAACTGAGCGAAGCAATTAGCTGGTTGCTGCTTAGACGCGATTGACTGCTTCGACCAGCGTATTAGTGTATGCGCTCTGTCAGCCTGTACGTGTAATAAAAAATCAGATGTATGCATGCAGCAGCATACCACTTGTAGAATATCGAGCATTTGCTAAAAAATCTTATAGTTCTTGTTGAATTCGTCATTGGATGGGAAATTTCATACTTCAATTCCGAGTGAATGAATTTATGATTCATCAGAATGAAGATTTATATTTAATATATGCGCTGAGAACTCTTTCCATGAAGGACCTGGTGCCTCAGTTCTCATACATTCCTTCCTCATAGAACTACCTCAAGATAGTAGCATTCCATGCACTGTGTTGCTATAATCTCAAAACCAGTGGAATGAGCATGAGAATGATGCAACAAATGGGCACATGTGAATATTGGCATTCTATCCAATGTCGTAATTATGAAATCCGTATCTCAAGGCGATGGATTCTCGTTCATGATGACGCGGGATACTGCATTGATTCTCTCAACTATCACCTCTATTTCTGAATACGAGGATGCATCGACTCTTTGTGTGGATGTGTAATTTTCTATATAGATTGTGAAAATTATTGTTTATCAAATGATTAAAAATATTATGTTTGATTAAAAATATTGAATAAAATGTACTTCTGATTTTTTTTTACTGTGTCAACCTATTCCTTGTGTTTTCCCCAAGTCTAGTATATCTCCATCATTGACCTTAATCAAGATGTGATCTGATCCCTCCATGACAGTGCTATACAACCCCCCACATTGAGAAAAAAAAGTAAAGAAAACGAATTGAAATAAAAAATAAAATGGATAAATAAAATAAATAAATGAATGAACAAATATTCAGAAAGGATAAATCAATAATTAAATTAAAATAAATAATTATTCAGTTCACGCTTCATCACCGATTGCTTATCTTCTGACATTAAGGGTCAATCCTTGCAGCTGTTCCCCCCTCCCCCTCTTCCCCTCCTTCAACTACTCACTCACCCGCCACCCGTAATTGAAATCTCCAGAAATAACCAAGTACCCTTATTACAACCCACCCCCACACCACCCCTTCACCCATCACCCACAAAAAATCGAATAATTGATTAATATTGAAAAAATGGACAATGTCCACAGCCCAAAACTCATGTTAACGAGGTCCAAAACGGCCAGGTACCCCTACCACCCATCATCCACTCACCTGTAATTAGTGCGGTCTAAAACGACCAGGTACCCCTACCACCCACTTTCCACCCACCACAAAACTTCTGAATCCAAGATGGCGGATCGTTGATCCAGAACCGGCCTTACGTAACTACTTCAATATATTGACGAAAATTTTTGACGAAACTTCTTATACGACGTCAGACGCGTGTAACGCTGGCGTTAAATTCCATGCGTTAAATTGAACGCCAGTATATGAGGTATAGGAGCGAGTGAGAGAATAGGGAAGGAGTGGGGCGGTGCCTGCGCACGAGGGACGGCAGTCTCAATAATATGCAGAGCACGGATGTATTCTTTCAATCTTCTTTTGAAAATATCGCGGAAACTAAGCGAGATAGAGTAATTTTGCTATATTCTTTTTTCATAAATTGTGAATTCTCTTCAAGGTAACTGTAGGGTGGAATTGCTCTATCTTGATTAGTTTCCGAAATACTTTCAATAAAACAATTGAAGAAAAATCCACATTTCCTGTTTTTTTTGTATTTTTGCTTGCTTACAATAATTTTTTGAAGAAACTCAGAAACTAAGGGAGATACAGCGATTTTACGATGATTTTTTGTAGAAAATTTCAGTAGATGCAAAAAGGCGTATCTCCATTAGATTTCGAGATATTTTCAAAAAATCATTGAACCAAAGACTATTATGAGTCAATTTTTTTCGTCGTAGAATTCTGATGAATATCTCGGGAACTAAGCGAGATAATGCATTTTTTATGAGAACTCTCTTTGTAGTTTTGGAAATTCTCCACAAAAAGGCTTTCCAGGGAAATTTCGTTATCTCGCTCAGTACCCGAGATGTATTATTCCTGAAAAGAAGGATGCTGAGAAAGAAGAGTGTCAAGTTTTCACACAAATTTATTTCATTTAATCAATTTTCTTGGAATGTCTCGGAGTCTGAGCAACACCGGGTGATTTTGCACTAAACCTTTTTTGTAGAGAATTCCGAGAGAGCCGTAAGAGAATGGAAGCAAAGTCGCTCTACCTCAATCAATTTTTGAGATATTCACAGAAAACTATGATTGATAAAGAAAACGATCTATCTGGATACTTCATAATCGTAGAAAAAAATGTAATTTCTTAGTGAACAAAAACCTATATCCTAAAGGCAGGTATTAAAATTTTTAATGCTCAATACCTATGTTTATTCTACAGCTAGGAGATTTGTGCATCCAGTTGTTGTTTGAGCTTCCACCCGCATCCGTTTGCTATTCTCACAAGTTTATCTCTTGTGAGAAAATATTAATAATTTATCTTTATCTATCCTAATAAGCAACAAATTCACTTCTGTCTTGCGTGGATTCCACACACCCTCTTTTGCACTTGTCGCGATCAGAATATATCTAATTAGATACAATTATATCAAAAAAAATTTCTGTAGTGTGTAATCTTCGGCTACTGAACAGTATTTTGAAAATGGAATAATAGGGTTGTGATGGGAATACAATTCTGTCAGAAGTCTCGTGCACCATCTAAATATTTGGGGGGGATGAATCAGTGAAATTTGATTTTTAATACGTAGTTTATGAAATTCAGCATTGTGAAATGAAGTTTCACTTCTTACGTGCGGCATTCCACGCATTCTCTTTTTTTACTCATTTTATTTTTTGCTTCCGAATGGAAACTATGTTTTCGCAATTTTTTTCGAAATGCCAATTTTCATTGGAAACGACTCAAGATGATCCAAAACGTCGAGAAATCATGATGAAAAAAAAAGTAGACATGTATGTGTGTGTGGCTGTATGTACGACTTCACGACTCTCTATTACTTGAGAACGGTAAGAGATAAAAATCTGAAATTTCGGCAAGATATCAGTTTTGATGAAGTGTTTGTCCCATAAAAATTTCAGCAAGATCTGTCTAATGGTTTCTGAGCAATTTTTTGAAAATCGTATCTTCTAAAATTTCTCGATTTGCGTAAGACGAATTCCGTTCAAAATTCTACTCACGATTTGCAACCATGATATCTAACTTTTGGCAAATTTTTATGAATTTAATCCCATTATTCTATTAGCTATTAATTTTTTTGTGCTTTTTTTCAAGAACTCGGTTTTTTGACGATAGCTTAATGAATAATTGACTTAAAGACTTCCAAATTTTTCTGTATATGGAGTTTCTGATGAAGATGGATGGGATTGGATCTGAGGCATATCGGCTGAACAGTTCTCGAGATATGTTGAATTGAAATTTTTCCGAAAATTGGCTGTATCTTCCAAACTACTCATCCGATTTCATCGGGATGGAGCTCAAAAGATTCGTGTGCATGAGCTGAACAAACCCTCAATTTTTAGAATTTTTAGATGAAGTTCTTTGCTTATTATATTGAAAAATGTATTTTTTTCTCAATATTTAAAAAAAAATCCAAACAATGCCATTTTCCTCGATTTTTTTGAATGGACACCCCTATTTTTTATTTGGTTTTCTAAAAAAACACATTTTTCTCTTTCAAATAAGCCCCTGCTCAACTTCGTAGGACAATCAGAAACTGTACCCAAAAGGGAACATTAAAAGTGAAAAAGTGATTTCTTATGTGAAATTTAATATATATATAATTTTTTTTTCGAGAGAGATGATAGAAAAAACTCAGGAAAAACCATTCAGAAGCATTCTGCTAATTTATTAGCAGAAATTGGAAGAAAGAAACAGCGATTTGAAGGATAATGTAGAAAAAATAGCGACTAACGCAGCGACGAACGCCTGCTTGTTTTAACTCATTTTTATGAGTTGTGCAGACTAGTATTCCGTGAAATATGAATAATTGAGATAATAAGAGGAAGTTAAAATAATATACTGACTAAATTACTGAAGAAATGTTCAACGAAGAGCCAAACCAAAATTTTCATATCAAGATAAATATAAAATTTGGAGAAAGCGTAGCATTTTCATTAAGCGTCGTAAAATTAGTTTTTTTTAATACACTAGCGGAAACAATTGAGGGATCAAAGAAAAATTTCCTATTTTTAGCGGTTTTTCAAATGGGCGTATCTTTTTCAGAAATGATGGTATCGGAGTTTTCAAAAAACAGTTTGAAGCTTGAAGTCTCTAGTTTTGAGATCTTGGGACGGAAATGTTTTTTGGTCTGAAGATCTTAAAACTAGAGACTTCAAGCTTCAAATTGCTTTTTTTCACTCCGATACGATCATTTTTGAGAAGGATACGGCCATTTGAAAAACTGCTGAAAATTTGGAATTTTCATTCGATCCTTTAGGCCCAGTTTCACCGCGATTAAGGAAACATTGAGTTAAAGTCGGAAATTAACTTAATGCCAATTATCTTAATTTGGTGGTGAGGGAAAATATGGCGGTGATATAGGTAGGGGAAGTAACTGCTGTGACAAGATGCGTAACCTATAAAAATTATTTTGCCCAACAGAGTTCAATCTGATGGATTAAATCAAACGAAAATATCGAAAAGAAATGTTTCCTTTACTTTTTTTCCCACTGAGGGTTTAATATTTCAAAAGGTTAAGTCGCCGTTTTCCTTCCCCTCCGTCGAATTAAGATAATCGCCATGAACTTAATCCGACTTTAACTTTGCTTGAAAATTAGCTAATGGCCATTATCTCGCGTCGAAACTAGGCCTTAATTGTTTCCGTCAGTGTATTAAACGTCGATGTCTGATATTCCGAGAAGAAACTACCATAAGACTCCTAAAAACGACTTGGAAAGAATAAAATAAGCAAAAAAAAATTTTTTGTCACATTATATCAAAAAAAATTCTCAATTTACTCATTTGGCACGAGAAGGAATTATTAGTTGTCCATATTTACGATGAAATTCTCGTGAGAAATTGAAAAATTCTCAAAAAATGCAAATTTATGTTCAAAACAAGCAGACGTTAACTCCTTGTGGGTTATTTGAATTCTTAGATTCAATATTCTGCCAATACAATTGGCAGTAGGCTTCCGAACGGAATTTTCAATCTCTAATCCAATAATGACCATTTTAATTAACATGAATTAATTAATTTCTGAATTTGATGATTCAACTTTTCAATGTTCTCATCATCATATCAGCATGAGAATTGTCTCATTTTATTCGGAAAATTATATATTTTATTATCATGAAATAAAAACAATATGTGTTCTTGGGAAAAAATTGAGAAAAATTTACATTTCCGATTTTTTATAAAAATTATTTATCATAATTATATTCATAAAAATATTTTTTGCAAATATCTCAGAAACGGCTGGACGTATTTCGCCTAGTTTCAATAGCACTCTGTACCTTCATCAGATATACAAACTGACGAAATTTGAAGTCTCTATCTCAAACACTTATCGAGTTATCGTTCCGCTAAAATATGAACTGAAAATCACTAAAATTGAAATAATTTCCAAAACTGAGAATCAGAGAGAAATTTACCAACAATCAAAAATGTGAGTTTTAATGAGATGAATGTCATAGCCCAAACTGGGCGCTACCAATTAATTTTTCATCGAGAAAATTCAAAAAAACGCTTTTTTGAAAATTCGATTTTTCTCGGAAACCCTTCAACCGATTTCGCTGAAATTTTTATGACAGCATTGTGCACGCACAGGAAAAATACAGTCAAATTTTGAGAGCGCTAAGTATAGCCGTTCCGGAGAAGAGGACGATACATGGCAATACACTCAGACACACAGTCACACACATACACACATACAGACATGCTTTAAAAATATGATTTTTCGACGTTGTGGATCATTTGTAGTCATATTCCGATGAAATCTCGAAATCGAAAAATTCAACGAAAACAATGCTTCTGTTCGGAAGCAAAAAGCGAAAAAGTGGCTTGAAAAATCGAAGATATTTGAATCCCACTTTCATCAAGTGCTCAAAAAATTTGTTTTATAGCCCAGTAGAACATATATTTTTTTCAAAAAAATCAAAAGTGTCGCTCTTCAAAAAAAGTCGAAATTTAGGTTAAAAATTAAGAAAAAACGATGAAAAATAAAAAAAATTGGTTCTTATATTTTTTTTCTCGAAAACTACGTCTCTAAACAAAGAAAAAAGCCACCTGTAATATATGGTTACGATAATTGAATCAGTAGATATGAATATTTGAAAATTACCATATTGTTGATTTTTTGCGATATTCAAAAATTCTTATCTCCGAGGTTTTTTAAAATTGAGGGCTCAAAATTCGGACTTAAGCATATTCTGATACGTATCGAAACATATTAAAAATTCAGCTGGATCAAAAAATACAATTTTTAAAATCTGGTTATTTGACATGGAATGCTCCATATGTATCATGATATATCATTGTTTATTTTTTCAATCACAATTGCAACCAATAGGAGCAAGGAATTTGACATCACGTGGTGTGTGAGACTTCGATACTTTTTGGTAATACCACGGCTGTTGCTGAGCAGCAAAAAAAATTTTTTTAACGAATTCCAACCCATTTAATCCCACGAAAATGTCAAATCCGTGCACCCATTCACCAAAATTAGCATTAAGAAAATTATCTCCCGAATACTCCTCATGCTTGAAAATTGATTGGGTATTTGAAGCGTTATCGATAATTAATATGAAAGGTTAATTAATTAACTCCGAACACGATAATTCACTTCTCAAGAATTTGTTTATTAACTAAATGCAAATACAAGAATGTTGGAGACTAGATTGACAAGTTGTTTCGTCGGAGCCTCTACGCGAAGTGTTGTAAGAATAGTAAACGCGTAATTCGGTTATACACGTATTTGGTAATCGGTCAGTGTGTGTGTGTCATGTACACTACACACCTGAGCGGCTACATACCTCCCCTGGTTATGAAAAATTTTTTTTACAAAATTTCAGATGAAAGATTAAAATAAAATTACTATTTACATTATGTACATTCGTTTGATTGAAAAAAAAATTAGATTTTTTTGTGGGAGGAAAAAATTTTAATCAATATAATTAAAGTATAGTTTCGCGAAAGAAAAATTATTAGTGAAAAAAAAATTAATCGTATTTCTTTTTGTTTTTCCTGTTTGGAAAAATATAGATTAAAAATAACTGAAGATGTAGAAGAAAAAAAAAATAATAATAATAGAAATTAATTATTTCTCTTGTTTTTTTTTTTGTTTCTTGCAAAAAAATATTAATGAACGTTTTTCATAAAATAGAACGGAAATTAATTGAAATTTGGCTTATCTGCAACAGTGAACTGCTCCATTCTCCGAGTAGATAGTGATTTCGTTTTGGAATCTCAAATTTTTCGGTGGTCTTCCACGTGGTCGTGGGTTGTTGAGACGGTCTCCATACTCTCCAGCATGACCAGCCTGACCAGCTGAAGCTGATGGTTGATCTACTGCAGCTCTCGCCTGTCTTGTTGGCCAAATTCGACCTGGTGAAGGTCTTGGTTGATGCTCGGGTGTTTGGATTTCATCACCGGGCATTGTATATGCAGGCTTCAGTCTGTCCAACGAGATCAGTGTCTCTTCACCTCTGAACAGTATTTTAAATGTCTTCTGGCCTCTCTGAATAACTTGGTGTGGGCCAGTATACGGAGATTGGTACTGGCGATCGTCTCTAACGAATACATGCGTTGCTCTCTGAAGATATTGAGGTACAAATGTCAGTTTAGATCCGTGTCTCGACATCTGCTTTGGCTGGAGTGTCCGCATTTTCTCTTTCAGCGATTTTACGAGCTGTGGAGCAGAAACATTGTGATTAGAAGGCATTATGAACTCACCGGGTAGTCGGATTGGTTCTCCGAATACGAGTTCAGCGGGTGACGTGCCGATGTCTTCTTTAGTTGCTGCTCTGAGTCCCATCATCACCGCTGGTAGTGTGTCATACCAGGTGTCGTTATGACACTTTAGTGCGGCTTCCAGTTGTCTGTGTAGTCTTTCCACGAGGCCGTTACTCTGTAGGTGGTAACTCGTGGTGGTAATATGTCGTACGCCTAGTAGTTTCGCTAGTTGTTGGAAGAGATGAGAAACAAATTGTGCTCCTCTATCCGACGTTATCCGGAGTGGCATTCCGAATAGCGTGATCCAATGGTGCAAGAGAGCTTCAGTGGTTGCTGCTGCTGATTGGTTAATCAGCGGTATCACCATTGGGAATCGGGTAAATCGATCCACAATTGTCAGACACTGTGCGTAGCCCTTTGATGGTGGTAGACTGACCAAGTCTATATGAATGTGCTCGAATCTTTGCGTTGGGAGCTCGATTTCAGCAACAGGAATACGTGTATGGCACTGAATTTTGTTTCTCTGGCACTCGATATATATTTTTGCCCAAAGATCACAATCTGCTCTCATTCGTGGCCATACGAAGCGTTGTCCGACCAATTTAATGGATCCTTTTCTACCGGGATGTGCTAGGCGGTGTAATGAGAGAAAAACTCGTCTCTGCAGGTTCTCAGGAACGTAAGGCCTTGTTCTGCCTTGTGATACATCACAATACATGGCTACCCTTGACTCTGGATGTTCCAGGTACCGAAGATTCAGTGCGTGGTCGTTGTTGCGGAAGAAATGCTGCATCTCTCTGTCTTCTGCTCGTTCTAATGTGATGTCTCGGTGTTCTACGGCTGGGTAGACTTCTTCAATGCGTGACAACGCATCAGTAACAACGTTTTCTGGACCTGCAACATGCCTAATATCAGTTGTAAATTGACTTACAAAGTTTAGCCTGGTTCTTCTAGTTGGGAGTCGTTCTTCAGTATTTTTCGTGAACGAGTGTACCAAGGGCTTGTGGTCAGTGTAGATCGTCACGTGTCTTCCCTCGAACAAGTGCTGGAAATGTCTCACAGCTTCGAAGATCGCTTGTAGTTCCCTGTCTACAGGTGATGTATTTTTAGATGGAGTCTCAAGCTTCTTGGAGAAGAACGCTAGAGGCTGCCATGAACCTTTGACTTGTTGTTGTAGTACCGCGCCTACGGCTTCATCAGATGCGTCCGTGAATATTGCCCAATCAGCGTCTAGGCTTGGATGTGCCAAGAGTGTTGCTGATGCAAGTGCTTGCTGCCGGCTTCAAATGCTTCGTTCAGCTCTGTTGTCCACGTAACCGGTGCTGTACTTCTAGTCTTGGGACCTTGCAGCAGTTTATTCAACGGTGCCAATAGTTTTGCTGCTCCTCTAATAAATTTCCTATAGAAATTCATCATTCCCAAGAATCTTCTCAGTTCTTTGATGTTTGCAGGCTTCGGGAACTCAGTTACGGCCTTGACTTTTGTGTCAAGTGGTTTTATTCCAGCTGCTGATATCGTGTGTCCCATGAACGTCACTTCAGGTTCACCTAGAACAGTTTTATCAACGTTAATTACAAGTCCAGCTGATTGAAGTAGTTGAAAAAGGGTTTTTAGGTGCTCTAGATGTTGTTGTTCCGAGTTGGATGCTACCAAGAGGTCATCAATATATACGAAGACAAAATGCAAGTCCCTGGTGACTTCTTCCACAAATCTTTGAAATGTCTGTGCAGCGTTGCGCAAGCCAAACTTCATTTACGTAAATTCGAAGAGACCGAATGGTGTGATTATCGCCGTTTTTGGGATATCCTCTTCTGCCACCGGGATCTGATGAAATGCTCGTATAAGGTCGATCGTTGAGTAGATCGTTGTTCCAGCCAAGTTGGCGTTGAAGTTCTCGAGATATCGGACAGGATATTTATCGGGGATCGTTCTGTCGTTGAGGCGTTGAGAATCACCGCATGGTCTCCATGATCCATCTTTTTTCGGTGCTAGGTGCAGCGGTGAGGGCCATGGACTACTTGATCGCCTGGCTATGCCCAGTTTCATCATCTTTGGGAATTCTTCTTTCGCAATTTTTAGTTTATCAGGGTGCAATCTTCTTGCCTTACTGGCTACAGGTGCGCCAGATGTCATCTGAGTGTGATGCTTGATGCTATGCTTGATGATGTCTGGGGTGCCAGTTGGTTTGGTTAAATCCGGGAATTCCGCAAGTAATTCCCAATATTTTGAAGGTTTATTTAATAACATAGTTTTAATATTACCAGTTGCAGTGTCCACTGTGCCTGCTGATTGGAGACCTGTGTTTCCATCCCGTAGGGTTTTCTTTCTCAAGTCTACAAGAAGCCCAAAATATTTGAGGAAGTCGGTTCCTATAATTGGCGTGGCAACATCTGCAACAATAAACTTCCACGTGAAGTCTCTTCTCAAATTTAAATTTAATGTTAGTATCTCAGTTCCATAAGTATTTATTGGCGTATAGTTTGCCGCAAATAAGCGATACTCGGTTGGCTTGACGGTCTTGATGCTTCCTTGGGGAAGGAAGCCGTACGTCAGAGCCGGTATCCACGAGGAATCGCTTATTTGAATTGAAGTCTTGGATGAAGAGGAGACCTGACGTGTTGTTTGAGTCCCTCGTCGCCGTTAATGACTCGTGTTCTCGTTTTTTTCCTTGAAAGTGCAGCCTGGACTGCACTTGTATGCTTCATTTCCGAATTTTTTTATGGAAATAGCAAATTCCATATTTTTATACGGATTTGGATCGGGATCTGCCCCGTTTTTGTTGGTTGGATCTTTGGTTAGATCTTCCTCTTCGATTTCCTTGCTTTTGCTGGAAGTTCTTCGTCAGGTATTCCATTTGCTTCACCAGCGCGGCGATTGTTGGATCAGCTGATGGTGGTGCAGGCTTTGCAACAGCTGCTACTACGTTTAGTTTAATTACCTCCATTATTCTGTCAGCGGCCTGTGCTAACTCCTTCACTTCAGCTGTCTCTCGTGCTACCAGGCACATTCGTACCTCTTGTGGCAGGTGAGATAGCCAACGAGCCTTGATGATGTTCTCGTCAGTGCCTGGTACCAAATTTTGGAGATGTTGGAGATGTTGACTGGGTCTGCGGTCGCCAAGTGCTTCTCTGTCGAGGAGTTGTGCTAAACGTGCTTCTTCAGATCCAGTATACGCCTTTATGATCGCTCCTTTGAGATCAGAGTATGGTGATCGCTGGCTGGGTGTGACGATGTAGCTCTCCACCTGGTTTGCTACCTGGCTATCCAACAATGGTACAAGCTGTACGAATTTCTCGCGTTCTTCAACTAGTAGGTACTGCTCGAACTGCATTTTTAGCTGTGCAAACCAAAGTGATGGTCGTTCGGTGTTGAACGGCTGAGCCTTGATCTTCGGGGGTTCTGGGATTCTGTGTTCCGTGTTTACTGGTACTCCTGTGCCAGAGTTATTGCCTGATTCAACTACTTTTTGATCGTTCCCCATTGTAATGTCGTATATCTCGCTAGAAAAGTCGTAAGAAAAGATATAATATTATTCATGACAATTGGAGTAAAAAAAATAATGTGAAAGTTTAATTATTTCGGATAAACTCGATGCACTGTTGTGTCTATTGAATTTATTCTCATGTTAATGTTCACTAGCACTGTTCAATTTGGTCTGTCAGTGTGACAGTTCCTTTTGTATCACTTGTTGATTTCAATGGCACTTTGTATCTCTCTCGCACTTATGTCACCGTTTAATGTTTTTAAATTTATCGATTTTCAGATTTTCGAATTTTAGTTTTAAATTTTATTTCTCTCCGGCTTTGAATTTCCGAGTATTTACTTTCAGTCTATTGTTCTCGCATCGCGAATTGTTATCGTGTAACACTCATTTTTAGCGAAATTCACGTGTCCTTGAGCACTTTTATGTCGTTTTAACATTTTAATTTAGCGCGGGAGAAAATTATTTTAATTACAAAAAAATCAATTTCCGGGTTTTTTCAGTGTTTTTATCACTCGCGGAATTTCTGTAAAGTATTTTAAAAATCAACTGCGTGGTTCACTTTTTTATGATGCACCAATCAGTAGAAATAGTGACTTTTTAATGCATCACGTCGGGGTCACCATTGAAGCGTTGTCGATGATTAATATAACGGGTTAATTAATTAACTCCGAACACGATAATTCACTTCTTAAGAATTTGTTTATTAACTAAATGCAAATACAAGAATGTTGGAGACTAGCGTCTTGTGACTTGATAAGAAGCCCGAATGTCGATCAGTGTCGACTCGATTGACAAGTTGTTTCGTCGAAGCCTCTACGCGAAGTGTTGTAAGAATAGTAAACGCGTAATTCGGTTATACACGTATTTGGTAATCGGTCAGTGTGTGTGTGTCATGTACACTACACACCTGAGCGGCTACATATTCCCCTCGAGTTTATCCGCTTAGCAACGTGTGAGTTCAGTTTGTCACAAAATCCAGCGCTCGCGATGTTGTTACTGCCAAACTTCACGCACGTGTTGCTGAGCAACAATACTTTCGGAAAATACCCGCTAATTTTCAAGCACTCGGGGTATTACAAATGAATATATGTTCGATAATACATGACGAAATATATTATTTTTCAACCATTCGAAATGAGATGAATCGCAAAATATTAGAGAAGAGAGGGTGCGTGGAACCCACGCGACAGAAGTGAAACTTCTTGCTTATTGTGTATAGATATCGATAAATCATTCGGATTTTCTCAAGTGAACAAGTAATAATAATTGAGACAAGTGAGGATACGGGGTTAATCTTGAAGGGAAATAGCAAAAAGCACAGCCCAGCACATTTAGCTGTGTCATGAACACAACACTTTGAGAATTTGAGTATCTGCCTATAGTATTTTGGTTATCTGTTCACTAACAAATTATAATTTTTTCACGATTATGAAGTGTTCAGACAACTAGATTTTTTCAAATCAGTTTTTTGTAAATACACAGGAAATTGATCGAGATGGAGCGGTTTTGCTTTAATTCTTCCTTGTAGCTCTCAAAACTCTCTATAAAGAAGGATTCGTGCAAGCTTGCTCTATCTTGCTGAAATTCCGGGATATTCGAAGAAAACGTTTACTTCCATATTTTTCTCATGCTAGCCTCATAATATGGTAGACGAAGGGGCATAGTCGGATACTTTCGATTTTTTTCGGTACATGAGCCATTAGTCATTTCGCACTTGGCTTTGGATTGAAATATTTCGAAAACTATGCAAAATTTATCGAGACATGCTGTAAATGAAATTGAGAGGGAAGATTGACGAAGAAAATAAGTGAAACGCCATTTTTCTACGACCAGTAATTTCCGAGATATCATTGATATCATATCAATTTTTCAATGAATAGTTCAGAAACAATGGACGAGGCTCGATAGCAAATGAATGAGCACTCTGACGTCCTTCCTGAATTTTTCATAGAAAAATTGATATTGTAACGGTTTGCTCAACTGACCTTGAGCCAACTGTTAAAGGCACTGAAAAATTCTCTAAATTTGACCCAATTGTATGCTTCTAGTTTTTTCCCAATTTACTCTCAATTAATTTGCCTTCTTGAAAAAAGGGGCGCCAGTCATTTTTGCAAAATTCTACAAATTTGGGGAAAAACGACAAATCCCCAAGTTTTATTGTAAATTTAATAAAATAACAAACCCCAAAAATACGTTAATTTCACCCGCTTTCTTACGTGAGACTCCTATATTGTCTCGAGGGGGGGAGGGGACGATACCCTTTGGGTATTCGGACAGACGAAAAACTTTACACAATACTCCTGAAATTCTTCGATTTAAATAATAATTATTAGGTATATTTAAAGAAAACAATATATGTACATTTATCAGAAAAAAAGGAATTTTCTCAGGAATAATACGATGATTCTTTCACTTTAATCATTAACTTTGAACGTAACTCAGAATGAACAAAAATAACTTTAATTTTGCTTGGGTGGATACACCCCAAACAGATGCTAACTCGAGGCTTTCTTTACTTTTAATTTTCACTGTAAAATTACTGACTCTAAACTCAAAATTACAATTGTGCGGGGACTCGCGTACCTTACTTCATTTGTGCTTTCTTTCCTCCGTGCCAAACTCTCTTAATTTCCTTGACGTTTCTTTACTTTACTTAATTTTCTTCACAATTTTTTCTTTACTTTTCTTTAATTTTTCTGAATTGTCTCTACACGATGTGGCCGCCATGGTGTCCCGGAAGAAGAAGAACGAGTCTTCTCTCCCACGAGTTGGCGTTAGGTGCACTCGGCTATCCTCGCTCGATTCCGGTAGAGCCGAGGCCCAATCCCACCAATTATCGCGCGAGTCCCCCACTACTTCTCTTTACGTCACTGAGTTTACTCGAATTCTGAGAATTCGGTACGAATTCTCACTCTATAATAATTCTATATAACACACGAAAATGATCATAATAATTTCAACATGACAATATTTTTCCCGACAATCATAGACGCAAAACTTCAGTCTTTCATTTTCACTGATAAATAGTCTTTTTTTTCACTGTTTCCCACGTTGTCCTCGACGATCTCCGGTTTCTCTCGCTGTTGATCAACATTCCCTCATGTTGGTTGATGTTGGACCAACTCCCTGGATGCTGCTCCGGTCCAGGCTCTCCCAGATCGTCCTTGATTCTGCTACTTTGTTTGTGGAACTGGGAAATATCCTTCCCAGTCCTACTCTCGTACTTTCCTCCAAATTTTTGGAGGAAGATTGAGCAAAAATAAACACAAATAATTAGTGAGGTCATTAGCTTTTGCTGACCTCACTCTGGACTTATGCTGATTTGGCACAAAATAAGCCCCATTCTCCCCGGGTACCGCGAATCGCGGCCATTATCGCGATATTACTAAAAATAATTAATTTTTCAGAATTTTCTTGATTCTGTGACGGTAAAAACCGTCACAATATCTTAATAACTACGAGTCATAGAAGAACGGAGTTTTGCTTATTTTATTCGTTAATCTTCCCTCTAAATTTCATTCACAGCATGTCTCGATAACTTTTGAGTAGTTTCCGAGATGTTTCAATCCAAAGCCAAGTACAAAATGGCAATTTTCTTAAGAAATAAAAAGCGAAGATTATGATGTGGAGCATGGTAATTTTATGAAAATCTTTTGGAAAAATTCCCGTATTATCCTCTCCGTGTTTGGAAAAGAAACAATTACAAAATTAAAAAACAGTATGCATGTAGCACTCTACGCGAAGATCCTACCCCCCTTCCTCTGCCGTCCTCCCTCTCCGCTGCTAAAGCATATGCTAGAGCGGCGTCCCCACCAACGCACTCTCCTCTTTCTTGCTTCTACTTTTCCCCCACTACTCCACTACCACGTTCCCCTCAAAATGTTTCACTCGTTTTGTGATGCGAAAAAAGAGTTGGTACCCTCCGAAAAGGAGTTGCACTTCAAAAATATGTAATATTAATTATGTACAGCGTTGCCAACTCAAAAGAGAGTGCCTATCGTATCCGGCGCGAAAAATTACCGTTTTTTGAATAGAATTATCGTATTTTTTTGAAAATAGGAAATTCAATTGAAAGTTATTTTTCGTTTATGGAATACATTTATTTATCATATTGAAACAATTTTTAAACTGTAAAAATGTATACAACTTGAAGAATATTTTTTACTTTAATATATTTCATATTATATTTAAGCTCAGAAATCACTCGGTAGTATTATCTCATCTTCATCAGCAATATCGAAGTCGCCATATAGATTCGTTATTCTGATAGCAGACTGGCTGCTAGACGATGAAGCAGATTTCTCTCCATATGGATATAAAATTGATGTCGTCATCCGACTGTATTCTTCTTGTGCTGGCTCGTAATTAACACAATTACCACCAATCCTCTGTTTCGCCAAAATCATACTACTGACCGTATCTGTTACCATCTTATTTCGAGTTTTTGTTTTTATCAAGTCAACTTTACTAAATACCCTTTCACATTCTGCATTGGAGTGTGGGAGTGAAATAACATTGAGTACAAATTTTGACAACATTTTAAATGTTAGATCTTGATCACCTTCATCGCAAAGTAGTAACTTAGCCCAAAAAAATGTCCGCTCCGTCTTTTATATCAAAGTGAGGAGGGAGCTCAAAGGGAGGCAATCGTCTCCATTCATCATCAATAATCTGATAATCACTTGCGGGAAAAATACGTGGAATACTCTGCATCAATGGTAATAAGCTTGGCATCGAATCTCTAGTTTTACGAAGCATAGCTTTCGAGAGATTCAAATGAGCTGAGTGTTCCAGTACTGGATTGTCGGAATCAAATCTTTTCTCAATCTGGCTACCAGCAACTTTGAGCAATTCAACACATGCAAATCGAAAATTTGTTTTCAGATTTTCGTTATTGCTGATTCCAGAATTATTCAATAACTGCATAGTTTTTACTCCAAAATACATTTGCTCGTGTCTTAGAAGGTGAGTTGAGTCATTTGGATCTACATCATTCAAATCAGTTCTATGAATGTATGCCTTGTCCATGTAAATTTCCAATAGTTCTTGATGAGCCATTCTCATTTTGTCATGAATGCTTGTAATGATAACTTTGTCTGATTGAAAATATAAATTGGTATTATTGAATTTGGGTGAAACCCACTCCAGGAATGAAAAAAATAACTTGATTAAGAGATTTTCAAGCGACTGCAATATCTGCTCGACTGCTAGTAAACGTGCTGTTTGTCGCTGATGGATGAAGTAAAGACGTAGAGCCTCCAACTGCTCAATTGTCCGATGAACAACGGCACTCAGTAGTCAACAAGTTTGTGGGGGTCGTAGAATTTTGTGCGGTTCAAGGTCTAAGAAAATTTGGAATTCTTCAAATTGATGAGCTTTTTCAGTAAATAAAAGTGAACTCCATGATAATTATATTGAATTAATGATTTAATACTTTAATTAATAAAATGCTTTACGAAGATGAGAATAAACTTTTAACGTGTACTTCAAGGATAGCCATTGTAATCGAGTGCCACGACAAAAAATAGAGCGTTGTCTCTTTGAGAACTAATTTGCATATTTGATGACCTATCGATAAATTAGGATTTGATCTCAATTGACATCCTTATCAACACCTCCCCTTCAATGAGATCAGATGAAAAAAAATATACACATCTTTAAATACAAAATATCAAGTATTAGCAATAACAAATCCAAGTCGGATTAAACAATTTAAGTGACGAAGATGTGACAACCCTTTCGTCAAAACATCTGCCGGCATTTCCTCTGACGCTAAATATTTCAGTGATAAAATTCCTTGTTGTACAAAATCTCGAATGAAGTGATGACGCACGTCCACGTGCTTGGATCTTGAATGATTTGAATCATTTTTTATCTGACTTTGTGCACTCTGACAGTCATTCCAGAGTGTCACATTATCACAGGAAATTCCAATTGAATTTAAGAATCTTTGAAGAAATAAAGCCTCACGTGCAGATTGTGAAATTGCCATATATTCCGCATCTTGTGTCGAAAGAGCAACAGTTCGTTGCTTTCTAGCTTCCCAGCTCACAGGACAAGATGCCAAATTAAAAGCATATCCAGTGAAAGATCGACGGTCCAGTCGATTCGTCGCCCAGTCTGCATCCACAAGACCAAATAGTTCCTCACCACTCCTTCTGTATATCAATTTGAAATCACGAGTTCCCTTGAGATATCGCAGAATTCTCTTTGCTGCCTTCCAATGGGAATAATTGTAACATGAATTAAATTGACTTAAGAAACTCACCGAAAAGGCAATATCTGGTCTAGTAGAAATTGCTAGGTACAATAAGCCTCCTATCAGATTCTGGTAAGGCAGTTTCTCCATCACTGCTTCATCAATTTCTTCTGGTCGTGTCAAATCACTGTGGGTCTCAATTGGGGTATTCGCAGGTTTGCAATCAATCATACCATAACGTTCAAGTAATTCATCTACAAAGTCTCGTTGTGACAATGTCACTGTATGATCTTGAATGTTTCGATGAAAATTTATTCCGAGACACTTCTTAACTCGACCTAAATCCTTCATCTGGAATACACGTGACAGAGTGTTTTTGATATCTTGAATCCAATCTGATCTATTTGAGGCAAACAAAATATCATCTACATAGATCGTCAAATATGAGATACCAGTTTCCTCTCTTCTTACAAAGAAACAAGGATCATGAGGTGAAGAAGTGAGACCACACTTAAGCAATTCACCTTTAAGACACTTATACCATTGGACTCCTGCCTGTTTCAGTCCGTATAAGGCACGTTTCAGCAGGCACACACATGTTCGATCCTTTTTCAGAGTGTCCAACCATCTCTCAGCAGTTTTGAGCATTTCAGGATCGTTGATAACTTCATTCTTTGCCCCAATTGGTTCTTTGTTGTTAATTTTTTGAAGAATCTCCTTGAGTTATCCTGGAGTCTCCATGAAAACTTCCTCATCCAATGTCCCATTCAAATAAGCGGTAATCACATCCATCTGATGGATTTCTAAGTCCTGTTCTGCTGCTAAGGCAGCTAGAAGACGAATGGACGTCATCTTGACTACTGGTGAGTTGGTTTCCGTATAATCAACTCCTGGATATTGTGAACAACCTTTAGCTACAAGACGAATCTTTTTCTTTTCTTCGTCGCCATCTTGTTTTACACGAAAAACAAGTCGATTTTTAATGACTTTACGGTCCAAGGGAGGAGCAACTAGTTCCCATGTCTGATTGTAGATTAATGATAAGAATTCATCTTCAAGTGCTTTAGTCCAGCCTTGGATATCTGATGATTCAATTACTTCTTCCCAAGTTTCGGGAGTTGATGAATTTGCAAAATTGACAAAAACTTCAGCATCATCTACGTCCACATCAGGTAAACCCTGGATCTCATCATCATCATCATCATCAATTTGCGATCTTGGATAAATTTTTCTCGGTCGTCCAACTGATCCAGTACGTAAAAATGTTGGTCTACCTCTCCCTCGAGTGTATCTCCGTGGTGCTCGTGGTACATCTCTCTCAATCATTGCTGCTGGTTCTGGTGGATTCTGATCAATAAGTTCTTCTTGTAAATTTGTGGTGACAATAATCATTCCATTAGATTTCTGATTGTCGTTCCTTGCAGGGTGCTCATTTGATATTTCATTCTGTTCACTTCGAAATTCTTGAAATTTTTCAGTGAAATACGGAGAATCCATGAACTTTACGTCTCGGCTGACAAATAACTTTCTCGTCTCAGGGTTCCACAATCTATAAGCCTTAGAAGTTGTTGAGTAACCAATGAAAATACATTCTTTTGCTCGTGAATCAAACTTTCCTTTGCTCGATTTATCAAGGGCATAGGCTTTAGATCCGAAGGTTTGAAAATAAATCAATGTAGGTATTTTTCCCTTCCATACCATGTGAGGTGTTTCTCCATTCAACGTTTTACTTGGGCATCGATTTCTAATGTAGCATGCGGTATTTATCGCTTCAGCCCAAAAATTTGGAGGCATCTCTGCCTGTCTTAAAAGACAACGAGCCATTTCAACAAGAGTTCGATTCATCCGCTCTGCTACCCCGTTTTGTTGAGGTGTATATGGAATAGTTAATCGTCGTTGAATTCCATGCTGATTTAAATACTCATCGAAATCCTTATTACAAAATTCCTTCCCATTATCAGATTGGAGAAATTTTATCTTTTTACCTGTTTCTGTCTCGACTCGATTTTTGAAATTTTTGAAACAATTTAGAACCTCCGACTTTTCTTTCATGAAATCCACTGTGCACCATCTGGACTTGTCGTCAATAAAAACAACAAAATAACGTGCTCCAGAATTCGATGCAACTCTCATTGGTCCGCAAACATCAGCATGAATTATTTCCAGTACATCTCTTGTTCTCTCTTTTTCAGATGTTGGGAATGGTTTTTGTACTAATTTTTCTTTCGCACATATTTCACAGTTTCCTTTGTCCTCTTCGGGTTTGAAGTTCATTCCATAAACTTTCTGATCCTTTTGCATCTTCTTCATGTCTGCAGAATTCAAGTGGCCAAGCCTTCCATGCCACAACTCGAAATTATTCGCAGGTTTCCATTTTGTCGTCGCATCAGCCACATTACACGATTCAGCTTTCTTTTCTATGTAATATAAATCACCCTTTCGTTTCGCCGTCATAAAAATTTTCCCAGATGAATCTTCCTTTACAATAGCACCATCTCTCTTAAATATCACATTGAATCCATGATCAGTAATTTTGGAGACTGACATCAAGTTTGTTCGTAGATCCTCAACGTGATAAACTTTATTTAACTTTAATTTTTGATCATGTGCCCCATTATTGACTGTTAATTTGACCTCCCCTACTCCGGTGATGGTCGTGGTGTCTTTATTCGCCAGGTTGAGTGGCTTTTCAATTTCTGAATAATTATAAATTCTGAAAATTCTGAAAATTTTCCTTTGAAAAAATCATATGAGAAGAACACCCACTGTCCAAACACCATTGATTTTTCTTAGTGGGGAGTTCTGCATGAAAAAATGCAACTTCTACTGTAAAATCTGCTTGACTCACAGATTCTGACTCGTTATCGATATTTTCATCAATATTTCTAGCTGAATGTGATCTTTGATCTGAATGCGACGATGGAAACCTGGAAAAACAATGACGTGCTATATGACCAAGTTTATTACATCTAAGACATCTAATTGGATTTGACACACCTGATATATCATTTGAAGGTCGTGAATTATTATCTCTTCCACCTTTATTATTTTGTGTGCTTCCTCCATTGAATCTCTGTGTGCTGTGAAATCTTCTTTGAAATGAACCTCGTCCTCCTCTCGCATACATCACGTCTTGTTCATCCGCCTGATTAATTTCTCCTTTTCTTGCAGCCAAGTCTTCAAGAATTTTAATTTTCATATTATCTGGTTCAGGTATATCGTCTCTTGCAGTCATCGCTCGCTGAAAGGCCTCGAATGATGGTGGTAAACTACACAGCATCAATATAGACAGTAACTCGTTATTTATGATGACTCCAATATCATCAAGTTTCTCAATTGTATCAGTAAATGTTTCCAAATGATCAGAGAGATCTTCTCCCTCCTTCATTTTGTGTGTGATAAGATTTTTTAATAATAAAGCCTTTCTAGCGGGTCCTGTAGACTGGTGATGTTTTTCTAACAACAACCAGGCATCTCTTGATGTTTCACATTTTTTGATACGTTTCACATCACTACTTTCAACACATAGTATAATGTCTGATAACGCTTTTAAATCGTTTTTCTGCCATGCTGCAATGTCGGCTGCTCCTGACGATGGCATCTCCGTTGTTCCACTAACGTATGACCACAGATCACATTTAACTAATGTAGCTTTCATCTGAGCCTCCCAGGTATCATAATTAGTTTTATTTAATTTTTCAAATTTTGCTGCTGTGTTCGACATTGTTCCGGCTTTCGTATTTTTTTTTTTTTTTTTAAATTGCTCCAAAAATTTCTCCAAGTTCACAACGGTTTTCCCGCTGCTCCAAAAACACCGGTAAACACTTTTTACAATATCCAATGAATCCTTCTTCAATTCAACATTACCTGGGCCCATAACCTGATGAACTTTTTCAGTAAATAAAAGTGAACTCCATGATAATTATATTGAATTAATGATTTAATACTTTAATTAATAAAATGCTTTACAAAGATGAGAATAAACTTTTAACGTGTACTTCAAGGATAGCCATTGTAATCGAGTGCCACGACAAAAAATAGAGCGTTGTCTCTTTGAGAACTAATTTGCATATTTGATGACCTATCGATAAATTAGGATTTGATCTCAATTGACATCCTTATCAACACAAATAAATGTTGTCATTTAGCACTGTTCTTGAATTCACCATAAATGTTCCTTACTAAATCTTCACATCCACGTGGTAACATCTTGCATGCTCCGCTAGCACACAGATGAACAAAGTGACAAAGACACTTGAATATCGTCATGCCTGGACATTTCAAAATGAATGTTGTGGCGACTGAGTTATGACTCCCCATCATAGTATTGCAGCCATCTGAAGTAAATCCAATAACATTATCAAATGAAATTTCATGTTGTTCCAATGATTTTTTTACACATCCAAATAAGTGAGTGGCTGAAGCTCCGTTGGCATCAGGGCCCTTCTCGAAAATTTGAACAAGATCCCAAAAACGACTCACAACTCGATTTTCCTCTGCATCAAAGAATCTAAGAATGAAAGAAATGCTACCTCTGTTCTCAATGTTTCTGTTTTATCTTTATTTTTTCCTTGGAGGAGTATCTGGATCGTCAGGAGAGTGATTTTCTTGGCCACCAGCATCAGAACATCCTGAATCCATCTTGGGAAATACTATGAATAAGTAAATTGGAAAATGAAGTGTTCAAAACTAGTTATAACAAGATTATTCCATTTTTGTCAGATAGAAGAAAAAAATTTGAAGCGTGGAAACTTGACGCTAAAGAGTTCCTATAACCAAAGTCGTGAAAATATAGGAGTAGTGGAGACTTGCACATTGCTCCGGAAGAGATAAATTCACTAATGCCCCATATAGAACATTTTTTGAGACTTCACTCAAAAAAATTACCACCAGAATAAATGGACCTATCGGGATAAATTTTTCAAAATTATTATTAAAAAAAATATCTCCATTATTCTTGGAGACTCATAATTATCGTATTCTCGCGTACGATAATGACGTCCTACCGTGCATCGTACGGAGACCTGAAAATATCGTAAATATATGATAATTATCGTACGGTTGGCAACGCTGATTATGTAGTACATCAATCATGTTTGTTTTTTCTATAATTTGCAATGTTCCGAAGTGCCTCTCTTAGTCCTATACAGTACTGAATAACTTGATGGTTACTCGAGTCCAAATTTTTGAGCTCGTTCACTGTACATTTCGACTTTCAGTCTCCTTTGAACGTTCTTCTCTTTAATATTCAAAAAATGCCGTCATTTTTTCGATTCACTTTCAGCGTGCTCCGGATTTTGTGGTGTTAGAAAAGAGTCAAAAATCATTGAACCTCCCTTTTTCACCTTACTCTCAGCCTCTTGAACTCATCGCCAGGAAAAAAATAAATAAAAGTGACTCCAGAGTCGAAATTTTGAGGTGCTTTCAACTCCTGTTCTAATCTACGAAAATTGTAGATTTACTGAGAGCCAAAGCCAAATTGAACTGACAAAACGGCTGAAATGTGCGTTTTTCGGTTTTTGAAGTTGAAATAAGTTGAAATTTTTTTAAAATTCTTTCCCATCCCCTCCCTTCGCGTCTTTTTCCCATAAATTTGCGTTTTCAATTGATCCTGTGGCCAATCATATAATTGAAAATAGCTCACCAGAAACGTTATTCTAATGTTTTTTTGTGAATGGAATTAATGAAAAAAAGATTCTATCTAGTAGTTCTCAATATAGTCCAGCGGTCACTCATTCAAGGACTGACCAGATCCAATGTTGCTTAGCTTTGGTCACCACCTGGAGATCTCTCGTTGCTGGCTGCTAATCTGACCCATATAACTGTTTCGATCCTCATTGCGCTTTTCAGACTTTCTGAAAAAAAGGAAGAATAATAAGGAATCTAATTAATAATAATAAAGACATAACTCTTAAGATGGCGCCGACCATGAATGTAGAATTTGTGACACTAATATCAGAGAAAATTCATCTTGCATTTCATGCATTGACTGTAATAAATGGGTTCACTTAAGGTAGTTCACTTATGAAATGATTCTCGACAGAAAGTCCTGAAATTCATACAGGACGTAGATGAGTTGTTAACTGACACGTGTAAAAAATTCTAGAATTTTTGTCCGGTTAGTAATTGAGTTTGATGTACTTGAATATGAGGAAGAATATACAGGGGTATAGGGACTACGCTCAAGAACTTGTATGATTTCCCACTATTTTCCTCAGCGAATGAACAACTCGAACGAAATTCCCGAAAAGAACTGCACACTCTAACTAATTATGTTATGAACATCTGCAAGAAATTTCGAGATAATCGTCCGTTCAGTAACAGACATTTATTGAGTTAAAGTTTGAGTGAAAATGATAAAGAATAAACATCTGACAACTGTGGCAACGTCGTCTTGCGATGACGTAGTAGCTTACTGGACGGTGGCTCATACTTAGGGCCGAGACGTTGGTGTACCGTTTGGACACGGCTGAAGCTGGCTATAAATGTGAGCACGTGTGAACTGTTCAAATCCAAACTGACAGTTTTATAAATGTCAGAAAAATCGTAATCTACATATTGTGAATTTGTGCGTAGAGAAAATACGTAATTTTATGTCCAGATAGAAATTGCAATATACGAATTTAGAGAAGTGTGTGTTTATTATTACAGAAGAAGTTTTCGAAGAGGTAAGAGAATTTATTTCCATGATTGAAAAAATTATTTCACACCCCTTCTTTCTATTAACAAGTACATTAACAAATATCTTGGGAGCTGGAGGAGGGATAGCGTGACATCGTCTTCATCCTTTTTTGTAGAGAATTTGGGAAGCTACAAAAAAGTCCTGGGACGGCATCGCGCTCTGTCTCACCTAATTTCTAATATATTCGCGGGAAACTGGAAGAAAAATTGTCATTTCCATGTTTTAACCTCCATTATTCTCCAGCGTTAATTTTTCTTCAAATATTTTGGCAAGTGAGCGAGATAGCGCGATATCGCCCCGTTCCTTTTTTGTAGAGAAATCTTAAAAGCTACAAAAAATTCCTAGGACGAAATCACTCAATTTCACCTCATTTCCAAAATAATAACCAAAAACTGAAGAATAAAAATCGATTAGTCTATTTGACCTTTTGTTTATCCAATTATTTTTCTTATCATCTTCATCATTCTTCGGCATTTCCTTTTTTCCAATTTCTCGGAAACTAAATGAGATAGCGCGATATCGCCCTCATCCTTTTTTGTAGAGAATCTCAAAAGCTACAAGAAAACCTTGACCCACTCTATTTCACTTAATTTCCAGAATATTCGCCAGAGACTGAAGAATGAAAATGGATTATTCTCTTTTACCTTTTTTTTTCGATTGAAAAATTTTGTTTTACTGTCCCCATTATTCTTCGGCATCTATTGTTTTTCAATATCTCAGAAACTAAACGAGATAGCGCGATTCAATCCTAATTCTTTTCTGTAGAGAATTTTTAGAGTTACGAAAAAACACTGGGGTAAAATCACTCTATCTCATTCAATTCCCAAAGTAATTGCCAAAAATAGGAGAATAAAAATCGATTAGTCTGTTTTACCTTTTTTTAATTGAATGATTCTCTTTTATCATCTTCTTCATTCTTCGCCATTTATTCTTTTCCTCAATATCTCGGAAACTAAACGAGATTGCGCGATATCGCTCTCATCTTTTTTTGTAGAGAATCTCAAAAGCTACAAAAAAAGTTGTGGAACGGAATCATTCTATCTCACTCAATTTCCGAAATATTCAATATGATATTATTATTTAAGCTAAGTCTAAATCTAAATTTAACTTCAATTTTGTTTTAATTTTGACTGTTTTTAATGAAGGAAATAGAGAATAATTATGATAAAAAAAAGCCATAAGGACGAGCTGTGCGGGTACCGAGCAAAAGAAGAGTGAAGGTCGATGTTTAGAAATTTATAGTTAATAATTTTTAATACGCTGCACACAACGGAGGAAATACTGTGCAAAATACAATATATAATGAAAAAATATAAAACTCTGCAAATCTTAAATTTTCTACCACCTCTTTTTAGGAAATATACGTCTGTCCCACATTCTCTGAGCAAGAAAACTTGACATTTTTTTGGGGAATTTTATAGCACAATTCAAATGTTACTGCCATTTTTTAATTATTTTCAACTATTCAATTACAATGAATCCCCTTTACTCTAGCAGAAGTTATTCTCATATACTTGATGGACTACTAAGCATCCGCTCTCCTAAGTCATTTCTATTTCCTTGTTTTTCAGGATATCCTCTTTTAATCCATTGAGCTTTGCTTTCAAAGGGAAATTTCAACCTGTCATCTACATTTTTCAATTTGGAATGGACTTTGCACTTGTTTTGTGGAGAAGAGGTAAAACACCAGATGTTGTCCCAGCTTCTTCGATACAACACATAGCAAAGGCGACTAAAGTGAAGTGGATTGATGAGAGATCATACCACGCTCGAGTTTTGGCATTCGCTAGTAAGCGCAATCCACGGTCCTATTATTCTATAAGTAGTAATTGCTAATCCGATATTTTTCATTGCAATTAACTCTGATTCTCACATAGATGATCCCGATTATTTACGGTCTCTGGAAGTGGATGATAAAGGAGTTATTTCTTTTCATCCACTCGAAGAGAGCCATCTTGATTCCTCAACATCTGAATCTGGAAGAGAGTCAACAGTTATTGGGCGAAAGTCTACTTCGACTCAAACATATCTGTACACCGTGTGCGTAGAAATCCAGACGGATACTATGTCGAATTTAACGATAGGAACTCAAACCAGTAACGAGACTCCGATATCTTCGATTAGGAATCAGGTAGATGACCCACATGAAGATTCCCAGGCTTCCCGATACAAAGTTAAAAGCACAGAAAAACAGACTGATGAACAAAACGTTCATGTTCCTGTCACTGATTGGAGTCAACATGGTAATGCTGTTAATGTTGATACGGGAGGTGCGAATCTGGTTAGTTAATTTGATGATGCTGTATGAGACTTTCACATTTCGGCCTACAAGGAGTGGTTTTCTTTAAGAGGATGGCATTCAGAGGAATTTAGATTTTCGAGACGTTATTTTACATATTTCACTTGATCATGTGCCATGATGGGCCTGTGCAATGATATTTTACCGTGCGCGAAGCACGCGGTAGAACCTCATTTCCGCACAAAATTAAGTGAAACTATAAACGTTACACGTTGGAGAGGGCATTTTTAACGATTGTGATTACATCAGTCGGCTTCACCTCTTGATGTAAACCTCACAATCGTCAAAATAGCCCTCCCAAGACTTGTAACGGATTATACAACTTCATATTGAATTTCTCCTAGATCGACGAATCAACAGTAGAAACTGTTACAAATGAAGCCACAGCTGATCAACATGATGACAATGATGATGATGACGAGGAGGAGGTTCATAGTCGTGGTAGTAATGGTCGTGTATCTCCCAGAGCTCCGTGGACAATCAATGGACCTGGTCGCAAGCAGCTGAGCTCCGGATATGAGGTTTTCGTGCTTCAAAAAGAGCTTGAAAATGTTCTTGGAAAATTTGGAGAGAAACCACGAGAGCTCGTACGCCGTCTGACGAAATTGATCATCCCTGAAAATATTTTGATTCATATGACACTCACTGGACGTGGGTCAAATCGAGAGAGGATTCCAGTGGGAATCATTAATGCGATCAAAAGTAAATTTCTAATCGTTCATCGCTAACCATGTGAACGATCAAATATCTTCTGGTTTCTCAATTTGAGATTGATAATTACAGAATTCATGGAGGAGCATCTTCTACCAGAGTATTGGTTAAGCACTGCCGAATTCCGAGAAGTTTTGAAAAAGATGTGCTCAAGGCTACGAGAACAACGACGTTGTTCATAAAATCGATGCGTTCATGTTGAACTTCTTTGTTATTCATTGTTTTGATGTTTGAAGAATAAAATGTTAGTTCTTAATTCTGAGATTGTATCACTCACATTTTTCCAAAGATCTTAATCTAGTCGGACTTATGCAAGTGCTTAATTCACTCTTTCGACAGTTTTCGATAATATTCTTGAATAATTGACTCAATAATAATGATGTTCCGAGATTGCAATGAGTTTTCCATAATTTTTGTAATTTCCTGGGCTGACTTTCTCATGGTTCTTAAAATTGCTTCAAGTATTCTTCTTCAAGTTCTTCTCTGAAGGTTTTCCTGACAGGCAACGGCAACAACTCCCCCGAAAGGTCAACTACAAAGTCCGTTAAGCTTATAGAGGGAATTCCTTCCGGTTCTCTAGAAGAGTTTGCACTTCTGGCCTCTCACAACTTCCGTAGGAGTTCCTCGAGGGGTTCTCCTGAAGGATCAATCGAACAGCCCCCTGTATAGTTTCCTGTACGGTCCATGGCATGACCCCTGAATGGTCTCCTAGTCAGTTCTCTATACGGTCCTCTGTAGAGTCCCTTGCACAGCCGTTTGCAATAGTCCCCTGAACAGTCCTTCGAATGCCCCCATGAACCGTGCCCGGATTATTATCCTGAACAGTCCCCTGAGCGGGCTCCTAAGCGGTCCCCTTAGCAGTCCTCTGAGTAGTCTTCTAAGCGGTCCCCTGAGTAGTCCTCTGAGTGGTCCCCTGAGAAGCACTTTTAGCGGTCCACTCAGCAGTGCCCTTAGAGGTCCCCTAAGCAGTCCCTTTAGTGGTCCACTGAGCGGTCCCCTCAGTAGTCTCCTGAGCAGTCCCCTGAGTGGCCCCTGAGCGGACTCCTAAGCAGTCCCCTTAGCAGTCCTCTGAGTAGTCTTCTAAGCGGTCCCCTGAGTAGTCCTCTGAGTGGTCCCCTGAGCAGTCCCCTGAGCAGTCCCCTGAGCGGTCCCCTCAGTGGTCCCCTTAGCAGTCCTCTGAGTAGTCTTCTAAGCGGTCCCCTGAGCAGTCCCCTGAGCAGTCCCCTGAGCAGTCCCCTGAGCGGTCCCCTCAGTGGTCTCCTGAGCAGTCCCCTGAGTGGCCCCTGAGCGGACTCCTAAGCAGTCCCCTTAGCAGTCCTCTGAGTAGTCTTCTAAGCGGTCCCTGAGCGGTCTCCTGAACAGTCCCCCGAGCAGTTCCCTGAGCGGTTTTCTGAGCAGTCCCATGAGCGGTCCCCCGAGTGATCCGCTGAGTGGTCTTCTAAGCGGTCCCCCGAGTGATCTCCTAAGCAGTCCCCTGAGCGGTCCCCTGAGTAGTCTTCTGAGCCGTCCGCTGAGCGATCCTCTAAGCAGTCCCCTCAGTGGTCCCCTGAGCAGCACCCTTAGTGGTCCCCTCAGCAATGCGCTTAGAGGTCCCCTGAGCAGTCCGCTAATTGGTCCCTTGAACAGTCCCTTGCACAGAACGGTTCCCTGCAAAAGTCCCCTGAATAGTCACTCGAACAATATTCGGAGTGACTCTGAGAAGGACCTCGTAATCGCAGCAAAATGAATACATTTCGTCAACCTAGAGTGAAAAGGGCGTAACAAGATAGGAAATGTGTACCAGTTACGCCCTTTCCACACTAGGACGACGATTTATGTAGAGACTCTCCTTGAGAAGGGTATTGGAACTATATCTTATCATAATTATTGAAAAAAGTGAAAATAAGTATTCACCTATTGAAGATATTTATTGAAACTGTATATTTCGAGATGATGTTTAATGTTTGATGTTTTACTTGATTGTGTTTGGGAATGAGGTTAGGCCCATTTCCGCACATAATCAAGTAAAAAATTGTACTGCATAAAAAACAGTGTTTCAACAAAAAAAAATTGACAAGAATTACAGTTAGTAACAATCATGGCTTGTAACAATTAACAATAACATGGGCTCGAAGATTTTCAAAAGTGAAACTTCGTCGATTGTCTCTAAATAAACTCTTAAATTTCGAGAAAGACCTTTCAACTTCGACTGATGTTAGAGATGCATAACGTGTAGCGAGAGCATCTTCAACTTCCCATCCTGGAGGTAATGCATCAAAAATTTCCCGATTAACGCAGTCATTGACGTGAATCATTGCTTGGAGCCCTTCATTAACTTCCAAAACGGTCATCAGTTTAGCAGAGATTGATTCTTGGATGTTCTCATCTCCCACAATGAAATCAACAAGATTGTTGAGTGCATCCAGAGAATCAGCAAGCAGCAGATCTCTACCTTCCAAACGTTTAGTTGTTTCTGAGAGACAAGTAAACCTCTCCGTTATTTCTTCGAACTGAGCTTGGATCTCTGGAGATTGGAAGTGTTGCAATAACCAAATTATTCGCCCTGCATCTCTTCCAAAGTCGATTTCGTCCATTACTTCATGGAATACATCGAAATATCGGTCGTAATAGTCACATGCGTCGATCCATGTACACCAGCGTACAAGAATCGGTGCAGGTGGCTTTGGTATTCCTGGTGCCACCTGATTCAAGATTCGAATACGGTTCGGTGCATTAGAGAAGACTCTCTTCATCCTCGCAATTATTTTATTGACGTCATCGTATGCCTCGCGGACTTTGCAAGCAACGAGATGTAGACTGTGACAAACGCACCTAACATGAACCAACTTATTGAAGTGGAAAGTGTCTCTCAATAACTGGCCTGAACGTATCATATACGCTGCAGCATCAGTAGCATATATAAGAACTCTATCGCGATGGATCTCATCAGGCCATAATTTCCTGAGTGACGCTTCCACGAATGCACATATCGTCTCGGCATTTGCATTCTCCAATTGTTCCATGTGAATTAGCCATGGAATATCAGGATGATCATTCGTCAGTGGAGTAACGATGGCTCGCTTGCTAGAATCCTTTGTCTCATCGACGCTGAGATGGATTGGACACTGTCCAGTTTCGTCACGAATATCTCGAATCCTCGCTTCATAAAGATTAGGTACATAGGTTTTTCTTAACGTTGAAGAATCCGGTACTTCACGCTTAGTCCATTTCTTCATGAAACCATTGTAAGCAGAATTTCGAAGTTTATCCAATGGAATGTCAGCAACTAGGTGCATCTGTGCAAGCTCCATCCAGTAAGGATCCTGACGCGGAGATCAGGCAGCTTGCGCTTGGGGATCAGGTTCCGGATTTTGCCTCGACAATTCCAGTCTACGTTGATGTTTCTGAGAAAGGTTATGTTTCCTAATGTTGTATAAGGTGATCGTCTGCAATCGGAGGCCACAACATTTACACTTGATTTAATCATTTTCGAGAGAGTAAATGTTTGGATCTAAATCTAACTGATCACGGATCTGCTCCCATAGTACCGCATTTTCGTTTCCTCGATTCTGTAAATTCCGTTGATGACGCTGGCTTGTATTGTGTTTTGTAAAAGTACGCGGTAGGAGTGAGCCTAGACGTTTACGGTTGCAAACAAGGCAAATAACTGAGTCATTATCCCATTGATAGAGTTCTTCATCTAATTGCAACTGTAGTCGAATTCTATTCCAAATGTCTCTTCTATTCATTTCGCTCAACAGTTATCACTCCAAATATTTTCATGATATTAAAGGGGGTTCAGGGATAATGAAGAGGATTTTGGATCGAATCCAGTGGACTCAATAGAAAGTATCATGGGAGTAGGAAGCAATTTTGAGGATCTGGAAGAGGAAGAAGAAAAAAATAAGAAAATATCACTCAATAATGATAGAAATAGTAGAGGGAGTCAGGGACACATGAAAAGAGAAATTGATAAAATTGAGTATTTTAATCCCCAGTCTCCTCATTGGAAAAAATGAAGCAATTTTACATTAATTTCGACTCAAAAACACCTCCTTATTCCACCTGAAATCCTCCGAAGCCAGTCCTCGAGTTTCTCGTACACGTAAGAAAAGCCCCAAATTGCAATTTTGGTTCACCCGGAATCGACGATGGATTTTTTCCTCGGATACCCCTGATTCTTACTTAAATTCTAGCGAAAATCGCCTGTCAATCCCCCCGAGAAACATCATTTCATTTCTTCTCTCCTCAAAATTGACCTCTGACATCCCCTCCACAAGAATTAAAATTATGGCAAAACAGAATAACTAGATTTTCATTCTTCTTTTTTCCGAAAGAATCTTGGAAATTGAGTGAGATAGAGTGGTTTTTTCTTAAGGCTCCCCTTTAGCTCCTGAAATTCTTTCCATAGAAGGATTAGGGCAACATCACACTATCTCATTCAGGTTTCCAAGATATTCGAAAATAACCTAACGCCAAACAATAATGGTAAGGGGAAAGCAGAATTTCAGATGGGTAAAATGTCAAACATTATTCGGTTTGTAATTTTTTTAATCTGAAATAAATATTTCATCTAATCCATCAAAATGGACTATTCGCCATTTTTATTCTTCAGCTTTTCGCGAATATCCCTGAAAAGGAGTGACTTAGAGTGATTTTGTCTGGGAGCTTTTTTATAGCTCTCAAAATTCTCTGCAAAGAAGAATTCGAGCAGAATCACGCTATCTCGTTTAGTTTCCGAGGAATTGGGAAAAAAGTGAATTCCGAAGAATAATGAAGACGATAAAAAAAGGTGAAACAGACTAAACGATTTTCATCCTCCAGTTTTCAGCAATTGTTTCGGAACTTAAATGAGATGGAGTGATTTTATCACAGCGCCTATTTGTAGCTCTCAAAACTCTCTACAGAAAAGAATAAGGGCTGAATTGTGCTATCTCGTTTCGTTTCCGAAATATTGAAAAAAATAGATGCCGAAGAATAATGGGGACAGTAAAACAAAATTTTTCAATCGAAAAATAGGTAAAAGAGAATAATCCATTTTCATTCTTCAGTCTCTGGCGAATATTCTGGAAATTAAGTGAGATAGAGTGATTCAAGGTTTTCTTGTAGCTTTTGAGATTTCTCTACAAAAAAGGATCGGGGCGATATCGCGCTATCTCGCTCACTTGCCAAAATATTTGAAGAAAAATTAACGCTGGAGAATAATGGAGGTTAAAACATGGAAATGACAATTTTTCTTCCAGTTTCCCGCGAATATATTAGAAATTAGGTGAGACAGAGCACGATGCCGTCCCAGGACTTTTTTGTAGCTCCCCAAATTCTCTACAAAAAAGGATGAAGACGATGTCACGCTATCCCTCCTCCAGCTCCCAAGATATTTGTTAATATACTTGTTAATAGAAAGAAGGGGTGTGAAATAATTTTTTCAATCATGGAAATAAATTCTCTTACCTCTTTGAAAACTTCTTCTGTAATGATAAACACACATTTCTCTAAATTCGTATATTGCAATTTCTATCTGGACATATAATTACGTATTTTCTCTACGCACAAATTCACAATAGGTAGATTACGATTTTTCTGGAATTTATAAAACTGTCAGTTTGAATTTGAACAGTTCACACGTGCTCACATTTATAGCCAACTTCAGCCGTGTCCGAACGGTACACCAACGTCTCGGCCCTACTCATACTCATACGTTATTTAGAGGTCCACGCTCTCTAGTGCGATCCCATGCACACGAAACTGAGTCATTTTGGCCCGGGACGAATGGAAATTCGGGTTCATTCTGTAATGGATGCCCGATAAATCTATGATTTTCCATTTCGTTAATTAAATAGATGAGTCGAAAGAAAACATTCACTTCTTCAGATAATCACTTTCATATTAATTTGGGACTGATAACATCTTCAATCGAGCTTCAATTCTAACTCGGGACTAACTCTACTTAGAACTCTACGAAGCTGCGATCCTTCGTGAGTGAAATACCTTCAAATGCGGTGGTCTAGACAGAGCTTTCTTTTTATCGTATTGCCCAGGAGGTGAGGAATAAATTGCGCTCTTGAAAGTGCCCTAAATGTGAGAGTGAGGTAAGTGTCGTCCTTGGAGATGACGAAGATGAGGATTGTGTCCGGGACGACATGCTCAAATTGATGGAAGCGGTGTTGGCAAGACACTTCAGGAAATTCACGAAAGATATTGAGAGCAGTCTACCCGGGAAATTTTTTTTAGATCTGATCAGATCTAATTGGATCTGCGCAGAATCTGAAATGAAAAATTTAAAATTTTCAGGGAGAATGGAAAATGAATGAAAATCTGGATTCATGAGAAGTGTAACAGGAGATTTTGCCACAACGTCGGAGTGGCATCCCTCAGAAACCTTATTTAGATTAAGTCGTAGAAAATTAAGTACACGAAATAATTTAAGATTTCACTGTAGTCCTATTCAAATAAACGTGCCATTGATGAAGTCAAAATGGCCCTAGTTGTCAATTGCGCAAGCGCGAGATTATTGATTTTCTCGCTAGCAACAGGTGGGAGAGGGAAAAGACACTCACTCTCGTTTTACCCACGCTAACGTCCACGTGCTTATTGTGAAAATAATTATTGTTACTTGTTATTGTCAAATAAAAGAATATTCATTGTCAAATAAAAGGATATTCCCGACAAGAGAAAATATAAAAAAAGGAAAGAGAGTCGGTATCTGAGGGCTGCAAAATTAAATTGTACGTCAATTATAAGTAATAAATTTGTTTACTCTGTCTATTGCTTTTTCCTGTCTCTTGGAAATTGAACACCTCCTTATGGGTCATCCCAATCGAATCCAATAAGTTATTGTCGAATTAATATAGTCAATTCATTAATGATTATTTTTTCAATTTTGTAAAAATTGACTGGCGCCTAACAAAACAAAATTTAATCGTCAACTCTTGAGCCCCGGCAGCCTTTGATCCAGGCCGCGCCGGGTGAAGCTGCTTCATTTCATTCATTTAAATTAAAATCATACATTTGTCGATTATTTAGCAAGATAAAAAAGAAGCTGTCTCAATTGGCGCCCAACGTGGGGCAAGTTGGCAAATAAATTATTGAAATTTGTAAAATTATAAATCGAGAATTTTCTGAAATTGTGTTCGCTTGGTAACAGAGTGTGAATGTAAACAAATTTCCAAGAACACTTTATTGCCTCTTGCGTCTCTTACTATCGCTTTGAAATATTTATTGATTTTCTTTTCATCAATGATGTATTATTGTGTGTAATATTTTCCTATGTAATTAATTGTGAATTCGACATGTCCGTTACGGGAAATTTAATGAATTACGATAAAATCGAAATTATTGTCAGGCGGCATGAATCTTGTGTCAAGCTGCTTGGTAAAAATAATTGAAGCTCTAAATTGGATAAATTAAAATTTTTTTTTTTGACGATAGAAAATGTTGAATGACGCGAATCTCGCTTCAGTCATTTGACTAACGAAAATAAAGGAGGTAAAACGACCGAGTCTTGTATTAGTTTTGATAAATGTAATTGTCATTGTTTTGATTAGAAGAAAAATTATTTTTGTCAGAAGGGATAAAAAGCGGCGCAGATTAGCCCTCGTTACGAATTGATAAGATCTCATTATTCAAGCGTATCTCGCTACGTTTGAATACAATAAATGTTAATTAATTAGTCGCATCGATACGGATCTTATTCCTGTCAAACAGCTTATAATAAAAGAAGTCTTAAAAGGGTAATGGAAGCTGGCTTCATCCCCTTAAGAAAGAATTAATTGCTCGTGACGCGAATCTTAATTCCGTTGAAAGCAAATTGAACTTCGTGATTTATTTTTTTTTTGTTGTTCTATAGATGTCAAATTTTGAAATAAATTAAATAAAGCTTGTCTCGACGAATGACCGACTATTTTGATTGGATCTTGTTCCGCTAATTCGGTTATTACGATTTTCTTGCTCACTGTATAGTGGATAACAAAAATTCAATTCTTTATTTATTTATATTTATTTTATTTCTTATCGTTTTGGTTATGATCTCAAATTTTCTTCCTCAAAAAAATTAACCAAACTAAGGACGTTAAATTAAAATGTCGGTAACGCGTTCTCCAGTCAATACGCGACCTCCAGGAACAGGCGTTCCAGGTCAGTTCACTGATCACCCCGATCAAAATGCAGATGCATACAATGAACAAGAACAAAATTTACCCCAGCAGCCTAATAACAATATACCTGGCGCGCGAGGTAGAGGTGCAGGTAGAGGGGGAACACCACCGCCACTTCACGTTCAGCTGCAACAACAACAATTAGCCGCGAACGAGCAGTTGTCAATAACCGTAGGCAACCGTTTGAATACGATGGAAGAGGTGATTGGCTCAAGGACGGACAAAATTGACAAATTAATGAATGTTTTGTCCGCAAGTAATAATGCAAAAAACAATCAAAGTAGACCAAATGATGAGAATTCTGAACTAGCCGAAACTTCGGGTTCGGGACGTGAAATTGCATATTCCGGAGACGATGATTCATATGAAATTATTAAAAAACATAAAGAACAAAATCGGCGAAAAACAGCTACACAATCAGGTGAAGCGAATGCTTCTGTCGATAACGAAGATAGGGTGTCTCCACAGAGACACGAGAATTCAAACACCGCAAATACCGAACGAAACCGGGTCAATGAAAAGTCGAGAGGCGTACAATTTCAAAATCCTGATCAGTCAACAAGTACTGGAGCGTTTCGGCCAATTAACCCAGAGAGGACAAGTCAATCTACTCGAATCAATCAGAATGCGCGGATGAATAACAATGAACCAACCCCGCGATTCTTTAAAGTCTTAATCTCGCGGTTATTACCAAATGGTCAAATTGTCGATGAAGAGACCTTACTCAATGAAACAACATTTAGACAAATGACACAAGAGACAAATGCACCGTCGACTACACGAGAAAGCCTACCGCAGAGTACGTTGGGGGGAAATCGCGAGCGATCCCAGCGGAGCATGAGTCGTACGTCCACCGTCTCATTTAGTAGGGGTGAGTTACGTTCTTCAAGTCGTTCTTCAAGAGGTAGAGAAACACGGGTATCTACCAGAAGGGGTAATTTGTCGATGGGAATGAGTGACTCGAGTGACGAAGACAATCACGTACCAATATCGAACAGACAGACAAGACGCGACGAACGACCCAATCAACGCCATCGTGAAACAAGGTCCTCATCTCATGTTAGACAAAGTGATCAACCGTCATGACTAAAAATAGGCCAAATTGTCAGTTCCTGGAAAATTTCGTTTCCAGAAACGGAAAAAGACCCGGAACAATTCCTTTTTATCCTGAAGGATCTATTAATGTCAAGTGGAATTGACAAGGACCTTTTTGTCAGTTGCTTATCGAAAATTTTTACGGGTTCATATAGATCATGGTACTTGGTAAATAAACAGTCTTGGCGTACTTGGCGCGATTTCGTACGAGCATTCCGGTATCAATGAAGTGTGGTAAAGGGAGATAGTCAATTATTACTCGACGTACATAACCTGACGATTGAAAGAAATGAGTCACTGGCGGAGTTCACGAACCGAGCGAGATTCATTTTTGAGAGAATGGAAAGGCCACCAGAATTCCAGGAACAGCTGCAGTTGATTTTAACGAAAGTTAACCCAAGATTGACGTTCGAAATATTAAATCTGCAACACCGAAATTACGAAGATTTCTTACACTACGTCAATAGAAGAAGTCAGCTTTTTCGACAATGTGGTGCTCAACCAAAATTGCCGCCAAAAGCTACTCTAAAATCTGATTTGAGGTATCTACAAGATGATCCCGACTTGGAAGACGAAATGGATGATCCCGAAATGTTAACTGAGATCCCGGAAGAGAAGGAGGAAGGCAATGACCTTAAGGCCTTCCAGAGCAATAAAACGAATACGTCCAAACAGTATAACGACTCCAAAAGTCTCACGAGACAGAGATTGGAGAAGAATCTTGAGCAATTTGACGAATCAGAAACGTCAAAGCCTAATCAAGTAAATAATGAGCAGGGCAGGCCTCCAATTGACTTGTCTAAGTTCTTTTGTGTCAACTGTGGACAGAACGGACATAGTGCCCGTTTCTGCACAGGCGAACGTCAAGTCGTTTGTTACGATTGTCGAAAAGCTGGCCATGAGACGAAGAATTGTCCCAAGAAATCGGGAAACGCTCAGAGCCCACAGTAACTTCGCCTCAAGATACTGTACACAAGGGCGAGAATGAGGTTACTAGTCAGGATGATACGGGAAACGTCCAGAAGAGAGCTGAAAATATAAGCCAGACGAAAGATCTGGAGAAAACAGAAAAAGTCAATAACGAGATCAGTCAGCCAGTAACAAATTTACATCTCTACACAGTCGATTCAACGGAAGATGAGTTCGAGCTGTCAGATGAAGAAGTTGTTACCCTTCTTCAAGAAGATATGAGAAAATCTATGGAAGTTAATGACTGTGACATAATTGACTTAAAGAATTGTCAAGTGAAATTGACATCTATGACTGACAATGCCGCGACAGCCAATAGCGATCAAGAGCGAGAAATGAAGACTCATTCACTCAAGACATGGAGACCGTCGTGTTTACCACCACATGCAATACATCGCTTGGCGCAACGTCGAATCTATCGCGGTGGTGATCAAATAAAAGAGCCGAGACAAACGTCGAGAATTTGCGTTGAAATTTCTATCTTTGGCGAGAAAGTTAAAAGCATAATTGACAGCGGGAGCGATCGCTCATTTTTAAGCAAAACCGTTTATAACCGCGTAAAGAAATATCAGTCCACCGAGTTGGAACCAGACATGTCAACTAGATCGGTTGTTAGATTAGGCGATAAATCGTTAGTGAAAACGCGAGGCGGTGCAGGTTTTGTAATTGATATTGGTGACGTTGGCGGTTCTCAATGGTTCAGCGTTTTACCAGGCCTCTCTGGAGACCTAATCCTCGGGATGGATTTCTGGATGACGTTTAAAGTTACTGTAAACCCGTTTGACCGAACGTGGAGATTAGCCGGAAGTAAATACACTTACCCATTATCTCATACAGTCATTTTACCGTCAGAATTGCGAGTGCTCTCAGTCGATGAAACCCAACGACTGAATAATTTTCTGGATGACGAATTCCGGAAATTTGACGAAGAATCCACCGGTAAGACCGATTTAATCGAACATGTCATCGAATTGGATGACTCAACACCACATCGACAGAAACCATATCGCCGAAGCGAAACAATCCGCAAATTTATAACCCAGGAAGTCGACAGACTCCTTGAAAAAGGATATGTTACCTGGAGTAACAGTGAATGGGCTTGTCCACCCGTTGTTGCTCCAAAAGCTAATAGGGGATTGAGGTTTTGTATTAATTATAAACCACTGAATCGTCAAACTAAAAAACCTGCGTATCCTTTACACAACATGAGATCAATCTTGTCGCAACTACATCAAGCCAAAATAATATCGACTATCGACATGAGTGAGGCTTTTCACCAGATTCCAATGCAGGAGGAAAGTCGAAAATATACTGCATTCGTCGTCGTAGGTCAAGGCCAATTAGAATGGCTCAGAATGCCATATGGTCTCACGGGAGCACCATCAACATTCCAGAGGTTAATGGATGTCTTGAAAAGACGATTCAAAGATCTCATTCACGACCGGAAATCACCCAATAAATGGGTCGATCAAGTTTTTACCTATCTCGACGACTGGATAGTTGTAAGTCAAGACCTGGACGAACACATTGCTATTTTGTCATTGATTTTTGAAGTTTTTCGCGAAGCGAAATTGGTCATTAATCGAGAAAAGAGTAGCTTCGCTTGTAAGGAAGTTAAGTTTCTCGGATATATAATCGACGAATTTGGCATGAGGCCTAACCCAGAAAAAATCCAGCCGATCTTGGATTTTCCAGTACCAAAGGACAGAACTCAACTTCGACAGTTCAATGGCCTGGTTAATTGGTACCATCGCCATTTGGAGAATATCGCCAGAGTGCAGGGACCTCTCAACAAATTGACGAGTGTTAAAGTTCCCTGGAAATGGACAGAGGTCGAGCAGAAAGCTTTCGACGAGACAAAGAGGGCTCTAGCTGATGCGCCACGTTTATATGTCCCGATACCCGGACGATCTTTCGTCTTATACAGACGCTAGTGACTTCGGTCTTGGCGCAATTCTCGTCCAACTAGACCCCGAGACGGGAAAAGAGAATTTAATAGAAGTCTTGAGTCGTCCATTGCGAGGTGCAGGAGCACACTACACTACGACTGAAAAAGAATGCCTAGCAGTCGTGTGGTCTGTCGAAAAACTCCGATGTTACCTAGAAGGAATGCCTTTTAAAATTGTCACCGATCATCAAGCACTTCAATGGCTTCATGGATTGAAGAATCCAACTGGTCGACTGGCAAGATGGGCCATGTATCTCTATCAACATGATATTACTGTTGAACACCGGCGTGGTACAACGAATGAAGCTCCAGACGCTTTGTCGAGAATGTTTGACGTAGATGTCGACCCCCTTGGATGGGAAAAAATTATTGAGGAAACAGTTCTGAATCGTCCACAGCTCAATTCTATTCAAGATGAGAATTGGTACTCGACAAAATACAAACTGGTCGAGAAACAGCCAGAACGTTTCACTGAATGGAAAATAGAAGACAATCAGCTATTTTACTACAGGCCTGACTATGAAAAGGCTCTATTAGACGATGAAAACCCGTGGAAGAGAGTGGTCAAGCCAGAAGAAATATCTGCGATTTTGTACGAAAATCATGATGTTCCAGAAGCAGGTCATCTTGGGAAAGATAAAACGATCGACAGAATCAGACAAAATTATTATTGGCCAGGCATGACACAGGACATAAAGTCATATGTCAGAGATTGCGAAATTTGCCTTAAGGTCAAATTCAACCAACATCCAGTCAAAGGACCCCTAATGACAAGGCCATTGCAGCAGCCTTGGAGCCAATTGTCGATCGATACCATCGTTTCCCAAACAAGGACGAAAAGAGGAAACACTTGCATTATTATTGTCCAAGACTTGTATACCAAGTACGTCGAACTCTTTCCTGTGAGAAATCGGGTGGAAAAAACCGTCGTCAAAACATTAGACACTTTATTCGACCGTTGGGGTACGCCTCACTCGATAATTACTGATAACGGGCTCGAATATATTAATAAAGACGTTAAAGCTTTCCTGCAAGCTCGTGGAGTCAAACACTTAACAACCGCCTTGCGTCATCCGCAAGGAAATCCCGTCGAACGTGTTAATAGAACGGTTAAACCTATGATCGCGGCGTTCATTGACGATAAACATAACGAGTGGGACATAAACTTACCGAAAATTCAATTCGCGTATAATACGGTACCTCACGCGGGGTGTAGAATTTCACCATTTTATTCAAATCATGCCCGCGAAGCTATGGCAAGACGAATAGAGAAACCAGGCGAAAATGACGCGTCTACTAGCACAAACGAATCGACAGATTACTGGGTTAAACGATTAAAGAACATTGACGAGTTTAGGCATAAAATAGAGCAAATGCAAAAGAAATACTCGGACTGACGTCTTGACAAGCTCAACGCGGACAGGGAAGTTTCAGTCGAAATAAAAAAGGGGGTGGAGGTCTATTACCCCAATAAAAAGCTGAGTAACAAGGCAGAGGGTTATTCGGCAAAGCTTGCGCATCGTTTCCTGGGACCCGCGTTTGTCAAAAGAGTAATAAACCCAATGATAGTCGAAATAGCGGACAAGTCGGATAAAACTATTGGCAAATACTATGTAACTGATTTGAAAATTCCGCGTCGCAGTTTACGTGATAAATAATTTTCCACAGGATCAACACAGGAAGCAGTGACCAGCAATCGACAACTTATCATCATTGTCAATATGGGTGATCGTTCGGGCCAGACAACTGCCGACGGCTCAGATGAGGAGAACGAACGAAGCCTCCTCCGACTGGCAAAAGAAAGAGAGGAGCTCGAAGCCAAATTAAAGCAGCTGACTCTGGACATGGAAGAAATGAAAAATGAAGCCACGTCAGATGCTGGTTCAGTGAAACACGACGAGGAAATTGAGGACGATGACGACGAGAAACTGGCGCTAGACGAACTTTATGACTTATTCACCAAGCCAACCTCGTCAACTGCGACTCAAAATGTCAGTGAGATGGATTTTGGACTGTTGCCATACAAATCTGAAGCGGCCCAAATTGACTCTAATGTTATCCAATGTAAATGTGGAGATGTCGATCGTCATTCTGAAGCTATTCAGCTGTTGGAGGAAATACGCAATCTTCCTCCTCCAAAATTGAAGTTGACTCAGCCAAAGAGGATGATGCCTCGTGATGTCTATCAGGAGAACCTGAGGAGAAACAGAATTAAGACCGAGGGGCATCCAATACAACGCTCAGAGGTCACAGGCGAGATTAAAAAAATGTCAGACGATCCGGAAGCACTGACAGCTCCTTCAGCGACAGTACGTCCACTGCCTTTTCAATATCCTTCGTTCGTCGACTTCCTGAAGGAATGTGGGCTTTATAAAGAGAATGGCTCAGGACAAGGGGACATTTTGTACTTGACAGATTGCAGGATTATCACCAAAGACCAACTGGCTCAGCTGGTGGTAAAGAGAGCAAAGCTACTGCTTGAGAAAATGGAATCCAAGAAGATCACCCGTGGGACTCAAACTTATGTCACCTACGTTGGCAAGCAGTATGTCGCAGGCTGTGTCAATTGCCGTTCGTCGGAACATGACTTTACAAAGTGTCGCTTGGCATTCAGGCCAGACTTTTGCCCTATCTGCGGAGCAGATAAATTCGATAAACGTGACTGTTCATTCGCACATGGTATCGAACACGAGGCTGCTAAAGGTTATTGTCCAGGGTGTTTAAGAGATCTGACTCTTTACTGTCCCGAATGCCCTGATTGTAATATCAGATATGAGGGTATATCGGACTGGCTCAGGCTTAATTGTGCAACTTTTCCAACCTGGGCAATACCAGAGGATCACAGATACCTGGTTGGCGAAGGAGCTGGGAAGTTGAGAAGAGCAGTAAAGGCAAAATTTGACGATCCTAAAGACCCTCCCAATAGAGCTAGGGTACTACTCCGAGATCATTCTCTTTTGTCAGCACCACCTGTCAATCCGAAAGCACAATCGGCCAGACAGCTCTCAGAAGAGAAGAGACAGCGGGCAGTCCAGGCCTTACTCGCGCCCATGATTAAAAAATCGTTGGATGAAATTATGGAAGCGCGCCCTGAATTGAAGAGCGAAGAAGAAGAAATCGTCGTCATAGTTCCAACAAAGTATAAGCCGGCTAAATAATTTAAAGAGGTCGGATCCTCATCTCACATTTTTCTTTTGCTTTGTCGAGTTTCTTTATCATTTTGTTCTTTATAATATTGTTCGTCGATTGAACTAACTGCAGTCTCAAAATTCAGTTAATTATCTTGGCAGTTGATGATCTCACATCATCGCAATCTCTTTATTTTGTCGACATTGCTATAAACTACTACTTTGATATCAAGATGAATAAATAACTATAATTTCATCCCTGATACCCTGTCGATTATTCTGTGCTGAATTTCCAAGTAGACTATTCATGAATGATAAATTAATTATATAGCATTGGACGGAGTCGCAAATTCATAAAAGTAAGTGTTAATTATATTTGATGGTTTTGTTAAATACGTCAATTTGATTCCACCCTGACGTTGAGGCTTGAGGGGGGAGAGTGTAACAGGAGATTTTGCCACAACGTCGGAGTGGCATCCCTCAGAAACCTTATTTAGATTAAGTCGTAGAAAATTAAGTACACGAAATAATTTAAGATTTCACTGTTGTCCTATTCAAATAAACGCGCCATTGATGAAGTCAAAATGGCCCTAGTTGTCAATTGCGCAAGCGCGAGATTATTGATTTTCTCGCCAGCAACAGGTGGGAGAGGGAAAAGACACTCACTCTCGTTTTACCCACGCTATCGTCAACGTGCTTATTGTGAAAATAATTATTGTTACTTGTTATTGTCGAATAAAAGAATATTCATTGTCAAATAAAAGGATATTCCCGACAAGAGAAAATATAAAAAAAGGAAAGAGAGTCGGTATCTGAGGGCTGCAAAATTAAATTGTACGTCAATTGTAAGTAATAAATTTGTTTACTCTGTCTATTGCTTTTTCTTGTCTCTTGGAAATTGAACACCTCCTTATGGGTCATCCCAATCGAATCCAATGAGTTATTGTCGAATTAATATAGTCAATTCATTAATGATTATTTTGTCAATTTTGTAAAAATTGACTGGCGCCTAACAAAACAAAATTTAATCGTCAACTCTTGAGCCCCGGCAGCCTTTGACCCAGGCCGCGCCGGGTGAAGCTTCTTCTTTTTCATTCATTTAAATTAAAATCATACATTTGTCGATTATTTAGCAAAATAAAGAAGAAGCTGTCTCACTTGCTAAACGAATAAATCAAAATTGAAATTTCTTAAGGAAAGAAAATGGAAAAAAAATGAGTTTGAGCGGGATTGAACCCGGGACCATGAAACTACTAGTCTGCTACTCTAACCACTTAGCTATACAAGTTTTCTCAGCTTCAAATGGAATTAAAATCATGATAATTGAAGGAAATTGAAATTATTAGAGGGAATAACTTCGGAGAAAGTCAGGAATGCCCAAATGGAATGCAGAATCATTTATGGGAATACATATGAATTTCTGTGACAATGAAATGAGCACAGATCCGACACATTTTTGACCTTTTTGAATAGACAAATCCTTATTTAAAGAACATTTTGAAAAAGTGGAATTTATAGTTCTATGAATTTCCTATGTGTGCATATTCTTCATTTTTGCTTCCTGTTAGACCCGTTTAGTCATAAGGAAATTGAGTAGGTTCGATCTATAGAGATCTCCTCTACAGTGGATAAAAGACTTTAACTCGGAGAATTGATAGAAATAAATTATTATCTTTATTATCAAAATGTTTCCATTTTGAGTAAAGTAATTACAGGTTTAATAAATACGAAATTATTGATTAACGTGAAATGATTTTGAAGAACTGACTCCCGAATATCGGTGAGTCTGATATTTATATTAAATTATTGGTGTCACATTATTACACATTATTGTGTAAAAATGCTGAGTTTCCATTACATGTGAAGTAAGTGTAACTTCTTCACAGATTATGCAAACGATTACAATTGAGAAATATCCAACGAAGTTGAATATTTCTCCTTTTAATAAATAATATTCCGGGACACAACATTCCTCCCCGCCAGGGAAGAAAATTATTGTCCTCAAAATTTTCTCTTTTACACATAAATAACAAGAATTTATCTTACGTTTACTTGACAAATTTACTGTTCACTAAAAAAATTTTAGGTGTCTAACTGTAAGAATTTTTTTTTTTTTTTTTTTTTTAGTCCTTTCCTGTTCTCTCCTGTTTTCTCCGCCTAAAAAAAAAAAATTTCTTCTACTTTTTCAATCAAATTCATTTACTCAAACGTTGAATTCTTCTTGAGGTGTCAGCTAGCATTGGTAATGCTGAGTCTGCATCAAAAATGCATAAAAATTCTTTATTTCTTGGTTTTTCTTCAGTCAAGTTTTCTACTTTTGTGGAGACAAGTGTTCCGTAACCAACTAGTTTTGAAAATGTCCAGTGTCTCAAAGAAGTGTTCTTTATGTGGAGATTTATCCCACTGTACTAGAAGAAAAAATATTAACGTGCTGAAGTTCTCAAGGAAGATTTGTGCTACATCCGTTATTCCCCGTGTTCTCGAGGAGAAGTCTTCAAAAAAAAATTTTCCTACACGCGTTACTCCCCGAACTTCCAAGATTTCTCGTGGTAAACGAGTTAATAGTCGCTCAACGGGTAGAATGAAGTTATCAGGACCTGCTTCTAGTCGTTGCCTCGTAGTCCCGAGATCCTGGAACCCTAAAGTGATTGTCCAACGTTGCACTCGTGCACCCTCGGTGAGTTCATTCTTTGTCATTCATTCTAGTATATATTTTTCTTCAATAATTGATTTTTTCTCATAATAACTTCTGAATTTTCTATACAGGCGATGACGTTTCAAAGAAACTTGGGAAGTTATTTTGACTTGTGGTTGGAACTCCTCCATTCGCTGATGGCAGGTTCTTCCCGTCGTCCTTGCCACATCCCATTGGCTCCTCTGGACCGGAGAAGTAACTTTTGTGATCGATTTGTTTGGGATGTTCCAGGAATCACTGTAGTGGACTCTTTCTAGTTTGTTTATTACATGAACCCAATTTTCATTGCGTAAGACTCTTATGACGTTACATTTAATTTTTGTTTCCAAAAATAAATGGAGTATTTTTAATTTCTTTTGACGCTTCATTGTAATGAGTCCTGTCCTAAATCTATCTCCTTCCCTGGTCACACCCTTAGTCTTATTGTTAAGATAACATAGGGTCAAGATCTTTCCAAATTTTCCATCGTGTATTAGGGTTTCATAATTGTGTAGATCGATTTCTTGAACTCGCACAATTTTAATTCGTTTTATTTTCATTGTTGATTCTCTTTGGCCTATCCATTCTTTACTGAATTTGACGCTGCCGTCAACTTGACCGTCAAAGAATGCATGCGTCAGCAACCTTGACTCGGTGCGTCGACCGCTTGCCTGCTGCAACTCATTCGACCTGTTGTAATTCGCCGCCCGCTTCACCTGATTCTTTCTTTCGAATTTTCAAAGAAATTAATTTTAATTCAATATTTATGAAAGCTCTTGCTAGCTCCTTCAGTGACATTGTCCCCTGATACCAGTAGAAGTTTTTACTCAATGTTTTTCCTATTTTTAAGGGTAACTGAGGGTTGTTTCTCTTCAATTGAAGCACATGCCGTTGGTGTTCCGATGATTTCTCCTGAGATACATATACTTCGTTGATGTATACGTCCACTGCGTCAATTAACCATCTTCTATCAATGTTGCAAGTTGGACCTCCTTCCACTTGTAGTCTTGGAGATAACTTTAGAGATGCTTTTCCATAACGATTGCTCAAATTATCACTCTGTGTACAGGTCTTCGTGTTCTCAAATGACGTATCTATCATGTTCAGAACCTGCATCCTTTCAATACTCCAATTTCTAAGATTTTTTGAAGGCAACTGTATAAACCATTCCTGTAATATTTGATTGTGCCCTTCACAACTTATACTTGAGATTTCTGTAAGTGTTGGAATCATTGAATCTCCCCATGAGATCCAATCTGTCTTTTAAAAATCGAAGATTTCCTTTCTTCTCAAAGTAGCCCTTTGTTCAAGTATTTTCAACAGAACTCTTCTCCAATGATCGCTTTTTAGGCGAATGTCTACCTCATGCAGGGTCGCTGGGAGTATGTTATGTGATTCAGGTAAACTCCGTGATTTTTCCAAATAGGTTTTCTCATCCCTGCATCCAGTGTTGAAAGGAGAATGGAATTTTCTCCACTTTGATCTTGATGTAATTCTCTGTTATTGAATATCTTCCAGCAACTTACTTCGAGAACTTTCTGCGTCCCATTTCTGGAAGCTCTTCTCTTCTTATAGCTTCTGTAACTGACCACAGACATGGCAGAATCGCTTGTATCTTCATACATTGAGCATATCACATCCTTTAGGTATATGCACAACAACTTGCTTAACCGTGTGTGACTTTCTGCTCCTGCTGACAGTAGAAGAATCCATTTCAATCTTCCACTTGTTCCTATCCGGGTTAAGATGAATATTTCCAATGACGTAGGTTGCAGAGTATCTTGGTGAAATATTATGTCCACTATTTTCCCTGATTCAGCTATCTCCACACCCGTAGTACAAACGGATATGTTAGTTGTGGTGAGGGAAATTACATCAGTTAATGGAATGACCTCCGCTCGAATGTCATACTATGGCACGCCGTTTTGCTATTTAATATAGTCATAAAAATTGAACATCAGAAAAATTATCTTCATGAAAATACATTTCCATTATCTTTAGAGATAATTGTGATTCATTGAATTATCATGAAGCTGGAACATAAGTGACAAATGGAATTTGAATTATCTCTAGACATAAAATAAATTCTCCATTCAATTTATCTTATGACATAATTTTCATTCCCGGATTCGAATTATCTACATAATTTTTATTTTGAATTCGCATTATCTACATAATTTTCATTCCCGGATTCGAATTATCTACATAATTTTTATTTTGAATTCGCATTATCTACATAATTCCAATTCTTGAATTCGGATTGTGTAGATAATTTTAATTCGAGAATCAAAATTATGTACATAATTTTAATTCAGGAATTTGAATTATGTACATGATTTTAATTCTTGAATTCGAATTATGTACATAATTTTGATTCTTGAATTCGAATTATGTACATAATTTTAATTCTTGAATTCGAATTATGTACATAATTTTAATTCTTGAATTCGGATTATGTACATAATTTTAATTCGGGAATTGAAATTATGTACATAATTTTAATTCAGGAATTGAAATTATGTACATAATTTTAATTCTCCATCCTTTTTTAGTGTCGAGGCTTTTAATATATGCTCGTCTAGGGATTATAGGCGAGAGATTAACGTTATGGTGGTAGCCCTGTCAGAATTTGTGAATAACCTTGTTGTGCGTAATACGTGCTGCATCCTTAGGGCGAGTTTTTCATTTGAGACTTAAGCTAACCTGCAGCTTACATTAACCTTAATCCTGGACTTCACTGCTAGCGCCGCTGGTGAGATAAAACTATTTTAGAGAAAACAATGGCCATTCGAAATCAAAACTTCCTATTGTCACCTTTTTCCCATTTGTTCCATATGATTATTAGCAAACACCTGAAAACGTTCAGTTTGCCAGTTTAATTTCTATTATTATTTTTCTTATTGCGAACCGGGCACAATTCTCAATGGAGAACCCTTATTTCAGTACTGATGTTTATTTCTCATAGATGGCTCTGGCTGTTAAGTTAACCTGCTGGTTAACGCAACCTGCAGGTTAGCTTAACCGTCAAATGAAAAACTCGCCCTTAGGCTGAGTTTTCCATTCTCGCGTTAGCGTAATCCGAGAGTGGAGTTGACTCTCAGGGGTGCTATTCCCGAAGCAATTTAAGAAAGTTAAAATTTCGCTCCCGCTAGGTGACAGCAGTGAGTTTCCGAGAAAAAATTGAGCCGGTTTGAGAACGCATCACTTTTGCCTCTGAATGACAGAGATTATCAATCATCAATCGGCTGGATAGACTGATGGCTGGAGGCCAGCATCTTTTTCCTTCATCGTGCTGTGGTTTTTGTACAGCTGGCCTCCAGCCATCAGTCTATCCAGCCGATTGATGATTGATAATCTCTGTCGTTCAGAGGCAAAAGTGATGCGTTCTCAAACCGGCTCAATTTTTTCTCGGAAACTCACTGCTGTCACCTAGCGGGAGCGAAATTTTAACTTTCTTAAATTGCTTCGGGAATAGCACCCCAGATTAATTTAGCCCTGGGACTTATCAGTGCGCGCTACGTAGCAGTCAAGGGAGAATATTAGAATGTCGCTTGCGCAGTCATTTTTTTCTCTGCAAGTGTACGTTTGTCCAAGCGATATTCCAGTGTCTCCCTTGACCACTAGGCAACGCGCGCTGATAAATCCAAAGGCTAAATTAATCCGAGAGTTAACTGACCTCTCGAATTACGTTAACCCGAAAATGAAAAACCCAGCCTAAGAGGTTATGTGAACAGGTGGGGAAAATGACAAGTACAGTTATTCATCTCATCCTGTTCCTATCATTCGTCATTTATTGCATTATAATTTTTTTTTCTTGTATAAAAAGGAACAAGAAAATAATCGACTCGAACAATCCGTGTATCAAAAGTTGTCACGTTAATCTGTTGCATTCATTCTTCTCGTTGCTATTGGCTGTTTCATCCAACCAACAGGAATTATCGCGATCATTGGAAACTCACTTGAAGGTGATTGAAATTTTTTTCAAAACACGCGCGCTCTGGCAACCGATCGTTCGCGTATTTCTCTTCCCATCTCCTATCTCCTGCTACATGAAAGACATGGCATGTAATCTTGAATTAAACATCACCATCTTGAAAAATCGGACGCACATCAACAATCGAGATTAGAACATTGCCATCTTGAAAAATTGAAATTTGATATTGTGAATAAGAGATGAACGCCATCTCTTGACGTTTTCATGAACACAATGACAAAGAACGAATAACAAACGAAAGGGGATTGATGAGGTCACGGGAGGTAGATTGAAGTCACTTTACTCTCATTTCTATTGACTGTTTCCGTTAGCCACACAGTCAATAGAAATCGTCGCAATCATTGAAAACTCACTTGAAGATGACTGAAATCTTTTCCAAAACACGCGCGCTCTGGTGCGCATTTGTTCTCGTAACCACTGAGAAAAAGCCTTGAGGAAAATTTAATCCTCGTTAGACCACCCCCATGATTTTTCTCGTGCGTCTAAGATCTCCAGACCAGTATCCTACTATATGAAAGACCTGGTGAATGGAACAGCGTCATCTTGGAAAATCGAACTCGCATCTACACTGGAGATTAGAACATCGCCATCTTGAAAAGTCGAATTTGACTACGCTGAACATAGCAAATGAAGAAACACTGGCACCGCCACGGCCGCAAGCGGCTGTGTTGTTGATGTTCCTGCAGTTGCTATGTTCAGCATAGTCAAATTCGACTTCTCAATATGGATTCTCTCTTGTAATCTCGATTGTTGATGCGAGTTCGATTCTTCAAGATGACGCGGTTCAATCTATCATGTCTTCTATATAGTAGGAAAGAGAAGGATAAGAGATGAAGAAAGAAAGAAAGAGTCTCAACGACGAAACGGGATGAAGAATTGAAGTTATGCACATAATTCGAATTCGGAATTACAATTATGTGCATAATGTGAATTCGGAATTACAATTATGTACATAATGTGAATTCGGGAATTAAAATTATGTGCATAATTCGGATTCGGAATTGGAATTATCTACATAATTCGAATTCGGAATTACAATCATGTACATATTGTGAATTCGGGAATTAAAATTATGTACTTTTATAAATTAAAAAAAAAAAAAAAAAAATTATGTACATAATTCGAATTCGGAATTTAAATTATCTACATAATTCAAATTCGGAATTACAATGATGTACATGATGTGAATTCGGGAATTAAAATTATGTACTGTAACGCCATATTTGCGTTACAATAGATTTTTTTTTAAGACCGGTATCGCGATGAAATTCAGTTTTTTTTTTAATCTACCAGAACGGAGCGTCCGAGAAACGAGAAACGATTTTTTTTAAAATTTTCTTGAACTCATTTATTTGATTAATCTCCGCCTTGAATATTCCCGCTCTTGCCGGAGTTCTTCTTCACATCGGAAGGAGGCGTCTGCAGACGGACAGGATCATAGAGAGCTGCTGAAGGAAGTTATCGACGCAGAAAACGGAAATCGATGGGAGGAGTTTTCCAATGGACTCTCAGTTTTGATTGGCGGAAAATGGAGAAAATCAAGGACGTCTGAATATTACAATCAATTGAACAATAATTAATTGCCATAATGATTAATCAAGTTATGATTATGTAAATTTATTTCGGAATTTTTGACGTTGAATTTTAAGACGTTTTCTTTTATCATGAATTTCATTACCGGATTAAAAATAAAACAATACCGGCGATAAAGGAAAGTCTTAAACGTCATTGGATGATTAATTAAGGGAAGAGCCACCTGTGGTCTAATTTGCGTCTTCCCTCACTTTCCGTTTTGGTGGCAGAAAATACAGACGTGTTTTTCGTTGTGAAAATTTTGAGCAATTACCGTTGCAATTAGCAAATTAACGTTGCATTGAAAGCAAAGATTTACCGAGGATTAATTAAGGAATTTTTTTGGACGATTACCGGGGAAATTGGAGGCATAGTTTGGCTTCGAGGTTATCAACAACACTCCGGTAAGCGTGTGATTATTCTCGGCATAATTTTGACATATATTTGTTAGCGTCGTTTTCGACGCCGGTAACCGCCATTTTCGGATTTTTCATGGCGTGTTAGTTTTTTTTTTATTGCGTCGCGAATTTGAATAAACGCGAATTAATTAAAGTTTTCTCGCTTCTCGCTAATTATTTTTATGATTTTTTTCGGAAATTATTATTGTCGGAAATCAAAAAATTTATTGTAATTTATTATTTTTTTTGTATTTGGAAAATTGGCGTTTTAAAGGATTTTCAGTGATATTTTTTTTTTGATGATAAATAATTTTTTTTTTATTATTATTATTTTATTTATTAACGACGTTTGTGGTCGTATAATTTTATTTTATTTTTTTTCTTATTTTCATTTCTGACATCGCTGAAAATCATAAAGGCGAATTTTCATGGAACGCCGGTCGCCCATATAAAAGTAGAGCATTAAGGTGCTTGCGCGGAAAATCAGAATTGATTCAAATTTTGACTTTTGAATTCTTGACTATTTCTTTTAACGACAATTCGAATAGTGTTGTTTAATTTTTGTTTCGTCGTGTTGGTGAGAATTTGTCTGGACTTTTGAATTAATTCTGGTTTTAATTATTTTTTTTATTAATTTTTTTTTTTTATGAAAATTTTGATTGTATCGAATCATGAGTGATTGATTGTGTAAAACATTCCGACAATAACGGCGATAATTTCAATTGTTTAAACAAATTTAAAATTCAGTAACGAATTATTTTATTTATTCTGATTATTGTAGTTTGAATTTATTTTTTTTAAAAAGAGCAGAAGTTCCTCCTAAATAAAAAAAAGCATGGTCTTTTTTCATGTCACCACGGGACGCTATGCATACATAATATATGTATATAATATATATATACATATATATATATATATATATATATATATACATATATTATGTATGCATAGCGTTTTGCGGTCATTCTTCGTTTTCTTTTCGTCAGTTGTTGTGATATGTAGGAACTTGACTCGAATTTTCTTGATGGAATGATTCCGTGATACCTTGTCAGCTCGCTCGAAAGATTGAGAAAAAAGATTGAGAATACGAGCAATCCTGAGCCTGCCACCCACCAGACAGCCTACCAGTCCGCTCTCTTGTAATTAAGCTATTGTGCGTATGGGTTAATGAGCATTCAGATATATGTATTTTCATTTTTTATTTAATATGAAACAGAATTCTCTAAGCCTGTTAAGAGCAATGAAGATACGTATTAATATTCTCATGAAACTAATATATATCTTCATTATCTGGGGCTCTTAACCCATATTCCTTTCAAAAACTCAGACGGAAAAATTGAAAGGAATAGGAACTAAGTATTATTTATTCTTCTTTTCTTCATTCTTGATCCTATCGTTGTACAAAATTAACTTCACATTCTGAAGATGCTGTTATATTTACACGGTTTTGTTGTCAGTAATAGGAAGATCTTCTATCGCCTCTTATGTAAAAATTTAGAACATAACCTGAAACAAAAAAAAGAAATATATTTAGAATTTTTTTTTTCCGTTGGAAATTCATTGGTATTGACAGAGGCGAAATGATTTAGGATTTTTTTTTGAGTCAAGGATTTGATGAACAAAGAGTAAAGGCGTACTTGCGTCAGACTCTCATGTGTTAGTAGTGAAACTTCTTAGCTTCTGAAAAAAGTTGATTTCATACATTGCAATTTTTCCATTGTCATTCGTCAACAATTTTCATCGCAGTAGAATTTCTCTATATTCGACATCTCCGTCCAGGACCATTTTCTATGTTTGAACATCTTTTTGTCTCCATCACATAACACTCATGTTTCATATGCGTAGATGTACGCAACTAAGTTTGCAATGAATAAAGATATATTTTGAAAATTTCAATATGTTTGTCCAAACGCTTTTTTTCGATTGGTCTTCCTGGCTGTTAAAATGAATTGTAGCGAGAGACAGAATCGTTAAAGATAGTGCGAGAATTGGCTAATCAGAAGAGGCTGGATTAACGTTGAATCTTCTATTCTTTTCGGTCCTAGAAGGAATTGAGAAAAACAAAATTAGAGGAAATTCTAACGTGAAATAGTAATTAGAAAAAAAGTAATTTAATAATTGAAATTTTGAATTTTTTGTGGGAACTCCTATATATTTCGCTGAATTTTCTCTTCGAAATTCCATTCTGATGATTCCATCGGATGGAACTTGTTTGATGAATATCTCACTCACTTGAATGATTAAATGTTGTTGATAAATCAAAATTCAATTTTCTAAATATTTTTATTGTCCTAAAAACAAAGCCAACAATCTGAAAAATAAATCAGTTTTTGACGACAATATATTAATTACCACATATAAAGTATCAGACTGTAATAACAAAATATTAAATTTCTACATTATTCCATTTCTTACTTCTGTCAGCGTTCATAATCACATGAATTTCACTTGAAGATTTGATTTAGGATTCACTGGAATTTTCATAATTTTCTAATGAAAAATCAATTAAATATTATCATCACTGATATCATCACTATCAATTGAATCTTTATCATCTTCTGGAAGTGCTTTTTGAATTGTTTTTTTCGGTTTTTTGGAATTTGCTTTTAATGTAGATACACTCGATTTTCGTTTATTTCCGTTAGGTTTTCTTAGTGATTGTGATGATGAAGATGTTGAAGAAGATGCAATATTTATTTCATTCGTAGCCAGTAATAATTCTTTTTTCGACATTTTACTGTCACTCATGAGTGTAATATCAGAAATACTTGACACCACAAAATACAAAGGATCACCTATGATCAAAACAAATGATGCGAATATTATATGTTAGTATGAACTTTCATGTATCATTTATGAGATATTAGCGAATGTCATTTTATGAGCTTACTATTTATTTTGAATTTTCCTAATAATTTAATATGATCTCATTTATTGAATGAGCAATGGAAATCCTCAACAAAATTCATAATTCTGACATTCAATTTTTTTCTATTGAATGCAATTGATCCCGAACATGAGTTATTCGTTGGATCATTTTGGTTCACATTAATGCCGAATTTAGTTTTGATGTAACCAATTAAATCTAGAAATGAAATCATTGTATATAATATGCATATACATTTATATAATATGCACATAAATATAGATAATATGCATATACATATATGTATATGCATATTAGTATAATGTGTATAATACGTAGATTAATGTCTAGCATTTAGAAGTAGATGAAAATTTATGAATATTCCATTAATTACATATTGGTCGATGAGGGATTGTCGTGATATCAGACAATGTAAATGTCTTGATATTCCTGGTCTGTAGTCTATGCATTCCAATAACTTCAACATCAGTATTCGAATTTAGAGTCAATTTCATCGGCACATTTTCTAAATTATACAGCTCTTCGGCTACCAATGCTGTTGCACCACTAACGTGAATAATCTAGATGATAAATATAAACCATGATACATGATTTTTGAATTGAAACCTATCAGGTTTTCAAATTATTGAAATTCACCGATAGTTGTTGTATTTTTGGTAGAACTTTACGAGCTATATCATTCCATGCAACAATTTTGATTGAGTGATCATCATCATTTGCCAATGAAAAAGCCAACACATATTTGTTATTTCTTGTGATTTTGGGACCTTCAATTTGTTCAACGTATCCAACTATTTCACTATGTTAAGAAATTTTTTTTAAATGAATATAAATAATTTCGATTTCAATCTTCAATAGACAATCCCATAACATATAACTTATTACATTGATGAATCATTTTCTTTTATCCGCTTCATATCTTCGGTTGATGTAAAGGGTAATTGAGCATTATCTTCAAGGACTGAGTCTCTTTCATTAACATTTTCAATTGTTGATGTTTCCTCATTATCTAAAATGAATGTTGAAAATGTAATGTGCATATGTTGTGCATATATTCTCGTATATAAAAGGAAATTTCAGAAGGGATCCAGAGAAAAGGATCTGAGATGGATTTCCTTCAACAAAGGGAGTGGATTCGAAGTAGTCTAAGATGATTACTAAATTTAGATGTATTAACATTATATTAACTCACTACGGGAATTATCCATTCTGATTTTAAAGCCTTCTTGATGAATGGTTGGAAAATTTGAGCTATTCTGACAGAATGGCCGTTCCTGTAAATGATGATAAATTTAATAGCTGTATAAAAACGAAGAAATATCAAATGAATTCCATTGTAGAAATGAATAGAATTGAACACATCTGGTTCTATGATTCATCATCATGTAGCACGAATCTAAAGAAGCCTCACAAATTCAATAACGAACGAAACAATTTTAGTGACTTGATAGGAATGGAACGTTCAGTATATAATTGACAATAAAGGAAAAGTGCTTTTTCAAGAATTTCAGGATTCTGATCGATTTCTATAAATAAATGATGAATCACGAATTTTCATTATCTTCTACGAAAAATTTACCAGAAAGAAAGTGTTCTTTTTTATTGAAAATTTCATAAAAAAGGATAATTTCTTCAGAATTAGCAATGGAGGTGAATGTATGTAACTCATAGATGCACCAATTCATTAATGTAGCTCACCTTAAAGGGAAAAAGAAGAGTGATATTTAAAAACTTTGTAATTATCTTCACTTTCAAGGATATGTCGGAAGTTACAAATTTCGCCTGAAGGATTACGGAATATTTCAGGAAAAGTGATTATTTGATGAATTTCAACGTGCCATTCGAAGATATGTAAATTGGGATCAGTGAGTATGGTAGTATACTCTGTATGATGGATCATACATGGCATAGCATCAATAACATGAATGAGCTGGAAATTATGATTTCTATTTTTATAATTTTTCAAGAATTATTGATTTATTATTTAACTATAATTTGATCTACCGTATGAGAGCGTATGGTCCAAAATTTCCAAAATACAATGAAACTATAATATTGACGTAATGAAGTGCAGATGATTATATTGAGACCTCGGCGATTATCAATACAGACTTCACCAAGGTTATGTGAAATGTAACCAGAAAATCTATAATGAATGGGAAAATGTATAAATAGCTCACCAATATATATATTGTAACGTGATATTTGGATTACGTTACTTTTTGTCGTCTGGGCGCGTAATTAATTTTGAATTTTAATAGTTTTGGCACCACCAACCGAGAATCAATATAAACGAATCACGAGAGTTCAATCATAGTAAAAATTATATAAAACTAATGCCAATTGGTTAATTTTGTATGTTAACGCTCATTGGATTATCGTCAATTGAGTTGATGTCTCACGAATGGAAGAGGGAGACACCGAATAGACGATGGTGAAGGAAATCGACATTACCGAAGGAGTTGGTTAATTGGTGAAAAGTTTTGGCGCCAATGACGAAATTCATCGGAAGAATTAATTGAGACGTTTAGATGAACCTTGGTTGCATCCTTGGACTAAATAAAATTGTCCCAACTCTAATGTCATCGATTTGGAGTTTCTCAATTTTCTTCGTTGGAATTTATCGTCATTGCAAAAGGAAAATACTTAACGTCAGGTTAAGCTGTATTGAATGACGTATTTTGGGATCGACCAATAAGGAACGTCCTTCCCGGAAAAGACGCCTTAGCCGGTGCACAGCGCTTGCTGTCGGCTGATTCTCGTTTGGTGTGCCGTAGTGAAAACACATGTTTTGTCGTGTTTTTGCACACTTTGTTAACCGCCATTTTTGCACTTTTTTGGAATAAATTAATTCATTGGAATTAATTGTATTAATTGTCGTTTAATTGAACTAAAAGAAAAATATGTTCACGTGGAATAAGTTGGGAATAATCTGGTGAGCAAGTTTTTAGTTAATTGAATTTTGTACGGTAATTTAATTTCGTGGTCGTGAAAATTTAATTTTTTTTAGCGTAATGACGCTAAGTAATGGTGACGCCACGAGATTGAATACCATTTATCGGCGAAGTTTATTCTGATAATTTATGGAAACATTTTATTTTTTTTAAAATAATTTTTGAACTCTCGTTATCGCCTCTTGAGAAAAATATTTTTTTTTTTTTAAATATTTTATATTTTTTTAAATTTAATTTATTTTTGAAAATTTAATGTCGCGAATAAAAAAAAAAATTAATTAACGGATATTTTGGCGTCGTGGCCAAAGTTAATTAATTTTTATTTATTGAGAAATTTGAGTCTTGCGACTTTCTGGAATTTTATTGTTTGTATTTTTTTTGTTTTGTAATTTTCTAGTTTTGGAAATTATCATGAATTAATTTTTTTTATGAAATTAATTTCATTAATGTCATTTAGTGGCATATCGTTTAGTCGGCCATGATATTTGGGGAAACTTTCTAGGGAAAGTTTCCTAGGGAAATTTTCTAGGGGAATTTCCTAGAGAAATTTTAGTTACTTTTGTTTCGTTACAGAAGAAAACTGTAGGTGGCAGCACCATTGAGTTTCTGTTTGAATTTAAAATTGAATTATAATTCTTTGATTGTTTTACTTGATTTCGTTTTGACGATTAATTAATAAGTTAATCAATTTGTTAATTAATTAATTTTTATATTTGATTATTTTCAATTTAAATTTAGTTTCAAAGAATTTGTTTGTAATTAATTGTTTATTTATTTTGAAATGTTTTCATTGTTTTTTTTTATTTTATTCAAAATAATATTTATTAAAAATAATATTTTTTTTATCGTGCTGCGCACTTGTCGACTAACGCAGGGGTTAAATAATTTATAACTTGAATAATTATTTTTTTTTATATAAATTTTTATTTTATCCCCTAAATTATTTGTTTGAAGTTATTTAACGCTCCTTATTCAAACCCACAACAGCGACCTTGAGAGGAGACTGATCTAGTTCGTGCTGAATAAGGGAGTATTTGAGTTTGTGGTTTAAACATTTTGATTTTGATTTTGTTTTGTTGTGTTAAGATCAATATAAGATTGATCGGATGTTGAGATACATCCTGGCGCCCATTTGGATTTTTGGTTTTATTTTGAAATTTTGTTTTTGGCTATTGGGTGCTTTTCAAGCGTGCTTAATTGCTGGGCTTACCGTTAGGCTCAGGAATTACGTCACAATATATATATATATATATCTATATATGTATGATGTATGTATGTATGATTTATCATTCGGTGGCCGGAGAGGCATAACGAGTGTAACTATTTTATGCCCGCCAGGTGGCGACCACCTTAGTTCCAAGGTTCGAGAAGGTTGGTGATCCTAGCAAAGTCTAGTATTCGTCCAACCTCATCCCTTGTTACCTTTAAATTCGACATACTAGTGGAGCCGAAAGCCTCCCATCTCTCTCTTTCAAAACCACTGCATTTCGTCAGTAAGTGGTGGGCATCTCCATCCTCCATCCCACATTTGTCACAGGTGGGCTCATTTACGAGTCTCAGCCTGTGTAGATGGGCCCTGGTGGGCCAGTGTCCTGTGATAAGTCCAATCAGGCATCTGAGTTCTTTCCTTTTCAGACCAATGATTGCCTCTGACAGGGACTTATCCGGACCTTCAAAGAGGCGCCTGGTATGTTCCAGTTTCCCGTTTGTGTGCCAGATCCTGTTGAATTCCCTCTGTGTCCGGGTTTTCAGCCACTTTTTCAGGAGTTCTGGTCTGGCACCTATGTTCTCCTCTTCCTCGCCGGTCGCTTGGTAGCAGCCCGTGGAGGCGAGTGTATCGGCTCTCATGTTTCCTTCGATGCCCGTATGTCCCGGTACCCATAGGATCTTGAGGCTGTTCTTCGCTGCTATATTGTTCAGCAGGTTCACGCAGTCTTTTACCAGTTGAGACGTTATCTTAGTCCTTTCGAGTTCTCTCAAGGCCTGCTTGCTATCCGTACAAATGTAGATATGTTTCATCCGGACATCAAGCTCCAGTATTCTGCCAGCGCAGCGTTTCAGTGCTGCTACTTCCGTTTGCAGCACCGTACAATGTTGGGGAAGTCGTGTTGAGATACTGGTCCTAGGTCCTTTTGACCATATCCCAGCACCCACTCCGCATCCCTTTTTGGCCCCGTCTGTATACCAAGTCGGGCCCTCAGGTTGGAGGAAGGGTCTATGTTCTAGAGCCCATTCTTCGCTCGTCGGTCTTATGACTCCAAAGTTTCTGGTGAAGATCCTCGTGCCCCCGCATACATCACTGCCCAACCGGAGCATTTTTTTCGTGCTCCTGTCGTTAAGGAGTGATGCATGCCCATAGGTCGAGTTCCTCCAGAGTCCAGCAGTCCTCAATCTGATCGCAGCACCCTTGGCTGCCTCCATTGCCAGTAGATGTGGCGGCTTCAGGTCAAGGATGGCCATCAGGGCCAGTGTAGGTGTGGTTCTCAGCGCCCCACTCATCCCTAATCCTGTCCATCTTGCCATCCTGTCCGTTAGCTGTATGATAGTGGTTTTTGTTAGGGCCCTCCACCATACTACAGATGCGTAGGAAAACTGTGGCATCAGTACCGCCGTGTAAATCCACTTTACCACCGTCGGGCTGAGCCCCCAGGTCTTCCCCATCATTCGTCTACATGCCCAAAAGGTGTTAGACACTTTAATTAGTTGCTTGTCAATGTGCGCTCTCCAACTCAGTTTCCGATCGAGTCTTACACCGAGGTAGTCCACCTCGTTCGAGAACCTGAGTTCAGTTCCAAAGATAGATGGAGGCTTTACTTTCCATCTTCTTCTCCTTGTGAAAAGCACCATCTCCGTTTTGTTCGGGTTCACCCTAAGTCCCTGCTTTGCAAGTCTACAACCTAGCTTTTCCGAGGCCGTAATGAGGTGTCATGTTGACCGCCCTCAGAACGTCGAGTGCAGCTTGGTCCACACCTACTACCAGGTTAGTGCAGCCCTTGCCTGCCGCGACGCTCCAGACTTTCCAGTTCTCTGTTTTGAGTCCTGGATTCTGCCATGCCAATCTCCTCAGAGCTTCCGCCCCCCCACCGGTGGTCCCGGCAGGGTTGCGGTTGCCCGAAAGAGCTTCGGGATGAGTTCGTCCCTGTGTTTTACCGTCGAGGCCGCCCCCTCCCAAGGCACTAGAGTTGGCACAACTCTGTTCAGCCACGAGACAGAGTCGGCGTCAGAGCACGTCACCCAAAAGATGCCGCCCTCCAGCCGCGCGCCCTCAAATCTCGGAGCTGGCGTGAATTCGTTGGCGGGGCTGAAAATCGCCTCCATCAACGCAACCTCCAGTGCAAGGCCTTGCTCTTCGTTCATCGTCACCTCCGGGAAGGCTTCCGGCACGATGGCGTACCGTCCTCCTCCCGCGGCAGCCACACTGAACAAAGGGGCCATCTTGCTCTCATTAACCTTCGGCTTCTTCGGGGGACCATCCGACGGTGGTGTGTTTCCCGCTGAGCGCGGTCTTTTCCCCCCGTCCTTCGGTACCCCCTCTGTAGCCGAGGTCGTCACACCCGTGTTGCCTGCAGCAAGAGGGAGTCCAGTTCCCCTTCTCCTTTCTCTGGCCCTCCTTCTCTTCTGCGCCCCACTTAGCGGTTTCCCTCTCTGATTGGGTACAGTGTTCAGGGGGGCTCCCATGTTCCCAGCATCCACTGGAACCACAGGGGGCCCTATCTGCTCACCGTCCCCACTCTCAGCTGATAAGGTGGTTTTGGCCAAGGCCTCCGCCACCTCATCCCTCATATCATTTGAAATCCTTTGGTCGGTACCGCTATTGGCAGTCCCAACCTCGGGAATTTCTTGTAGATCCTCTCGGGTGTCACCAGAGGTGTCCCCTGACAAGGCATCCATCTTTTTGTTGTTTTGTTCTTTGTTTTGTTGGTTCTCCATAAGATTCCCACGAGTATCCGGGAAATAAAGGTCTGCCCCCACAGAGCCCGGTATGTGAGGGTAAGGCCTGTCTTGCGACACGATACAATGGAGGGTGACCTGGTACCCCAAGGACATCGTTAGCGACACAATGACTCAGAGTTTCATCAACTCCGAGTCACCCCTTGTGTCATACAGCCGTCGGCACGATAGGTTTACACCACTGGCTTGGGGGAGCTGGTCCGCGGTAACGGCCTTCGTTCGACTGCCCGGGCTTTTACCCCCGTCGTCTCCCTTATTGTACCGTCACTTCACCAACATTTTCGGAAGTTACATGGCTGGATCTGGCTGTTTTGCCAGTCAGCTCCCTCCTGTTCCCTCCTACTTGTGTTGGCTACCTCCCCTATCCGCCACCTGGGGACGCACCTCGATCGATAGCTCAACCGCCGGGACCAGACTCCCATTACGAGAGTTTGGCCCGGATCGAAGCTATCTATATATATATATATATATATATATATTTTCAGGAAATATTTACTTACGAACGTGGAGATAATGATTGTGAGATATCACGTGGTGTTATAGTTTCACATAAGATTTAAACTATGGGCGGGAATTATTAATATCCAAAGAGAACGATAGAGGGCGTTGGTGGAAAAAATGTATATGGCGCAATCAGTATTGCTAACGTTTGTCTAAATAATAAAAGTATCTGTTTATTAGTAAAAATTGTCGAATATAGTCATTTACTATCACACAAAATAACATTGGCGCCCAGCAGCGAAGACTCACGATAGTGAATCAGAGAATCTCGTGCAAAAAATAAAAAAAAAATCGAAAATATTGGTGGCGTCGTTTTCGGCAGCGTGGCTTGTGGCCTCAACGAAAAGCAGCACAGAGAACAAAAAAGCAGATTGGTGAAACACAAGTAACCAAAGTCATCAAATAAGATTGGGGAAACATAAGTAACCAATTGAATCCAATCGCATCAAATCGAAGGCGAAAACTTGGTACAACATAAGTAATCAAGAAAATACAAGGATCAAAAGCAGCACGTTTGGCGAGTGAGAGACTCGTAGACGCATCGCAGTCAACAGCAGCACGTTTGGCGAGTGAGAGACTCGTAGACGCATCGCAGTCAACAGCAGCACGTTTGGCGAGTGAGAGACTCGTAGACGCATCGCAGTCAACAGCAGCACGTTTGGCGAGTGAGAGACTCGTGAACGCACCACAGCTCGTATCACCGATGAGTAGAGACTCGTATTCTTCCCTCTACAGCATCAAGGTCATTTTTGAGAACGTCGTGAGTCGTCACAACGTGGGGCATCGAAAAGCAGGATCAGGTTAGTGAGTTGCTCATTCCCTTTCCCAATCTCCATATCACATTACAGGTGTCAACATGGCAGATTTAAACAAAATGAAGCAAAGACGTGCCAGAATCAAAGGGCATATCACAAGAGCAGAAAATAGTTCCAATACAATTGAAAATATGTCAGCACAAGTAAGACTGAAGAAAATTGATGGTTATTTTGAGAATTTTTTGGAAGTACAAGAGCAAATTGAAGAGGTGGAGGTAGCAGCAGCCACGAAACAAGCATTTGACACAGAAAATGAAGCAGAGAGAAGTCTCCTTGAAGAGAGATATTATGCACTGGCCACAAAAGCTCAGCAGATCATTGACAGATCACCAGCACAATATCAGAATCAAAACAGAACGAATCATCGTCCAGAAGTAAACAATGATGCGAATGGTCAAAACACAATCAGAGTAGGAACAACACATAAGAATCGACCCAGGCTGCCAGAGATGAAGCTACCAGACTTCGATGGAGACTGGACTAAGTGGCTGTTCTTCAGGAACAGTTTCGAAACAGCAATTTACGGTGATGACGATTTGTCAATGATGCAAAAACACGCAAGACGAGTCATAGAAGGTTTTGAAATTAATAACACCAACTGTCCAGTGGTATGGCAGTTGCTAAAAGATACCTATGATAATGAAATGATGATAATAGAATCGCACTTGGAACAGTTATTCAATTTTCCTGATGTAGCAAAAGAAGACAAAGCAGAATCCATCAAAACATTGATTTGGCACATCCAAATTCATTTGCAGTCACTAAAAGCATTGAAACAACCAGTTGAAAGCTGGGACAGCATCATAATCCATTTAGCAAAGAAAAAATTGGACTATACTGAACAGAAAGAGTGGCAGGATCAACTCAAAGGAAAAAGTCCTGAGAATATGCCCACTCTAGCGGAATTCGTCAAGTTTTTCACTGAAAGATGTCATACACTGAGAATGTTGAGCCAAGCAACAGAGAAATCCAGCTCAGTTACTGGAACAGATGTCAATAAACAATCAGGACAAAAAGAAAAAAAGATGGGAAGGAACGTAATGTTGGCAACCTGCCCGACGTGTGGTATTTGCGATGGAGAACACTACACGTTTAAATGTGAAGATCTTCTCAAATTGAATCCGATAGAAGCAAGGAAATTAGTAAGAGAAAAAAAATTGTGTCTTAATTGTTTGAAGGGTGGTCACATTGCTAGGCTATGTGAATCCTCAACATGCAAAGTCTGCGGGGAGAAGCATAATTCTCTTCTTCACGTGCATAATTCTGACAAATCAGCACAGGTGAATTGTTGCACTGCGTCGTGTGACCCACAAACAGGCATCACGCTCTATTGCACCAAGTCATCAACAATGCAGGTTATCTTGGCAACGGCCAAAGTAGTCACGTTTAACGTCAAAGGAGAGAAGGTGATGATAAGAGCATTATTAGATCCTGGATCTCAAGTAAACTTGATGACATCTGCACTGGCAAAAAGAGTGAAACTTCCATTTGGAAAACAGGTGGAAGCAATAAGTGGTATTGATCAAACTCGTACCAGTGTATCAAAGGTCATGAACATAGAAATTCAATCAGCAACTGGAACATTCAATACTCAAATGGAATGTTCAGTACTATCATCAATAACAGAGAAATTACCACAAACAAGAATTGATACAAGTAAAATCAAGGTACCGCAGGAGGTCTCATTGTCGCAGTTAGCAGATCCATGCTATGAAGAACCGGGAAACATTGACTTGTTGATTGGAGGTGGTGTATACTGGCAGTTGGTCATGGGTGCACCACTGAATAGCACAAAAGGACAACCCGCCTGGCAATACACGAAGTTGGGTTGGATAACTGGTGGACAGCTGGATGGAGCTGAGTCTGCTAGTTTCAATCTTCATGTTTCAAGGTCACAAATGCGCAGTTGCATCAGCAGCTGGAGAAGTTTTGGATGCAGGAGGCGTTAACTGAAGAAACGTATTACAGCAAAGAGGAGCAGTATTGTGAGCAGCAATTCATTGAGACAGCGCAGCAGAATACAGAAGGCCGATTCATCGTTAGACTACCTTCGAGACAAGGAATTACTCTGGGAGAATCTCAATCTATAGCACTGAAACGTTTGAAATCTGTCGAGAGAAGATTTCAGCGAGACCCAGAATTAGCAACAGCATATAGAGCCTTCATGAGGGACTATCTTCATCAAGGTCATATGACACAGATAACTGAGGCGACAACTCTTGAGAACAAGGAATGTTATTTTATTCCTCATCAATCAGTAGTAAGAGCAGACAGCCTCACAACCAAGCTGAGGGTAGTTTTTAATGCCTCCTCAAAATCATCAGCTGGCACATCATTGAATGACAAGTTGCTTCCAGGACCAAATCTGCAGGGAGATTTACTGAAGATTCTTATAAGATTCAGGACTCATCAAATTGTCCTTACAGGAGACATTGCCCAGATGTACAGGCAGATTCTGGTTCATCCAGAAGACAGAAAATACCAGCTGATTCTCTGGAGAACAGATCCTGAAGAGCAAGTGAAGACATTTCAACTCAACACCGTTACATACGGAACCGCATGTGCACCTTTTCATGCGATCAGATGTTTGCGAGAACTGGTTCAAAAGCATGGAGATGAATTTCCCATGGCCGCAAATGCAATTAACAATGACTTTTACATGGACGATGGACTTTCAGGAGGAAGAGACATTCATGAAGTTCGGGAATTACAGCGACAACTGGCGGAACTTCTGACCAAAGGAATGTTCCTCATGAGAAAGTGGAGATCCAATGAACCTAAGGTTTATCAGCCCATAAGCAATGGATATTCTGAAGATGATTTACTCATTCTAGACAAGGAGGATGCACTCAAAACTCTTGGTTTGCTCTGGAATGCGAAGCTAGACACTCTTCAATACAAAGTCAACATCTCCACTGAAACAAAAAACATGAAGAGAACAATTCTCTCTAGAATCTCCCAAATATTTGATCCTCTAGGTATCATCGCACCCGTTTTGGTACAAGGCAAGCTGTTCATGCAAAAACTATGGTGTCTAGAAGTTGATTGGGATGATCCGATACCTGAAGATCTATTCTCTCAGTGGAATGAGTATTATTCAGAATTACCAGCATTAAATGAACTGATGATTCACCGAAATGTGAACCCACAGAATTTAACAACAAAAATTGATTTGTACGGATTCGGAGATGCATCCGAAAAGGCCTTTGGTGCCTGCATTTACGCAGTAAGCCAGGATCAGCAAGGTAAAGCTAAATCTCGATTGATTTGTTCTAAGTCAAAGGTAGCACCTTTGAGGTCTATCTCATTACTCAGATTGGAGTTGGAAGCAGCTCTGCTATTATCCAAATTGGTCAAGACAGTTGCGGCAGCTTTGGGAAATGAAACTGGAGACATTCATCTCTGGAGTGATAGCACAATTGTATTAGGTTGGATTCAGACTGAACCAAATCGTCTCCAGACTTTTGTGGCTAACCGAGTATCCAGGATTCAAACTCAAACAGAAGGAGCAACTTGGAGTCATGTGCCCACAGCAGAGAATCCAGCTGACATAATATCTCGAGGAGTAACTGTCCACGGTCTTATCAATAATCAACTGTGGTGGTATGGACCACCCTGGCTACGGAATGTCTCCAAGAGGCCTCACTCAAGTGCTACACCAGAAACTGAACTTCCTGAGATGAAAAACATCAAAGTGTCATTGCCGATTGCAACAACCTCAGAATTACTCTTTCAATTTTCTTCTTACAGAAAACTCTGTCGCGTTGTTGCATATATTCACAGGTTTCTTGACATCAAATGTCGCAGAAAAGAACTAAAAGGGGCATTGCAACTTTTCGAAATTCAGAGAGCGGAAGAAACTGTGCTCAGGTGGCTTCAATTGAACAGTTTTCAACAAGAAAAACGCTGCTTACAGGCCGGAAGATTGTTACCAAAAAAGAGTCCATTACGCTTTTTGAGTGTTTTTCTTGGGCACGATGATTTGATCCGGGTAGGAGGAAGATTAAGACATGCTGATATCACTGAAACACAGGAACATCCTATTGTTATTCCAGCAAATCATCATGTGACTAAGATGATTATGAAAGAAGAACACGAGCGTCTAAGGCATTGTCCACCAGACCAGCTATTGAATAGCTTGAGACAAAAGTTCTGGCCAATACAGGGACGTCGTGGTGCTCAAACGATTGTGAAGAAATGCATCCCATGCTTCAAATATCATCCAAGGATTCCTGAGACCTTGATGGGAGAATTACCTCCAGAACGTGTGCAAGCATTCTCTCGTCCCTTCTCTGTCACAGGAATTGACTATGCTGGCCCGATTCAAGTGAGGGAAAGTAAGCGTAGAGGTCGTATACACATGTCAAAAGGATATGTAGCTATTTTCGTTTGTCTGAGCACGAAGGCCATCCACATTGAACTGGTCACAGATTTGACTACAGAGTCATTCCTGGCGGCGCTCGGTCGCTTTACGGCGAGAAGGGGACTCTGCTCCAAAATCTTCTCGGATAATGGAACCTACTTCGTAGGTGCTGCTCGAGAGTTACAGGAATTGTATGCTTTTGTCAAGGAAGAAGAATCAGAAATTGCTTCATTTCTTGAAAAACAGAAGATTGAATGGCTCTTCATACCACCCAGATCACCTCATTTTGGTGGATTGTGGGAGGCGGCAGTCAAGATCACCAAAAGACATCTGCATACTGTCACTCAGGGAAAGGTCCATACCTTTGAAGAGTACTACACTCTGTTGACGGAGATGGAGGCAGTATTAAATTCGAGACCGTTGACACCTCTCTCAAATGACCCCAATGATCTCACAATCCTCACCCCATCCCATTTCCTCGTGGGCGACTCACTCACACAACCTGTTCGTGCTAACCTGATAGATGTTACAGACTCACGATTATCTAGATGGCAGTATTTGCAAAAACAAAGGCAAATCTTTTGGAAACGTTGGCAGCACGAGTATCTGCACGAACTCCAGAAGCGCACCAAGTGGTCTGATCCTTCTACCAACATTCAGCTAGACACATTAGTTCTCCTGATTGAGGAAAATGTTCCTCCGTTGCATTGGCCAAGAGGTCGAGTTATTGAGATACACCCTGGCAAGGATGGTTTAGTCAGAGTGGTTACTGTGAGGACACAAAATGGCACGTATAAAAGGTCCGTGAAGAAGGTGTGTCCCTTGCCCTCCAGTGATGATGAATAAAAACGAAATGGACACAGATGTAATTTTTATTAGTTTATCATTTGGAATTATATAACTATTAGTCTGTTACAGTATTCAAAGACGTGCTTCCAAGGTGGCCGGGATGTTATAGTTTCACATAAGATTTAAACTATGGGCGGGAATTATTAATATCCAAAGAGAACGATAGAGGGCGTTGGTGGAAAAAATGTATATGGCGCAATCAGTATTGCTAACGTTTGTCTAAATAATAAAAGTATCTGTTTATTAGTAAAAATTGTCGAATATAGTCATTTACTAGCACACAAAATAACACGTGGCTTTATTTCAGAGAATTCGAAAATAATTTGCGGCATTTTTTTTATATTGTTATTTCCAAGAATCCACAAATATTCACCTTATAATTTTCTATAAAGTTTAAATTGATAGTTCATATTAAGATGATAAGATTGATTTTTTTATGGCAATAACAACAATAATTCCATGGGCCTATATGAAATGTACGAATATATGTGAAAATATGAAATATATATTTTTTCATTTTTGCTTCCGGATGGAAGCATTGTAATCGTGATTTTTTTCAAATTTGAGATTTCATCGGATTATGACTCCAAATGTTCTAAAATGTCGGAAAAAAATATTTTTTTCACATGTCTGTGTGTATGTATGTGTGTGTGTGTGTGTGTATGTGTGTGATGACACGTTTCATCACTTTATGCAGAAACGGCTGCATGTATCGATATGAAATTTTGAGGGAATATTCACTACGCAAGCGCAATGCTCTCTGCGAAATTTCAGCTAAATCGGTTCAATGGTTCTCAAGAAAAAGCGAATTGTCAAAAAATCGTTTTTTCGAGTTTTCTCAACGAAAAATCAATTGACAGCGTCTATCCTCCGCGAGGAGATGCGCGCTGATGAGGCGCACATTAAACCCCGGGGCCGACCAGGGCTACGATTTTTATTTTTTTTTTTATATTTTTTTTACTATGATTTTCGAAAAATCGCGGTTATTGCGATAACTTAAAAAATATTTGAGCTAGAGACTTCAAATTTGGTATGTTTATACATTTTATGAGTGCCAAATTTGCTATTGAATTTCAGCTGAATCGGTTCAATAGTTCTCGAGAAAAAGTGAGTCATCAAAAAATCGTTTTTTCGAGTTTTCTCAGCGAAAAATCAATTTACAGCAGCTATCCTCCGCGAGGAGATGCGCACCGATAGGGCGCACATTAAACCCCCAGGGTGACCAGTGCTCCCATTTATACTTTTTTTATTATATTTTTTTTACTGTGATTTTTGAAAAATCACGGTTATCGCGATAACTTAAAAAATATTGGAGTTAGAGACTTCAAATTTCGTGTGTTTGTACATCTTATGAGTGCGAATTTCTGTATCAAATTTCAGCGTAATCGACCGAACAGCTCCTGAGATATTGTTGAAAAACTATTCCATGCAATGAGCGTATATGCACGGAACTGCTTGTCTGACCATATCCAAGTTGAGCTTGAAAGATCAGTTCAGATGACCATCACCAATCCTAAAAATTTCAGATTTTTCAAAGGATTCTTCTACAAGAATGCTGAAATTTTTTTTTTTTCAGAAATTCAAATTTTTTTCAATTTTTTTCTAAGGTCACTAGTATTTATCATTTCATCATTAGAAAGTAGATAATTTTTGCTAAATGAATAAGACCTTATTCATCCTGATAGAATAACGAGAAGAACTGGAAATTATTCCTTATACTTAAACTCTAATTTCCAGATTTTTAATTTGAAAGGAATCTCATATTTATTCTGTACTATATGTTATATTTATTATTCAAAGTCTTATTCAAAATAAAATTATCATTCAAAATAAAATAATTAAAAAATCAAGTTTCCCTTTCGATTACTGCACGGCCTGGTACATCAAGTTCCCCAAATCGAGTAATTTGATGAAAAAAAAAGCATTCAGTGTAGTGTTGACTTTTATTACATTTAGTGACCAGAAGTATTACTGGGGGGTCGCAAGTTAGACTCATGATATGGATTTTGGAATTTTAACTGTAAAATTTACATCAATTTATTTAACTGACAGTATAATAGACGGTGGTGTGATTAGTTTGAGAAATAAGTTCTGGGAGCCCACGCTATCTGACTTAGAAGAGTATCCGACGCATTACTGGAGGGTTCTGAGTTCGACTCGCTAGGGGTTCGAGGTTTTTCAAAATCAAAATCATTGCTCAATTTTCATTTTCAAATTAATGAAAAATAAATAGTTGAAAATCCATTCGGAAGCTTTATGCCAATTGCATTGGCATAATATTAAATGTTTTTCGTAATGAATTCCTCAATAGTAAAGACATCATTGAGTGAATAACGAGGGGTGAAATTTATGGAAAATGCCCATAGGGTGAAGCGCCTGCTTGTTTTTTTTAAGAGAATTCTTCTATTATGATTCGCGTCTTGCTGTGAACTGTGTCAGGTATACATGAGATGACACCAAAGGGACGATTCTTAAAATGATTTCCTTATTACGGTTCAACCAAAGTTCATAATTCAGTGCATCTCCTGGCTGATTCTCGGAGAATCTTTTCTCGGAGTTCCACTTCAGATTATGGACTCATTTCAGTTTACGTAACATCACTTTTCTTCTGTTTTACATTTATTAAAATATATTTGATGGTTGAATTAACAGTTTAACTCCATACTTTCCATTATTCGTCATTATTACGTAATAATTCTGTATAAACATAATTTTTAACACTTGTAGTTTGACGTTGACTAGCAATATATACTTTTAAGAATTTTCATGATCGAACTCTTGATAAAGCCACATATAATTGACCATGATTGAATACATCTTTTCGTAAATCGATACCAATTCTTTCAAATGTTTGCCCTTGTGCTTTATTAATTGTAATTGCGAACGCTAATTTGATAGGGAATTGTCTTCTAGAAAACGTGAATGGATAGACATTTACACAAATGAGAGTGATACGATGAAGAAATACGATTTCCCCACTTTTGTCTCCAGTCAAAATTTCGCAACGTAGCAGATTATTGTCTAAGTCTGAAACAAGTAATCGAGTTCCATTGCATAGACCTTCGCTGATATTGAGATTTCTAATCAGCATAATAATGGAAAATCTTCTTAATTTCAATTCATGTGGAGGTAAGCCGCTAGGATTTAAAGAATTTAAATATTCTGGAACCAAATCTGAATTTATTTCATCATCTGCATTGCAATTCTCTGTGCTATCTACACTCGTATATATACGCTCAGATGTAACATCTAATAATTTGACAACTTCGTCATTTATGGCATCAACATCGATATTCCTTGCGGCAAGAATAGCACATCGAGAGGCTTCTTTATATTTTTTTGCTTTCAATAAATCTCCATAAATGTCTTCAGCAATATTAACATCATTAGCTTCAATGCATGACTCAGGCAGCTGTAGATTATCTTCCTCATCATTTAAATTACCGTTCCCTATTTCAAGTAATAATTTCGAGAATTCAATTTCTTCCGGTAAAATGCGCATATTTTTCGTTAAACTGAATTTTTTGAATGATTTCCATAATGGACTATATTTGATGGAGAGATTAATAGTTTCATTATGAGTCCCACGAATATTAACTGGTAACAATTGCCGAAAATCGCCACCTAATACGACGATTTTTCCACTAAATAAAATATCATTATTCATAATATCACGTAAATTTCGATCCATTGCTTCTAAGGCATAACGTGGTGCCATTGGAGCTTCATCCCAAATGAAAACCATAGTCTCATATAATAATTTAGCTTCTTTCGATCCTGATTTGATTGTTGAATTCGAGTCAGGATAAAGAGGAACTGTTAATCCGAAAGTTTTATGTACTGTTTTACCTTGAGGTAATAATGTCGCTGCAATCCCAGTAAATGCCATGGCTTGTACTTTGATTTTATTACCCATTAACAAATGCCATAAACATGTATAAAGAAATGTCTTTCCAGATCCTCCAGGTCCATCTAAGTAAAAACATTTTTGCACATCATTTGTTCGATTTTCAACACTATACAATATGGCATCGACAACTTTTTGTTGATCTTCATTCAATTGATGATAGTATTCGAAACCTTTTCCTAATAAGTTTCGAAAATACATCTCATCATGCGTCACAATTTCGTTCTCAGATACGATGGGTAAAGTTGAAAAATCCATCAAACTTTTGCCTTCTTCTTCTAAAAAAACAGTAATCTGTTGAAGAAATTTCATTTGAGCTTCTGAAGGTGATAGTCTCCTAGAAAAATCTTCAGACATTGCGAATTTGAATTCTTCCCATAAGTCCTCTGAATGCAAAGGGAAGCAGTTCAATAATATTCGTACGAATAATCTACGGAGATTGTACGGCATCATCCATACTTCAGCTTCATGCATTGCTCGACTCCATTCATAATCATCAGCAACTAATCCAAGAGCAATGCATGCTTCTGTAAATGTTGAGTGGATTTGACCATTTACAGTTTTTAAATCAGTAAAACTTGTAGCTCCTCTGATTGTCAATAGTAAAAGTCTCAAATGGAATAATTCCACTTGAGAAGGACTGACAGAATGCATTCTTCCAATGCATTTAAAACACGTTTTTCGTTTTCTCCATAATGAAGTATACTGATTATTAATTTTCTCTTTCTTAAAAGTATAAAAATTAGGAATATCTACATAAAGATGAATTTTCGCTTCAGGATCACGTTGATTCAATAGAAAATAATCAATCAGCATATTTTTTTGTTCTAAAATATGATGCATCGATAATTCCTCGGCATCTGGATCTATTGTTAAATTATGATAATTTGGAAGATGTACAGGCATTCGAATAATGCTATGACTTCTATCATGTAATTTCTTACTCAAAATTTTCCATGCTGCTTCAACAGGTCCAACAAATCGGGCTTCAATGTGTTCTCTGATCTCATCATATATAAGTTCATCGGTATTAGTAGCTACATCATTGAGGCAGAATGAAGCAGCATCATATCCTTTATATATATATTTAAAAAGATATTTAACAGATTTTATACTCGAGACCACTTCAACATTGCAATGACAATTGAATTTCCGTAGAAGATATGGAGAATAGGGAACGACAAAACGATTATCAAAAACATATGTTTTATTTCGAACATAATATTTTTCAGTATTTTTCCGTCGATAAATCGGATAACCATCTTCGTCCATTATTGTTTTCGACTGAAAAGGTTTAGGAAAATGTTTTGAACATTTTTTATCAACTAAACACCAATCTGCACATGGTCCATGAATCATATGCTGTATAACAATATTATGTAAATGTTGATCTTTCTGAGGATTAGGTATTTCAGCAGAAATGAAACGATCAACAACTTCAGGACATGTTATTTTGTAATTTTTAGCCAATGTAACTAATAAATGGAGATGTGGTGAGCCTCGCTTCTGGAATTCAATCACATAAACCTAGGCTTGAACTTCTCCAAATATAGCTTTTTTCGTAATTAATTTCAGCAAGGCTTTGACTTTGAGATCAAAAACTTTAGCGACAATATCAGGACGATCACATGCATATTGACCAGGTAACAAATTTCCTCTAATTTCTTTCCAATTAGGATTACATGTCATTGTAATGAATAAGTCTGGTTTTCCATATTTTCTAACAATAGCCATTGCATCCTGATAATTTTGAGCCATATTGCGAGGGGATCCAATAAATGTCGATGGCAATATTATTGGTTTTCCGATTCTATATCCTTGTTTTGTACGATCTTGTAACTAATCCATAACTCCTTGATATGTTTCTGATCTTAATTTTCCTTGATGAGATTTACAATATTCTGTCCGGTCCTTCTCAACTTTGACATAATTATCAACTATCCATTGTTGAAATAAGCGACCACCATTAAGGAAAGGATTAAAATTATCACGAATAGCAATAAGATTTTTAATATAAGCTGATTGAGTAATTCGACTATTACTCATCACTCGCTTCAAATCTCTTTCCCAACCAAGATCACCTCGTGGATAGAATCACGGATAAATCCATGGCTCAACTTTTGGATCCATAGAGCTAATATATTCTAAGCTGTCTGTAGATAAATTACGAATTGTAACATATGTGTCAGGTATTTCTCCGTCACAATTTGTTGTAAAAACAACAGCGATTTCATTACATTGTTGAGTATTATATCGCCGTGTGTCGATTCCTCGCTTCGGCATGAAAGCCATTTTCACTTCAGGGATTGATTCACCTCTCTGTTGAGCTATTCTTTCAAGACGATTTATTTCATTTTTCATCATTTGATACGATTGAGCAAAAACATTTTTTTCCGAATAATATTTTCCAGCAATGCTAAAATTTTCTCATTTAATCCTAAAAAAGTATCCATTCGGTGTTCATTAGCTTCTGAAGGATCAAGAATGAATAATTGTCCGAAACTTGCATTTTGATCACTTTCAGGATATAAAGAAGTATTAATTTGATAATAAATCCGTCCTTTAATTTTAAAACAATATGGCCCAGGTCTACTATTCTTGAAGTTCATTAAATTGGCATTAAATGATGCGAATGATAAAGGAGTATTATACATTCTTATATTTTCCAAAAATTCTTTTGAAAATTCGTGATTTCTACTGAATAATGAACGTAATTTCTTCGGAAAAGTTGCAAACGAAACTGGTGGAACTGTTCCATGACTGCAACAATCATTGAAAGAATTGCCTTTGTTTGATACTTTTTCATCTTTAAAATGTTTGGCACTACAATGGATACACTTAACATCCATTAAGCCAATATAATGTTCTTGAATATTCTCATCTTTCAGTTGTTTCCATGAGCTATTCCCATATTTAGCTTTCACAGTTTGTGAATACTTGATATTTCGATTTTTTTTTTGATATTTCAAACGATTTCGTCTCTCTCTTTGATTTCTATTTTTCCTATTTCTTAGTTCTTGTATCACTTGTTCTTTTCATTTCGTTCGTCTCAGACCTCGACGACCCATTACAAATTACAGAAATTTATTGGATTTTGATATGTAGAATGAATCTGAATAGATGATCACTCATATCGATGATAATAGATCCTATAGAAATTTAATAATTTTGTTTCCACAATATTGAATGTTTTGGTCAATTTTTTTTGGTAATTGTCATAATTTCCAAATTAAATTTCCTTAATTTTTGTATGATCATTTTATTTAAAAAATCTTCATGATTCTGTTAATTATTGGAAATTCTTTTGAATGACCAATATGGGTATGACAACTGCTTCAGTGAAGTGTGCCAAGATTTGATGAGTAGTGATCATCTTCTTTTTTCAATTCAGAAATTTCCAACAGAAATTGTTTATTTCATCACTGTAAATACCAAATCTTTTATTTTAAATAAGAAGAAAAATAATAGAAAAGAAAATATTCAAAATTTATTCTTAGGTTGAACAAATATACGCAATAATATGAATAAATTGATAAGTAGAAGGGAACAGATAAAATATCGTTGATAGGCAAAACATCAGTTCTTCTATTGAACAATCTCAGATCTTCTGACTAAAAAAATTATAACGAGACCTACTCAACTAACTGTGTCGAAACAGTTATACTTAACATGAGTAAAGAGGATTCAAAACTTGATACATCTCTACTTGATGAAAATCCCTGAGAATTTTAGACAAAAAGATCTAAGAATTTTAGAAGACATTGCATCATAAAAAAATAGCATTAAGAGAATCAGAAAAGAGATTTTGAGAAAATTTACCAAGAGCTCGAGTTACTTAAAAAGTCTGAGACCATCTTGCAAGAGTAGCGACTGGTGGAAAAGAAAAGCCTAATGTCAAGGCATTTTGAGTGAATCTAATGCAGAATATCAATAAAAGCTGTACTTGAGAATAAACTTCCTATGACAAGCACATCAGAAAAGAATCACCATTCTAAAAAAAAGTCGGTGAGTCTTCAAGTACTGTACCAAAAAAATTGGATTATCCGGAGAGAAGATGCATTCAGAGGATTCTATAGATCAAAATATCGATCTCATCTTATGGGAATGTCCTCGACAATTGCATAGAATGACGGCTTTCATAAAAGACGGCCAGTTTTCCAACTGACAACTACAAACAACATGCGAACAATCCTTTAGGACTGTAATACTGTTCGAACACCAAAACCATTACCAAATTTTTGAAAAAAAGCAAAATACAAATTTAAAAACTCCAGACTCAAAGCGAACATGTTGCACCACAAAAAAAACGTATAATTAAAGCTTAGAAAGATTATTGAAAAAAAAGAATGGGAAACAATAAAAATAATAGTATATAATGATTATGTACTATATTTGTATGCTGAGTGGACTCAATCCAGGGTCTCGAAGTGATTAATAAAAAAAAAAATCATTTTGTCAAGAATTATCTAAAAAGATTTCACTAAATAAACCTAAATTATTTAAGAATATACAGTCACTCAATTTAAGAACGCGCAGGTCACTTAGATTAAGAAGAAGAAAGTCACTTAATTCAAGATAGAAAAGTCACTTAATTTGAGTGACTTTTGCTTTCTTAAATTAACCATGAAAAAGCACCTTGATTCAAGTGAGAAAAATCACTTGATTTAAGTGACTTTTACTTTCTTGAATTGAGAAAGAAAAAGTCAGTTGATTTAAGTGAGAGTTGAGGTACGTCCTTTTTGCCTTGAGAATATTTTATAGAGCATTTTAAGAGTTACAAAACAGGATTCTTACAAAATTGTTGTCTACTGAAATTTTAAAGACAGAAATTTATGTAATTTTATTTAAAAACAATTTGTTTAAAAGAATCTTGGTAAATAATCGAGATACGTTCTTTTCACTGTGGGAATGATTTGTAGAGAATTTGAAGAGCTAGAAAAAAGGATTCTTTCCAAATTGCTCTATCTCACTTAGTTTCTGAAAAATTCTTGAAAATAGAATAGGATTTGACTTAATTCCATTTTGTCAACAGTTTTTTTAAAAGGATTCCGGTAAATAATGGAAATACGCCCTTTTCGCCCTGAGAATACTTATAGAGAATTTCGAAAACTGCGAAACAGCCTACGGGAGGGGGGGGGGTGGAGAGAATTGCATAATTGACGATTAATTGAAATCGCGAGTAATAGAAAAAAAAAGGAACAGAAAAGGAATTTTGAGAAAAATCCAATTCATTTTTCTGTCATCACAAGTTTTTCAAAAATATCTCGGAAACTAAGGGAGATAGAACAACTTTGGATGAAACCTTTTCTTTAGCTCACAAAATTCTGTACAGAAATTGACTCTACCAAAAATTTCCATGAAAGATTTTCAGAACTAAATTAAATGTGTCCATTCGACATATGTACATTGTACTACAAGAATTACACTTGAATTAAATTATGAGCAAAATTTACATACTACATATACAAAAAATAAGCACTTTTTTCATTGAAAAAAAGGAGAAAAAATTCAAAAAAAAAAAGGAAATCTTTACAATTCATATGAAAATCTAATATTTAATGAGAAATTTAAACTCTAAAATTGTTTAAATGATTCAATCGTAAAATGAAGATTGAAGAAAATTTTGAGAATTAGAAGAAAAAAAAAGTGCAAATTACGATTTTGTATTCGAAATGTTCTTTTAAGTTTATCTTGGAAACTGAAAGTTTTAAGGGAATTTCGCAGGAAATCTGTTTCGTGGGAAATTCAATTTCCTACAAAAAAGGTCTCTTGCAAAATTTGTACTAAGCTCACGGTTTTCGAGATATTGAGGGAATCGTTGAGCTCTGGTTCATTTTACTTTTCACTATTCAATTAATTTCTTTTTCACTGAAACACTGTAGACACTGGAGAATAATTTAACTTAATAATTATTGCCGCATGAATAATTGCACGTAAATGTTGATATTGACAGGACGAGAGGAATTATATCATGCTGATGAAAAAAAAATTTCAATATCAAAAAATTTATTGTATTTGTATTATTTCGTCGTCTTAGAGCTAAAAGGGCGTACGTGCCATGTGTGAGCTTAAAGAAGATTCTCATTCAGTGCTATGTGTGAGTACAAAAAAGATTCTCATTCAGTTCCTGAAATATTTTTAGAAATAAGAAAATTGAAATTTTGTTTAAAAATAACTTTTCTGAAAGGATCTTGGTAAATAATAGAGATACGCCTTTTCGATCTGAGAATAATTTGTAAAGAACTTTAAGAGCTACAAAGAAAGAGCCTTGCGAAATTGTTGTATCTCACTTAGTTTCTGAGATATTCCTAAAAATAGGACGATAGTAATTTAAATTGAGTTTGTGAAAAAAATTGAAATTTTTTATCAAAAAATGAAAATTTCCCTTTCTAATTCAAAAAAATGACTCCTGTCATGTAATTTTCATGTAAAATTTCCTCAGCTTTCTCATGGAATCATTAACAAAAACCTATCTTCACAATTTCACTTAATTTCAAAAATAACCCAGAAAAATCTATTGATTTTCAATAATGGCTAATGTTGAATAGAATTTTATAAACAAAATTTTGTGCAATTTCGTTTAAAAACAACTTTTTTCAAAGAATCTTCGTAAATAATGAAGATACGTCTTTTTCACTCTGGGAATGATTTGTAGAGAATTTCAAGAGCTACGAAATAAGATTCCTGCTAAATTGCACTATCTCACTTAATTTCTGAGATATTTCGAAAAATAGGACGATAGTAATTTATTTGAATTAATTCAAATTCTCTTAATTCAAAACTTTAGTTTAAAAATAATTGCCTCAAAAGGATCTTGGTAAATAATAAAGATACGCCCTTTTCGACCTGAGAATAATTTGTAAAGAATTTTGAGAGCTACAAAAAAGGAATCTTGCGAAATTGCTGTATCTCGACACGTAGAAAAATTCTGATGGCGGCCGCCATGGCGCGGGCCATGGCGATGGTCATGGCGCTGGCCATGGCGGACGCCATGGCCACCGCCATCACAAATTTGCCGCTTTCTATGAAGTTCTTTCCCATGGCAATTTTTCTATGGCGATTCTATCCAAGGCATATTTTTGCACGGCATTTCTTCCCATGATGATTCTTTTCATTTTTTCCCATTGCTTTTTTTTCATAGCTTTCTTTTCCATGGACTTTTTTCCTATGGCATTTGTTTTCCATAGTGACTTTTTTCATAGTGATCCTTTCCATGGCGTTCCTCTCCATCGCATTTTCTCCATGGCAGAATTCGTCAATGCAAAATTTGCTATGGAGAAATTTGCTATAGCCATAACTTCATGAAAGGCATGAAAAATTTATGGAAAAGTCATGAAAAAAATCATCATGCAAAAAATTGCCATGGAAAGAATCGTCATGAAAAATCGCCATGGGAAAGAACTCTATGGAAAGCGGCAAATTTGTGATGGTGGCCGCCATGGCGGTGGCCATGGCGGATGCCATGGCCGGTGCCATGACCACCACCATGGCCCGCGCCATGGCGGCCGCCATCAGAATTTTTCTACGTGTCACTTAGTTTCTGAGATATTCCTAAAAAAAATTGTAATTTTTTATTAAAAAATAAAAATTTCACTTTCTTATTCAAAAAAATAACTCCTGTCATGTAATTTCCATGTGAAATTTCCTCAGCTTCCTCATGGAATCATCAACAGAAACCGTTCTAAAATGCTCTATCTCACTTAGAGATATTCCTGAAAATAAAACGATTGTAATTTATTTAAATTAATTCCATTTCATCACCAATTTTTCAAAAAGATTCCACTGAATAATGAAGATACGCCCTTTTCGTCCTAAGAATCTTTTGTAGAGAATTTCGAGAGCTAAGAAGGAGGACTCTCACTCAGTTTCTGAGATATTCCTAAGAAAAATTGTAATTTTTTATCAAAAAATAAAAATTTCACTTTCAAATTCAGAAAAATAACTTCTGTCATGTAATTTTCATGTGAAATTTCCTCAGCTTTCTCATGGAATCATTAACAAAAACCTATCTTCACAATTTCACTTAATTTCAAAAATAATCCAGAAAAATCTGTTGATTTTTAATAATGGCTAATGTTGAATAGAATTTTATAAACAAAATTTTGTGCAATTTCGTTTAAAAACAACTTTTTTCAAAGAATCTTCGTAAATAATAGAAATACGTCTTTTTCACTCTGGGAATGATTTGTAGAGAATTTCAAGAGCTATAAAAAAAGATTCCTGCTAAATTGCACTATCTCACTTGATTTCTGAGATATTTCTGAAAATAGGACGATAGTAATTTATTTGAATTAATTCAAATTCTTGTAAATAATTTTATAGAAAGCTGCTAAATAATAGAAAAATACCCTTTTTGCCTTGATGACATTTTGTAGAAAATTTCAAAAACGACAAATGAGGATTCTCACTCACTTTAGTTTAAAAATAATTTCCTCAAAAGGATCTTGGTAAATAATGAAGATACGCCCTTTTCGACCTGAGAATAATTTGTAAAGAATTTTGAGAGCTACAAAAAAGGAATCCTGCGAAATTGCTGTATCTCACTTAGTTTCTGAGATATTCCTAAAAAAAATTGTAATTTTTTATCCAAAAATGAAAATTTCACTTTCTAATTCAAAAAAATAACTTCTGTCATGTAATTTTTATGTGAAATTTCTTCAGCTTTCTCATGGAATCATCAACAGAAAACGTTCTAAAATGCTCTATCTCACTTAGAGATATTCCTGAAAATAAAACGATTGTAATTTATTTAAATTGATTTCATTTTATCACCAATTTTTCAAAAGGATTCCACTAAATAATGAAGATATGCCTTTTTCGTCCTAAGAATCTTTTGTAGAGAATTTCGAGAGCTAAGAAGGAGGATTCTCACTCAGTTTCTGAGATATTCCTGAAAAAAATTGTAATTTTTCATCAAAAAAGAAAAATTTCACTTTCAAATTCAGAAAATAACTCCTGTCATGTAACTTTCATGTGTAATTTCCTCAGCTTTCTCATGGAATCATCAACAAAAACCTATCTTCACAATTTCACTTAATTTCAAAAATAATCCAAAAAAATCTGTTGATTTTTAATAATGGCCAATGTTGAATAGAATTTTATAAACAAAATTTTGTGCAATTTCGTTTAAAGACAACTTTTTCCAAAGAATCTTCGTAAATAATAGAGATACGTCTTTTTCACTTCCGGAATGATTTGTAGAGAATTTCAAGAGCTACAAAAAAAGATTTCCGCTAAATTGCACTATCTCACTTAATTTCTGAGATATTTCTGAAAATAGGACGATAGTAATTTATTTGAATTAATTCAAATTCTTGTCAATAATTTTATAGAAAGCTGCTAAATAATAGAGAAATACCCTTTTTGCCTTGATGATATTTTGTAGAAAATTTCAATAACGACAAATAAGGATTCTCAATCACTTTAGTTTAAAAATAACTCCCTCAAAAGGATTTTGGTAAATAATAAAGATACGCCCTTTTCGACCTGAGACCTGATTTGTAAAGAATTTTGAGAGCTACAAAAAAGGAATCCTGCGAAATTGCTGTATCTCACTTAGTTTCTGAGATATTCCTGAAAATAGGATGATTGTAATTTATTTGAATTAATTATATTTTGTCAGCAGTATCTTAAAAGGATTTCGCAGAATAATGGAGAAACGCCGTTTTGCCCTGAGGATTCTTTTGTAAAGAATTTCGAGAACTACAAATGGGAATTCTCACTCAGTTATTGAGATATTTCCAGAAATAAAAAATTATAATTTTCGATGGAACAAGAAATATTTCTGAGAAATGAGATCACTTTTCCTCCAAGATCAATCCCAGATCACTACGATGAATGAAACCAAAAAGTCTAGAAACCTGAAATTTTCGAAAAAAAAAGAAAAATTCCATCTCCAAATCCTGCATAATTTTTATAGCATAAAATCCCAACATTAATGATATTCAGCATTTCGGGATAGTAAATGAATAGATAGATAAATAAATGCATGAATAAATAAATAAATAAATAAATAAATATAATGATTGATGAAAAATAAATCAATCAAGGGACATACATACAATTAAAAATCGAAAAAGACAGCAGCACACACTGGACTGGTTGAAATGTATTTTGTTTCTTTAAATAATCCAAAAAATTCATCTAAAACTCCAAGATCCACAATTGAAAGTTTTCTTGAAAAAAGAAAAAAGAATAAAATGAAAATTTGAGAAAATAGATATAAAATTAATCATAAATATGACTCAATTAAAAATGAAAAGTAATATTCAATTTAATATTTCAAAATAGGTTATAACATTATAACATTAATAATTATTGAAAAAAAATTTCTCATGACGATTAAATTAAATTAAACAAAAAAAATTGTAATAATTATTTCGTTAGAAAATTAAAAGACACTTACCAATTACAAAAATATAAATTCGAAAAAACATTATTTACAAAAGAATTGGGAAAGGATATGTTGGGTGTCAATATTATAAAATAATAGAATAACGAAAACATTTCACAGATGTCATTCATTTTTTCAACAAATGGAATAACAGCTGATGAAATTTCACGGACGAAAATTTATGCAAAATTTTAAGAGCTACAAAAAATGATTTTTGCAAAATTGCTCTCACATGCATGCTGCACTTCGGCTAGCACCTCAAGCAAAGTGATACGCGCGCGTAGCGCGCGAAACAGCCTAGTTTAAAAAAAAAGATAACGCTCTAATTATAATTCCGAAATGAAAATTGATTTCTTTTATTTTTTTATTTCTCGAAATCTGTATTCCTAGTCCAATCTTTACAGGTGACGTTGTGAACCCAGCCGCCTCCGCGGTCATTAAGATCTAGGGATCTTTTTATTGCTGACTAGTCGGAAATTCACCTGGGAATTATTCGATTCATTTTGGTTTTCTTTTGGATTTTGATTTCGGACGAAAGGTCGTCCTGGTGCCCAACAATTAACGTTGTTTGATTTTTATTTTTGGATTTTAAATATTTTGATTTTGTTTTTGAGTTTCACGAATTTATTGATTGCCGTGGATTTAAAAAAATACGTGACAGTACATAATTCGAATTCGGAATTACAATTATGTACATAATGTCAATTCAGGAATTAAAATTATGTAGATAATTTTAATTCCTGAATTAAAATCATGAGCAGAATTTCAATTCCTGATTTAAAATTATGTAGATAATTCGAATTCAGGAATTAAAATTATGTACATAATTTGAATTTAGGAATTGACACTATCTACATAAATTTAATTTGGAATTAAAATTATCTCTGGACATAATTAAAATTCATCCCGTTTCAAAGTTAATAATTTGTCTGGAATTAATATGACTATAGTCTATTATGGAAATCCAGAATTTCCATTATGTCCAAGCATCATTTTAATTCAGAAAATTTCAATGATTCTTCACATAACTTCAATTCGTTAATTCATTTTATATGTATGTATGTATGTATTTATTGCTTTTAAGATTTTATATAGATAATCTCATTACAATATGGTTGGAGGGCGAAGTATCATAGGGTGTAATTTTTAATTCATTTAAATTATTTTAATTATATAGTCACTATTTGTTTGATCGATTCATCGATTTACTTGTACAGAAGGTGGAGAGTCAAGATTAGATGAGGGGGAGAGTTAAAGGGGAGTGTAGAGGGTTCGTCGGTTAACGACCTCAGTTGAGAATTTTGCCATTTTTTCCATGATCATCCTGGAGTTACTGCTCAAGATGGCAAATGTTTGGAGGTAGATGGGGTAGGAGTTGATAATGTCCTTGAAGTGCCGAGTTCTTAAGTCTCCATAAAATGGGCAGTATGACAGGATGTGGTCAACTGTTTCTCGTTTGTATCCACAGAATTTGCAGGGTACTTTAGGTGTTAGATGGATGCACCAATCAGAGCCAGTGATGCGACAGTTGTGGAAGTTGGCTAGGCGAAGTTGGGCAAACATACGTGTCAAGTAGACTGGGCATCTGATTTTCAGATAACTGGATGTATCAGAGTTCTTGTTCCAGATTAGCTGTGCTTGAAGAGATGAGGAGCGTAGGTAGCACTCGTAGTCCAGTTGTTTAGCATTCTCAGTGATGTTCTTCAGGAAGTTGACTTGCTGGGTTTTCCAGAACTTAGGGTTGAGATTGGAGAACATGTCGGGCATCCTGGCTTCCTTAAGAATAAGGGAAAATTTAGCTACCCAATTAAATTTAACTTGGCAGTTGGGATTGTCTGCTAGCTTGATCAGGTTGATGAGACTGATTTCAGGCCAGCGGTTCTCGTCCATCATCAGTATGCGAACTATCCAGCTCCACACTTGGTTGAGAGCAGTTACTGAAAGCCGCGTGACCCCGGTTTCCAATCTGATCATGTAGCCTAGTGTGTTTGGAGGTAGAAGCAGGATTTTCTTGAAGAAGTCTGACTGGGCTTTATCGATTGTCTCCAGGTGGTCAAGACCCCAGATTTCAGCTCCATAGAGTACCGTTGGGGTGACCAGGCTGTTGTAGAGCTGGGTTCTGGCCTCCCAGGAGTCAGATTTCGCTTTTGAGAGTACCAAGCACGCCGTTCCAGTCGCGATTTTTCCTTTACGAAGTGCTGCGTCGGCTGCTAGTTTGCCTTTGGTTGCACTATCGACAATGGTGCCCAGGTGTTCGTAGTGGGTAGTTGTCTTGAGAGGTGGCTTCTTGTAGAAGAACGCATTACGTTCATTTTTTCTAATTCTACCAGTGTCTCAGCATACCATAACTTGCGTTTCTCCCGTGGGGACAGTGAGCTTATTAGCATCGAAGTATTCTTCTAGAATTGATAGAATTTGCTTAGTTTCTCTGATCGATGAAGCGAGGAGTACTGCATCGTCGGCAAAGAGCAAGGCCAGCAAGGATTTCGTTCCCAGATTTAGCCCTTGGATATTCTTCGAGTGCAGAAATTCAATTAGGTCTGCAATGTAGAGAATGAAGAGCGTAGGACTCAGCTTGTCTCCTTGCAGAACCCCTCCAGTGACATCAAGCTCTCTGGATAGGTTTCCATTGATACGTAGTTGGATTTTGGCTTTTTCGTAGATTGCCCGGACAACTCTGATCGTTTTACCACTCACCCCAAGGTTGAATAGCTTGCTCCATAGCAGATGGTGAGGCACCGAGTCAAAGGCTCTGCGAAAGTCGACGAAGATACAGTAAACTGTATTTCCTTTGTGTCTGATTTTCGATTGGATAGCGGTCATGAGCGTGAAGGTTTGTTCCAGACAGCTCCGGCCCGTTCTGAACCCCGCCTGTTCTTCGGGAACGATGGACAGATCTTCTATCCACGTGTACAGCCGCTTTTGGATTATACTGGTGAGGACCTTGAGCAGATTGTTGATTAAGGCAATACCTCTGTAGTTGGATGGATCATCTCGAGCTCCTCTTTTATGAATTAGTGTGGTTATAGCTGTGGGCCAGGAAGATGGAATTGCTTCTGATTTCCAGATGTTATTGAGTAGTGACGTGAGGTAGGTAATCCAAGGAGGTGGTAAATGCTGGAGGTGTTCGTTCAGAATAGTATCTGGCCCCGGAGATTTCTCTTTTTTACATCTAGAGATCGTCCTCTTGACTTCCTCGTAAGAAAGAGCACTGTCTAGGTACGCGTGCTGCGCATCGGAGAAGTTTGTGTCATCCAGAATTCATTTTATATAGTATGGTCATTTTAATTCGCGGAATTAATATGACGCTTGCTCCATTCTAATTCCTGAATTTATTTCGATTGTTAACCTTCAACGGAATCCATTAATTTTATCTTATAACTTAATAGAAATGAATTCAAATTATCTTATAACATAAAAATAATTCGACTTTTTTCGTACTTTTCTACATGTATTTTGAATTAAAATTATGTTATAAGATAATTTTAATACATTCTTATGAAGCATAGCATCAAATTAATTCTGTCGAAAAAATGCTAGCATCATTTTAAATCGACTAACTTAATTTTTTTTTAAAGTAAAAACTGTTGCTATTAAATAGCAAAACGGCGTGCCATATCATACTCAGTTCATTCACTCCACACGTCATTTTCATCTTTTTGCTGAGCTTGCAGCACGATGTGTTTTTGATCCTCTTCTTTCTCAGTCAATAACCTTGAATTATTTTTCCGGAATACCAACTCGTATTTATGCTGTCCTAGTACTCGGCCTGAATTTGTAATCTGTAGTTCTGCATTTTGAGCACTTTGCAGCCCTTTCAAGGGTTCATGACACATATGTATGCTGGACCAATATCGTTGTGCTTTTGCTGGTACTCTAATTCTCGTAATCCTTGGTTCATGATAAGCTCTAAATGATCTTATATTTACAGAATATCGATTCATTATTTCGGACTCAATATTCCTGATCCAAGTTGTCAGATCTCCATCCTCTAGCTCAAAATCTACGTAAGATGTGATGTGACACATTGGTCTCAACCGATCAGGAGTTAACCATTGGGGTCCTATAGACAAAATCTTATTCCATATCTCGTAATTAGCCTCAGAGTATCGGAAAATATCCGTTAAATTATTTTCCGATGAAGACTGATTGTCTTCTCTGTTTACTTTTTTCTGCAAGGCAACAATCCAGATCTTCATATCAGAATTTTTCCTTACGTTGACCCGAAATTTTGATAGCTTCTTTTCACTGTAGTACAAAAGTCTATTTTCCTCCCTTGGAAAGTATCTTCTGCGCCTGAAAGATCCCTTGAACCTCGTTGAAGTGCAACAATATCGGCTGGCATTATTGGCTGGCTTGGGCTATTGAATTGATCCCAATCATTCACCGATGGTCCTAGAAAATTCCTTTCTTCCGCATAAGAATCTCGAGTATTATCAGTCTGCGGAAACGACAGAAAATTCCTTTCCGAATAGTCGGAGCTAGTTATTCTAATAGCAATGGTGGGATACCTTTGCTTCAACCCTTCAGAGATGATTTTAGCCGTCGTTTGAGTCAAACCAATCTCAATCCCAACGAGATATCTTGCAGCTGACCTCTTTCCGGTGTCCTGGTGTATACATAAATTTCTTTCAGCTTCTGTATGATGGCTGTCAATCATCGTGACATTGTCTGCACATTCCATACCTTGTAGTTTCTGCCTTTCAGTCAGTATAGAATTCCTCAACTGATTCTGAACTGATCCCATATCAAATTCGAGTAGAAAAATTTGTTCCGAATTGGTAAAAATTTCAATTCCACTTCTTCTAATATCCTCCCCGAATAAAGACCATTGTCTCTTCATCGTAAGGCCCATTATGGATGGATTTGTAAAGAGGAATTTACAGTCTCTCTTATCCAATAATCCAGGAAACTTCAGTAATGAGAATGGTTCCGATGAGTCTCCGATGAACTTCTCATTTTTTCTCATTTCTCGGATATCTATCTCTTTACTAGTTGCTTTTTGCAACCTTCCGTTAATCACTCTTGTCCGCTTGAGGAATGGAAGAAAGAGAAATTCTTCCAATAAGAATTTCTTCCGATAATTCTTCATATTCAATTTCCTTTCCATTTGTTGTTGTTTTCCTTTGACATTTCGGAGTGTTGACCTTTGTGATACCTCAATACCTGTCTGGGTTATATGAGAATCATTGTTTTCTCTGCATGTAATGATGATTTGCATCATACTTTTCGTTTGCTGCGTCAGGCTTTTTGTGACTTGTGCAAAACTTTCCATTGAACTCATTCCGCTACTTGCTGCGACTTGATGCAATTTGAATTTTTTATCCATTGCTTCTTCTTGTCCGGGATGTTTCCACGCGTAAATAGGTTCTCGTTCATTCCCAGGATGATTTTCATCGCTCGCCTCATTGAATTTCCGATGTGATTTAGACTTCTGAACATCTGAAGTTTTCGCTCGTCGAAGTTTCATTTGAACTCCGTCTAATAAAATATATTTCCCAAGATCAATTTTCACATCTAAGTCCTGAGACTCTAGAAAATCTCCTCCGAGAATTCCTCCTGAACATGGAAAATCGTTTGGCACTAGATGAAATTCATGACCCAATCCTACGTCTCCGATTTTCAAATATATAGTAACTTTTCCAAGTGTTTCCATGTTTTGTTGACTGATTCCCTGCAATAAGACTGTGTCAAGGATAATTGGAATTTTAGGTTGCAGTTTGCCGATCTTAATCAATGAAACAGCAGCCCATGTATCAACTAGAAAATATGTGCGCTTCCTAAGCTCATTTGCAGTGAGAACAATATGATTTTTAATGTTCATCATCTTGGCCGGTCGCAACATCTTTTGCCTTCTTGATGGTTGTTCTAAATGATTTAGAATTCCAGCTGATTGACGGACAATTCCAAAAGCCATCGTTTGACGAATCTTCTTCAAATGCAAGGCTGCATCAGCATTTTTCTTCAATGTCTTCCCAATTTGTTTAGAACGAACTGTGCTGATGTTAGCAGTCTGTTGACCTTCATTAACGCAGTCTGTTGACCTTCATTAACGCACGACAATTTCCGTATGCGTGACTTCCTTTTTAGTTAGTTACATTTAAAAATATCATGACCACTCATTTTGCAGTATCCGCATTTTTCCTGCAACTCATGGTTGTTTTCATTTTGCTTGGAATTTGGTCGGGTTACCTCTTTAATTTCTTGGTTTGCCAATAACTGATTGCATTCTGCGGCTGTATGCCCTTCATTTGCACAATTAAAACATATGTTAAATCGATTGGATTTTTGATGTTTTGGTATTGGCTCTGTCTTATACTCTTTTTCCATCATAGTATTATCTTCTATGCCTGTGTTCCTCATTGAACCTTCTTTCTCGTAAGTATCTTGATTAAATGACACATATTTCCCCGGGTCCCAATGCGATTTTTCCCCGGAGCTCAACAGTATTCCTCCTTCCTGAATTATCTCGCTTTCCTGGTTCATTTCAACCGAATTGTAATATTTATACTTCTCAGGCTGTATATCCTCGGTTGTTGAAGTTCTCGATTGCCATGGATATACTCCATTTTTGGAGAGCTTCCCACAGGAAAGGCTGGATCTACCCTGTATTACTGAAGAGAGTTCTTCCCTCCATCTGGTACAGGCTTCTCATTTCTTTGTTGAGCAAAATTTCTTGATTCCTCTGGAGAGACTCCTTCCTGCATGTCCTCCACTGAATCTTCTACACGATCAAGAGAATACAGAAGTCGTTCCCAACTTATCGCGTTCCGACAGGATTCTGCTAGCGTCTTGTGATTCTGTTTTTCGATGAGAGTCCTTAATTGTTTCTTCAATCCTCTCTCAAAACTTTCCTTCACTTGTTTCATGAGTGTGTCTATTAGCTGAGACCTTATTTCCATAACTCTCATAGCGAATTTGGCTACAAACTCATCTGACCGTTGCTCACGATTGTATAATTCTTGCAGCTGTCTTTCTAATAATTTCACTGACAGTTTACTCTTGTCTTCAACCGTAAGTGTGTCAGACGTTGCACCATTAAATGCTGATGTAGTACATTTCCCAATGCTCACTGCCTTCAAAGTGGAAATACTAACATCGTTATTCTTCGGTACCGGGGGAATCGTACCATCTGAAGAATCCAAAAAATAACTCGTCATGTCTGATGTCATGCCCGTCACAGGCCTTACGTCTGTGTTCGGCAGTTCATCTGATGACGTGTTTACACCTGGTACGTCTACCAGTACTGGTGTTGAAACCAGTTGCTCTGTTGCTGCTGGCACACTGGCCATTTCTTCTCTGTTTACTAACATTCCTGCTAGTGTCTTTGGGCCCATCTCTACATATTTTATCTCTCCACGAGATGCAAACATTACTGGAACTTGGCTGGGAATCTTTCCACTGTCCAAGGTTCCACCGGGTCACTCTATACCTACAGCATCTCCCAGTACTTGAGGATCTGCAGGTTGGAGAGGAAATCTACCGGTATGATTTCCAATCCGGTGCCTAAAATTCCTGGCTATAACAAACTCTTCTTGAATCTGTCCAAACAAAGCCATTATTATTTTTGTAACCTATGAATTCGTAATATAGCGTTACAAAAATACGCACAACAATTCAATATCTTGATATTAGCTATCTCAATTCTCCTCACCCCGAAAGAGAATCAAATCTGACCGTAGAATACGAAGTCAGAACACGTAATACTCAATTGAGTATTCTTGGAGATCCAAAACGTTGCTTGGTACAATTTGAATCCTTTTCTGCTGGTCTATCCTAAGATAGTCTTCTCGCTCTCCTGATAAATGTTGATATCAAAGAATAATAGCGAGACTCCAATTTGCTTCGATGTTAACTTGTGAATCCTGAACGTCACTCAATGCGTCTTGGATTCTTCTGTTGATATTTCCAAAGAAATCCTATCCGGAGACAGTTTTTCAACAGATATCTCGTGCTTGGATTCCCCGAATTATTCTTCTATTCTACTGTAGTCGCCGACGAAGGTTGATCAGGCCCTGCCGTTGAAAACTCCGCTGCCACCAAAATGTTAGACCCATTTAGTCATAAGGAAATTGAGTAGGTTCGATCTATAGAGATCTCCTCTACAGTGGATGAAATACTTTAACTCGGAAAATTAATAAAAATGAATCATTATCTTTATTATCAAAATGTTTCCATTTTGAGTAAAGTAATTACAGGTTCAATAAATACGAAATTATTGATTAACGTGAAATGATTTTGAAGAACTGACTCCCGAATATCGGTGAGTCTGATATTTATATTAAATTATTGGTGTCACATTATTACACATTATTGTGTAAAAATGCTGAGTTTCCATAGCATGTGAAGTAAGTGTAACTTCTTCACAGATTATGCAAACGATTACAATTGAGAAATATTCAACGAGGTTGAATATTTCTCCTTTTAATAAATAATATTCTGGGACACAACATTCCGAGTGAAAACTTTATGATTGTAATTTTTTTCGAGCTTGAGATTTTATCATAATATGACTGCAAATGACCCAAAACGTCAAGAACCGCCGTTTTTAAAGAATGTCCCTGTGTATGTATGTGGGTGTATGTGTGTATGTGATGATGCATTTTCCGCTTTACTCTGAAACGGGGCTAGCTAGGGATCTGAAAATTTCACCATATGTTTACCATGCGTGCCCCAAGCTCTTACAGGAATTTCAGCTGAATCGGCCCGATGGTTTTTGAGAGAAATGCCAACGTCGAAATATCGTTTTTTCGACTGTTCTCGATGAAAAATGAAATCACAGCATCCACTCTCAGCGAGGTGTATCTTTGACCCCTGGAGTGGTGGGAGCTCAGATTTTCAGTTTATTCAGTCTAAAACTTCTGAGAAATTTCTCGTAAGAATCTTCATACCTCTATAACTTAATGAACAATTGAACTAGAGACCTCAAATTTTGCGAGGGTATACATCTGATGAGTACAAAGTTTGGTATTGAAACTGAGTGGAATCAGTTCAGTAGTTTCCAGATATTAGCATAGAACCATCCGAAAAAGCAAGCTATATCTTCAAGACTATTCAATTGATTATATTTGGGATGAACTTAATCCTCTGAGGCCTATTTTGGTTTCCTCACTCCACGCACAAAACAATGATGGTAGGTTTAGAATTAAAAGATCCATTCGGAAGCATTCTGCCAATTGCACTGGCAGAATATTAAATGTACGATGTTCAAATTACGCACGAGTAGAAGGGCTCCTGCTTATTTCGAAAATGATTAATCTTTTGAAAAAATTGAAAAAAAACTAGAAATCGTCAAATATCTGCTTTTTTCAGTTTCATTAATTTCTACCTTATAAGATTTCCATCCATCGCCTTTGATCATATCTGACTCAATCTAACTAGGTCTGATTAGATCTAACCAGATTCGATTAGGTCCAACCAGATCTGATTAGATCTAACCAGATCTGATGAGATCAATCCAGATCTGATTAGATCTAACCAGATCTGATTAGGTTTGACCAGATCTGATTAGATCTGACCAGATCTGATTAGATATGACCAAATTTGATTAGATGTAACTAGATCCAATTAGGTCAAGCTAGATCTCGTCAGATCTACTCAGATCTAATTAGATCTGGACAGATCTAATCAGATCTGGACAGATCTAATCAGATCTGGACAGATCTAATCAGATCTGGACAGATCTAATCAGATCTGAACAGATCTAATCAGACATAGATCTGACTATATCTGAACAGATCAAGTTAGATATAGATCTGAACAAATCTAGTCAGACATAGATCTGATTCGATCTAGCTAGATCTGATCAGATCTAGTTAGATCCAATCAGATCTACTTAGATCTAAACGTTTTTCCCCGGGTAGCTGGTATCTGATCCGATTTGAATAACATCAGTAAGAGAATGGATGAGAAATACACTATGTTGGATAATAGACTTTCTACGGTGGAGTTTGAATTGAATCGTGCCAAAAAGTGGTAGCCTTCAATGTGCCGGCATTAGAGAAGCCGTCCGGGTCGAGAGATTGACTGATGATCGTAGCGCAATAGCGACTGTGATACCTCAGCAGGTGAGTGGCTCTATGCCTAACCTCAAACTTCGTAGATTGTGTCGACCAGGCGTGAACAAAGCCCCCCTACTCTTCATTGATACTCAGTCAAAAGATGTTTCCAAGGAACTACTTAACTTTAAACTATCAAACTCGGGTATTGTTTTCAAGCCAGATTGTACCCCTGCAAAACCAGCTCACCTGAGCTCTCTTCATGACACTCTTAAAAAACTGGAGGCTGAAGGTGATAGATCTAAAATAATCAGATATGTCAATGGGGTGCCTCGTATCGTGGACAGGACTACTTTTCGCCAGACAGGAAGGGACCAAAAAGCCGCGACAGGGTCTAGGAGTGTTGTAGAAAAACACAAGAGAACTCAGAACGACACTGAGTAGGTTTTTTGCGGCATCAGTTATCTGTCAAGTAAATGCTATTTGTGTTAGTGAATCTTGGCTACGTTCTGCAATTTCGGATGAAGAAGTGGTGGACAGCTCGAATTGATCATTTAGAAAAGACAGAGATCAGTCCACTAGTAAACTTGAACGTGGTGGTGGTGTGTTCATTGCAATAAAGAGTAATATACTCGTTCAGCCAATAAGTTTACCAAATAATAACATTGAACAAGTCTTCATGAGAATCAGGTGTCATAGTTAAAATTTCATCATTGGTTGTATATTGTGACGTAATTCCTGAGCCTAACGGTGAGCTCAGAATTTCATAACCTAAAACATGATTTCCGACAACTCATAATAAATAAACAATTAATTACAAACAGATCCTTCAAAAGTAAGGAAAAAAAATTCAATAAGAGACGATAACGAGAGTCCAATAAAATGAGATTATTGCCATAAAATGAAATGTTTAAATTGAATGATATTTAATTTAGCAGCGTCATTCCACTACAGCGTCATAACGCTAAAAAAAAAATTCAGTGAAATTAAATTACCGTTCAAAATTCAATTGAGTAGAACGTGAGTAGTAACAGCTACATTCGATAACATCAAGAAACCGAAATTACCACACAGCTGGTCAGAATGGCTCAGTGGCTAAGAGCCACAGAATAACAACTAAGGGTTCCCCGGTTCGAATCTCGGACCGGGCACCTTTTTTCCATAATCATAATGATTATTTTTCATCAAATTCCGACGAGCATCTTCTGAAGAGATGTCGCTTCAATGGCGCGAAATACAATCTGCGACATCCCTTCAAATGGTGACCCACGACGAAGAGTCAACACGCAACTCCGAGCATCGGGAGTTCAACAGCACCACACCATGGATCCTGAAAGAAGCTTCACACGAGGTCTGATCACCCTCAGTGTTCTACTAACATCACAGGCATTCACCGATCCCCTCCACACTGGAGTGACGACTCAAGCTGAAGTGGGAGCGGCAACACAACACACACACAGGCGCAGCACGTCCGAGAGGCAATCTCCGTCCGCCTTCGCAGCTTCGGCAGTCCGAGATAATGTGCATCACGTCTATCTGGGGTCCGAAGACACACACGAATCCTGCCGAACACTCACACACACAATCACACTACAAGTCCTGTCTACAAGAAGCTCCGCACTGGAGTAGCTTCGCTCCTCTCAAAGTAGGGGAGATATGTAGCGACAGCTACATTCGATAACATCAAGAAACCGAAATTATCACACAGCTGGTTGGAATGGCTCAGTGGCTAAGAGCCACAGAATAACAACTAAAGGTTCCCCGGTTCGAATCTCGGACCGGGCACCTTTTTTCCATAATCATAATGATTATTTTTCATCAAATTCCGACGAGCATCTTCTGAAGAGATGTCACTTCAATGGCGCGAAATACAATCTGCGACATCCCTTCACGTGCTCACCAGATTATTCCAAAAACTCGATTCCATATGAACAATCATTTTTGAGTTTAATTAAACGATAATTAATATAATTAATTCGAAATGAATTAATTAATCCCAAAACGTAAGGAAAATGATGGTTTACAAAAGTGTGCAGAGTGACACGACAAAAACATGTGTCTGAAATACAGCACACCAATGGAGAATGAGCCCACAGTGGGCGCTGTGCACTGGCTTAGGCGTCTTTTCCGGGAAGGACATCCCTCATTGATCAATCCCAGAATACGTCATTCAGTCCAGCTTGACCTGACGTTAATTATTCTTCTTTGCAATGACGATAAATTCCAACGAAGTAAATTGAGGAACTCCACGTCGATAACATGAGAGTTGGGGCAAATTATTTAGTCCAAGGATGCAACAAAAGTTCATCAAAACGTCTCAATTAATCCTTCCGATGAATTTCGTCATTGACGCCAAAACTTTTCTTTCATTAACCATCTCCTTAGGTAATGTTGTATTTCCTAATTATCGTCCATCTGGTGTTTCCCTCTTCCAGTCGTGAGACATCAACTCAATTGACGATGATCCAATGAGCGTTAACAAAACAAGTCAACCAATCGGCATTAGTTTTACATAATTCTTATTAAAGTTGAACTCACGTGATTCGTTCATTTTGATTCTCGGTTGGTAGTGCCAGAACTATTGAAATTCAAAATTAATCATGCGCCCAGACGATAAAAAGTAACGTCGATCGAAATATCACGTTACAATATAGATTCTACCATCATTCTCATCGGATGTGTATTTGCAGCATACCTCTGCAATTTCATTCATACAAGATGAGTATACTAGCTGCAGACCTTTAATTTTTGGAGATTACAATCTGCCTAGTTGGTCTTCTCATGATGATTGTTCCAGAGTCTTGTTTGACTTTTTCTCTTTGGCTGGTCGTCTCTAATTTAATGATGTCCAGAATTATGGTGGCCATCTCTTGGACTTATGCTTTAGCAACGTTGATGTCTGGTTGGAAACCGCCCAACTGCTTGTAGAAAAGGACAAACATCACTCAGCTCTATATGCAACAGCTGAATTCCGAGCAAATCTAAAACCCAGCCTTGCACTCACATGATCCTTCAAATATGGGGACTATGTTGCATTAAATAGCTTTTTCATGAGATCCAACTGGATTGATTTGTATGAAATTGTGGATCTGGATGAAAAAGTCAATCGGTTCCATAGTAAAATCTATGAAGGCAAGATTTCTTCGGTCTATCATATTTGTCATTTATGTCAAGGGTCAAGAGTCATTTATTGGATCAAAACTAGGGTATACTATTGATGTATATTTGTGATTATACTGTGATCTCAGTGGTTAAACTACTTCACTGTTCATTTTCTGTTATTTTTCTTCTTCATCTTTCTTTATTTTTTCTTAATAATTTTGTTCCGCACTATTTATAGAGCCGATAGGCGTAAATGAATGAATAATGATGAATAATAATGATAATAATAAATCTAAAATAATAATGAATTAATTAATTAATAGAACAGGAATTTTAACTGGAAAACAAGTGCCAGAATTAATGTTTTTAAACTTTTGAGAATGCTATTTTTTTTGAGAAGATTCACGTTTCCAAAATATCTCCGGCTCTAGTGGTGATACCGTGGAATTTTCCAAAAGAGGTAGAAGACAAGATCATTTGCGATCATTTTGCAGCATTTTCAATTTAAAAAAATCAATTAACTCCCAGGGAATAAAAGCATCCTCAGCAACCCTTTGAGATCCTCACAGTCCGTTCTCCCTCAGAGTCACCTTTATATTGATTGATCAAATTTTCAAAGATTAGAATTTGAGGAAATAGATTTCATAAGTGAAAATATCAAGCGAGATTAAAAGAATGACACAATTATATTGTAATGAATAATTAAGGAAATTTAAGAAAAAGATGTATTTATTCTTTAATTAATACAGCTGACGTGTTCCTTGCTGTTCTTTTATTCAGAATGACATAAGATCAATAATTTTTTAAAACAAAACATACGCACTCTTTCATTTATCGAGAGGGAAGAGAGAAAGGGAATTCAACATTCGATTCCGTTACACTGCTTCCCTTTTTTTTTTTTTTTTTTTTTTTTTAATCAACTTCTTCTTATCTCCTCTCGGACCTCTGGGGGTGGGATCCTCTTCAATTCATCCGGCTTTGTTTTCTTCGTTAACGCAAAATTTACAATCTAATTGAACAAAAACAAACCGCAAACACTAAACCTAAAAACTGCCAAATACCCACTACAGTAATAGAGCAATAATCAGCAACAACAATAATTTCATGCTAAGACTTGACGTCCCAAGATAACCTTTTTCTCTGACGTCCCAGAGCATCAAATCTTAATCATTACTTCCAGCTTTTCACTAGGTAGTCTTCCCTGATCAGAGGATTCACTTCACTTCCTAACTCAGTTACCTACTGAGGAAAGAAGCCTTCTCTAGCATACTGCAGAGGATTCTCTCAATCCCATTTTGGGGATCTTCTCTGATAGGGGATTCACTTTTTTTTCTTTTTTTTTTTTTTTTTTTTTTTTATAAATTATTCATCAAAATGACACAATCTGTCAACGTGTACAATTTTTAATTTTCCCCGTGGTATTTTCTGTATTCTGTATACCACATCATTAATTTTAGTCTGAATAACGTAAGGTCCGTCCCAGTCCCTCTGTAATTTGGGAGATTTTCCCTTAATTCTCTTTGGTGGAAATAACCAAACTCTTTCACCAACTTTGAAAGAAAGCATGAATGCCTTTTTGTCAAAATTAGTTTTCAGTTTGTCACTTTTAATAATTCAGGTGTCTCGAACAATGTCGTGTACTTCAGTCAATTTGTCTCTGAGTTCGGTCACAAATTGAGGAACTGTATAGTCTGTTTGATTGCTAGGAACATTTCCACGAATGATGTCCAGTGGAAGTCTCAAATCACGTCCTAGCATCATCATAGCTGGTGTGAATTCAGTTGTCTCATGTTTAGCTGATCGGTAAGCTAATAAAAATAAAGGAAGCCATTTGTCCCAATCTTTTTGATTGTCAGCCACAAATTTTGCCAAGTAATTTGAAATGGTTCGATTCAGTCTCTCTACCATCCCGTTGGATTGAGGCCGTAAGGGAGTCGTTCTTGTTTTTCTAATACCAAGTAGTTTCATAACTTCCGAGAAAATACTGGATTCGAAATTCCTACCTTGGTCTGAATGTATTTCAAGCGGGAGTCCAAAACGAGAAAAGACATGATTTACCAGGGCTTCTGCGACTGTGATCGTTCGATGATCGGGAATAGAGATGGCCTCTGGCCACCGAGTGAAGTAATCAGTCACAACCAAAATGAAACGATTTCCTTCCGTTGTCTTCGTTAAAGGGCCCAAAATATCCACAGCAATTCGTTCAAAAGGACTTCCAACTATGTACGTCTGAAGTTCAGCTTTTCCTCGACGCTTAGGACCTTTCTTTGCAAAGCAAATGGAACATTTCTTACACCAGTTTTCTACATCTGGTTTGCAAGTTGCCCAGTAGAACTTTTCTCGAATCTTCGCCAATGTTTTGTTGATCCCAAAATGTCCACCCGTTGGAGAAGTGTGAGCTTCATGTAAAATTTGAGGAATACGACTTCTAGGAACGACCAATTGAAATTTAGTGATTGTCTGATTTGTTGATTCCCATCTTCGGAATAACGTATTATCAACCAATTTCAGAGAGTCCCAATACAGTAGATAGAGTTTTATATCGATGTTTAAATGTGAAATTTCCTGCCATTGTGGACGTCATTGATCTTTTTTGCACTGGATAATGATTGAAAGAACAGAATCTTCTAATTGTAATTTTTCCCAATCGAAATCATCGTCTGAGGATAAAATCGTTCGATAAATTCGTTGTGATGTGTCTTCGTTCTGCTGATTTATTCGATTGCATTTACTACAATCACAAGGTCTCCTTGAAAGAGCGTCAACGTTTGTGTGTTGTCGACCAGGACGATGAGTAATTTCAAAATCGAACATGAATATAGTCTCTAACCATCTTGCCATTTGTCCAGCTGGATTCTTGAAAGATAGAAGCCATTTGAGTGCTGTGTGATCAGTTCTTATTAAAAATTTTCCACCCAATAGGTATTGTTGGAAATGTTCTACTGCTTTAATAATTGCTACTAATTCCTTTCTTGTCGTACAATAATTTTTCTCAGCATTATTAAGGCATTTACTGTAATATGCTACCACTTTTTCTTCACCATCCTGAATTTGTAATAATACTGCTCCAATTGAAAACTGGGATGCATCAGTATCTAAAACAAATGGTAAATGAGGTACAGGAGGCGTCAAGATTGGGGAAGATATGAGAACGTTTTTTAATGTTTCGAAAGTGTTTTGACATTCTTGGGTCCAATTAAAAGTTCTGTTGTTCTCTGTAAGACGATGTAATGGTTTAACGATTGTGGCAAATCCTTGAACGTATTTCCGATAGTAAGAACATAGTCCTAGAAAGCTCTGAAGTTCAGTTTTGGATCTTGGGACTGGCCAATTGACAATGGTTTCAATCTTCCCTGGATCACATTTAATCCCATCTCCACTAACAATGTGTCCAAGGTAAGGAACTTCTCTTCGGGAAAAAATACACTTTTTGGGGTTAATTTTCAAATTGGCTGCACGTAATCTAGTTAGAACTCGTTGAAGATTCCTCATATGTTCTTCCTCAGTTTTGCCGAAAACGATAATGTCATCGAGGAAAACTAAACAGATTTTCCCTACTAGACCTTTCAGCACATTATTCATGACACGAATGAACGTTGCTGGAGCATTACATAATCCAAAAGGCATAACTGTGAATTGCCATAACTCGTTTCCAATAGTAAATGCTGTTATTTCTCTATTTTCAGGATCCGTTTCAATCTGCCAATAACCGCTCTTCAAATCAATGGTGGAAAACCATTTTGATCCAGCAGTTGCATCAAAAATATCTTCAGTTCTTGGTAATGGTGTGGCATCTTTTTTGGTGACATCATTGATCTTGCGGAAGTCCACACAGAAACGAATAGAATAATCTTTTTTAGGTGCTAAAGTTATGGGAGATGCCCACGGACTTACACTGGGTTCAATGATTTTTTGTCTCAACATGGGATCAATTAAATTGTTAATTTTATCCCGAAATTGTAAAGGAATCCTCCTAGGTGACTGTTTGATTGGCTTAGAATTTTCAATGATAATCTTGTGTTTAATGCTTTTGTATCGTCCTAAGTCATCATCATTTTTCGCAAAGACCTGTTGAAATTTGATTAAAAACTCCTTCAAATTCATTTTCTGTTCTTGATCCAGGTGATCTGAAGATTTGTTAAATAGTTCCAGTAAAAAATGAGGTAATTTATGTTTTGATGTCTCTGGAATTTGTTGAATTACTTCCCGGACTGCAACTGTCTTCCTACAGCTTTTAGGATCAAATTTCTTTTTCACAATTTCTTCAAAATTTTGCAAAAGTCCTGACTGATGTAAAAAGTCCAGTCCAAGGATGCAATCTTCAAAAATGTCTGCCAAAACTAAATTTAAATTGATTGATAATCCTCCGATATGAATCGTTGTATTTTGGACAGAATAATGAGGAAAAGGTGTTCTGGCGACGGTGAAAATGTTGATAGGCTGGTAAACTTCTTGGAAGGCTGTAGACTTTTTGTTGAAAAATTTAGGATTCAAAATAGAAATATCTGAGCAGTGTCGATTAGCATGTAGCATTTTTTTGTTATCAACTTGACCAGTTAATTTCAAGGTTAAATCCACTAATTGCTTGTTAATGATCGACTGGTAACATTTGTTGAAAACTTGTTCGTCTTGAGTCAATCCTTCCCCCACCGAATTGACTCGGACTAGTTTTTTTGTTGTTCATTTTGATTTTCTTGAGAATCTTCATTATCATCAGGATACTCAGTATTAGTTGTGCACCTACAATTCTGACTCTTGTTTGTTAAAACTGGTCTTGATTGTTTCTGGAAGAATGTGGTGTTGAAGTTCTAAAAGACTTATTATTGTTATTTGACCGACACTCATTTGCATAATGCCCAAATTTATTACACTTGTAGCATTCAATCTTTGATTTTTTGGAAGATGAAGAAGTTTTTTCTAAATCCTTAGAATTTGGAATTTTCTTGTCGGTGGATTCGTAGGAACGTGACTCAAATTTTCTTTTTCTTGAAGAAAAAGAATTGAATTCATCGTGCAAAGTCTTCCTGATTGCGTCAAGTTCCGTTGCTCGTTCCATAGCTACACGTAAAGATGTGATTCGTTCGTATCGTAACTGATAAGCGATGTGAGGATTTTGAATTCCACGGATGAAATACGAGCACGCAATGGTGTCCCGTTCGTTATGAGGCGTTTTTGGAAAAGCGAGACCTGAGAGTCTTTTAATTTCTTCACCAAAAGTCGCAAAATCTTCATTATCCTTACGTTTCCTGTACTCGAGTTGATTGTAGTTCATACGAGAAAAGTGTTCATCACTGAATTCGTCGTTAAGAATTTGTTTAATTTTTCCATAGTTTTTTACGTCAGAGTCATCCAAATATTCCAAAGCTTCTAATGCTTTTCCTTGTAAACATGCAGAGAGTTGAGATGCTTTCGATTCAGTAGACCATTTATTGTTTTCTGCTACGATTTCAAAATGTTTTAAATATTGGGATAAAGGCATAGTACCGTCATAGGTCGTCGGTTTAATTTCCGTAAAAGCATTGAAATTCGATGAGGAAGGGTTGAGATTAGCATTTACAGGGATAGGAAACTCAGAAGCTCTATGGTTAGCATTATTTCTAACATTGAAAGCATTAGGAACATTGGAAACATTATCTGAGTTATCTGTTGGTCTTGATGGTTGTCTCAGGTTATTATTCTCCTGCAATAATTCTCTCAACGTTGAACGAACATCATCGGTGATGTTCTGACGTTGTTGATGGAGGTTTTGAGTCATCTCCTCATGTTGCTGTTGAAGACCTTGAGTTATTTCCTCATGTAGCAAGTGATGACCTTGGGTAATTTCTTCTCGTAATTGTCTTTGCATTGCTTCCAACCTCTCCTCCATTTCATTTCTCCAATTCCTTCCTTCCGGTACAGAGAACGGACGATATTGATGAGGTCTTGGTCCGTGGAGACGAACGTCTTCATCATTGATTGAATTTTCACTCATCTTATTGAATCTTATGTGATGTGTTGATCCGACGGAAAACGATCGGCAATGTTCAATTTTCTTCTGCCGCTATTTTAATATTTTCTTGGTTTTTCTTTGTCACTGCTCTTGATGGCGATATTGAGTAACACTTCTGACACCAATTGTAATGAATAATTAAGAAAATTTAAGAAAAAGACGTATTCATTCTTTAATTAATACAGCTGACGTGTTCCTTGCTGTTCTTTTATTCAGAATGACATAAGATCAATAATTTTTTAAAACAAAACATACGCACTCTTTTATTTATCGAGAGGGAAGAGAGAAAGGGAATTCAACATTCGATTCCGTTACAATATTAATATAAAATACGCTGAAAAAATTCAACATTGAACACATTCCTTAAAGTATCAATAATGAGGTTCCATGTCTGACGTCGAGGCTCCTACTCCAACAAGAATAATAGGGAGAGAATATCACTGAGAGAGAAAAAACACGTTGCTAACCGAGTAAAGCATGGAAAATATTGTGTGCTCGACGAAGTGAAAAAATTAACTTCGACAAAGTTTATGTACTCTCACTTCGCTCGGGAGAAAATTTTTCGAAATTAACTTCTTTACACCTTAGGTGCATAATAGACCATTTTAATGATGAAGAAAATAATTACAATTAATTTTTGCTGATACAATTCACATAGTAACCACTCACCCATTTCCTTTATAACAAATGAGGCTTTCTTCTGCAATCAAGGCTACCTGAATATTCTTACCTGAGTCTGAGTGGAGACAAATGAAGAACTGAAGTTCCTATTACGCCCAACGACAAGAAAGATATTGTGATGGTATGAGAAAAGTAATTACAATTAGTATAGTAAAGAAACGTACGAAAAAAGTGGATTTTGTCCCACGAAAATTAGCTTCGTTACAAGATTGTTGGAGACTCTTTAATACCAAACGCCACACGGCCCAGGCACTTGTAACTGTTTGTGAAGCTGGAAAACGGTTAATAGCCCACGGAATGATAATTGGAGCGGTTTCTGTTTGAAAAAATGAACTGAAAAATGGAAGAATACGAACTGAGGACGTGGTGCGTGGGCATCGCACCGGAAAACGTATGACTGCCGTTACTTTATGCCATCAGTCTAATCTTTATTGTCTTTTATATCCATTTTCGTTACATCTTTCCTTTTCTCATTCTTCTGATATCTTCCATCTCTACCGAATGGAGAAGAAGTGATGGGTTTAATTTCACGATGTTATAGGATAGGTTATCTATTCCTGACGATTTCTCATGGACAAGGAAATTCAGATAATACTCTTGACTGCATGAGATTCAATGGAGCTATCATCTAATCACGAAAACTTGTCCAAAATATTTCTACTATCTCCTCTTCTCTCAACATTGCTGATGTTATGCACTACTGAATTCCGTCCGCTGTGACATCCCAATTGTCTCTATATTGGGCTCCACGTTGGGCATATACCAGATTGTTACTTTCAAATTTATCACATCGAATTCAGCAAGATGTTTGGGCCTAGCTTCAGACCGTGCATGGAGGTGTACCTTTCTGTCACTCTGACGAGGAAGGCACACTAGCTCCTGCACACATGTACCTCCCGCTCACTTTGATAGTCAAGCCCACGTGCGGGACGGTCACTCATCCAAGTAAGCAATCTTTCTTGACTGCTCAGCTTGGTAGATCCCCGAGTCTGCTCGAGTCGAGATTTTTTCAGCGTATTTCAGCGTTCCTTGACGTATCTCAATGTATCCCAAGGTAGCATTACCGCAGACTGAAATAAAAGTATGATTTTCATTGTGAAAATCATAAAAATACGTTGAAATTACGTTCAAGATGTGTTCAACGTAGAAGTACCGCTTCCCGGGTCAAAATCCTCGGTATTTCCATTAATTTATTTTTAATAACTCTTTCTTCATTCGACCGATGCATCTTTCCGGAATTCGATGTATTTCTGTGGTACATTATGATCGGAGATGCGTCTGTTATTACATGCTGAAGGGACATTTGTGATATGTGCCTCTCCTCGATTTATCCGTTCAATTCTTCCACTCCTCATTTATAGTTAATGTCTCGGGAAATAAGCGAAATAGAGAGATTTTGGTCTGATTCCTTTCGGTAGAAAATTTGACGTAGTTGCCTCCCAATTGTCCAGTTGAAGAGTTTTGACTCTGACTCTGCCACCCTATGTGTTGATAATGTATTAGTATAAACCTATACATTTTCGGCTTGACTGTACACTCACACAGTAGTATCCTCTACATGAATACACACAGCTGGGTGATATTCTCCCCCATAGTGCTCACGCGGCCATCTTAATGCCCTTCCTACTGAGAATTGCGTCAAAATACGGTTTTATTTTTGATTATTCACCGCAACTGTATGCTGAATGATTTCTTCTTTTTTTTAACAGTTCTAGATATATAGTTTTGGAAATCGTAATTTTTTCATAACGATGGTGTTTGTTCTCAATGTGAAAAAGAATAAAGTTTGTAGTTTATGCTCTGTTGCCTGTGTGAAAAAGTCATTTTTGATTGAAATTATCTCATCTATACTGTGGACCAGCGTTTTCAAATTTTTTTTATCAGATTCATTACACGTCTCATTATTTATACCTCAATTTTCAAACAAGTCTTGAACTTTGTCCTTCGGGTGGCAACTACCTCAAAGAGCTGCAAGAAAGGATTCAGATGAAATTGCACTATCTCGCTTAGTTTCTGAGAAATATTGGACAAACAAATGGAAACAAGTGGTTTACTACCATCATACATATGAGTACAGTTTTATCTGCTAATTTATCAGCAAATTGCTTCCGAATGGTTTGCCTTCGTTTTAGTGATCTTTACATTTTCGACATCAGCTCAATAATATTCAAAATTCAAAGAACAATAACATTCAATGTTTTTGAGGGATTAAATCGAAACTACAGAACCACAATTGATGAGTAACGATCTTATTCTTCATTCAAGACCGTTTTAATTTGATTCTGATCCTCATGTTCTGATGGCTCTATTCATTCGATAATTTTTCAGAAGGAAGAGAGTTTTATAGTATACGACGGACAAAAGTAGTTAGATCTAGCATAGTTAACTCATATAATGTCCAATACTATGGTTCAATCTTGACAAAATTGACTGAGAACTTATTCTGATTTTCAAGAGGAATGAAAAAATGGAAATTTCCAAAATAATTCATATCTCAGAAAATTCCATCAATACAATCCACCAATCATATGTTTCTTGAGATTCAAAAAACCCAGCTATGAGCGAAAATCGAAGCTGCTCTCTTTACTACAACAGTCATTATTGTGGGTACAACATTTTTAATAAAAAATAATTAAAATTGAAATAACTCAAAAACCAAGTAACAGAAAAACGAAAAAAATTCACGCAGCCATATAATATGATGTCGAATGTTATAGATTAACAATAGGTTTTTTGAGTTCCAATAATGCAAGATATGTGCGGAATTTGAAGCTGCTATTTTCATTATTTCGTTTTTCAGCCTGGGCACAACATTTTCATAAAAAATCATGGAAATCAAAATAACTCTGGAACCGAGTACCAGAAAAATCTAACATAATTCACATAGTCAGATAATTTTATATTGAACATTATGGCTCAGTATAGATAGAATCAATCGACAATATCTAGAGAAATTGATTTTGTCAAAAATTAAGAAAATGGCTTATATCTTCAAAATTACTGAGCTGATTCCAATCGACAAGATCTCAAAAAAAAGGATTCATCACGAGGAACATACAGTCAAAATATGGGATTTCTCGGCTTAACCTTTACCTTGTTAAAGGAAAGATATTTGAAGTTACAAAAATTGTCACACACAGATTTTTTTCATAATTTTTTGGACTGCCAAGATCATTTTGCATCATTTTCGGCCAACAAATGGAAGTCAAAATTTTTTACGAAAGTAAAGCTTCCATTTGGAAGTAAAAATGAATCTCTAGTGATTATGGTATACGGAGAATTTTGATGGCAACTGTATGGAAAAATCGGAGAGAATTAGACAACAATATGAACATCCTGGAGCATCTACAAGAATTTGTGAAGAATTGTTCTCAAAGTCCTTCAGTCTAAAACAAATCCTGGGAGACTTTGATAATTTCACGTAGATTTCTAATTTTTCAAAGGTGCTTCGGAAAACAGCAATATTCCACTAATGGCACGGAATTCCCTCAAATTATCTCGATTCATGTGCTATCATATCAGTATTCTTTGATGAACTCCAAAAAAATCCAAACGAAATTGATGAATTCCAAAGAATCTCCAATCTCAAATTTAGTTTTCAATCAACTGCTCACGATTCAGAAAAACATGCTTCAATTCATTCGAAAAAGTGATTGAATTATTTGCAAATCTTATATTTCCTTTGTGAATATAATGTTTCTTTGTTGCTCTAATTTTTTTACAAGACTATCGATAAATAACAATTTCGATTCGTCCAGTTTCTCCTTCTGTCCTAATCAATAGCTACACTGTTAGGATAGTTGGAACAATACGAAAAAAAATTGGAAACTGGATTTAATAATTTTCTTAAATGATCGCGATCAGTCAGGTCCATCTGAAAACGATAGTTCAACAAAAAATCCTATCGCTCCATGAGACTGTCTTCCAGTATTTGAAATATTGCTGTTCATGTAGACATCCATATACGCATATACAAAATTATCAGTAATTTATTTTTCACCCAGTCATTGAAGGAACATTCTTTTCTCCAATTTCTCATACAACAAAAAAAAATCACCCACTTGTCAATTCTGAAAAAGATTCGACGAAAATTCAAAGGTCCGAAAGTACGATTTGAAGAAATCGTTTTTTGAGTAAGGCGGGAACTCTTTGTTCGATTATATCCTAAATCAATCCCAGTCTTAATCTCCCGTGGGACTAGAAAGTCTCTCAATTTGAAGTTCCACTGTGTATAGTTCACTGGCTATCGTGCTGCCAAGGTATTCCATGAAAAAAAACCCTCATAACAAAAATAACCCAGAAACTAGTGGTAAGAAAAATCTGAAAAAATTCACATATCTGAGTGATAAAATGACAATCGTCCTCTGTGACTTTGTACGAAATCGATTAAGAAATTTGTGGAATGAAAAAGAATAAAAGAAATAAGAAATATATTGATTTTTCAAAAAATACTCAACAAATTTTGATCAATTAAGGCTCAGAATGAAGAGTTTAGTGAAACGAATACACTGACAAAATTTCAAGTTCCCAGGCCAAATCATTCAGGAGTGATGCGAATGCATCGAACCATAGAGACATACATACCTACACACACACAGACAGACATTTTTTCTAAATATCATTTTCAGTCTTTTCAAATCATATGAGGTAGTTTTCAACAACAAAACAGCGTTTGGAAATCCTCACGTTTGTAGAGCTTCCATTCAGAAGTGAAAAGGGGCTTGTCTAGATTTATCTATTTAAGTTGTTTATTTTTCATTTCCAACGATAATCTCCAAACATAAGCAAAATAAAGCGATTTTGTTCGAAATTGAGCGGGACAATTTCGAAGGAAATCGTCAATGATCGGTGGTTTGACTGGTAAAACCATAAGAGCGATAAGGCAACTAATTGCCCCCCCCCCCCTCCCCTCTCTTAGCCCCACTGGGATCTAAGAGTCAGTAGCCCATAAGACACTCAACGGAAAAGTAAGAAGTTTCACTCAATACACAATTCCAAGAGTGGAATTGAGGCAAATCATCAACGGTCTTCCAACTATTAGACCATTCAACTATTACCCGAGTCGAAAAATAAGTCGTCGGAAAATGTAGTTTGGACTTCTCCGGCTACATTTTCCTTTAATCTCCGACTTTTTTCCATGTCTTCAACTAATGTTTTTCGGCATCGAATACTTTACCAATTTTGGAGGAAGTCAAAAAACTTCAATATGTCATCCGCTATCGTTGTTTCACCTTTTCTCCACAACGTCATACGCCACCAAAATAAAGATTTGGAACGACAACTGAACAAAAATGGCACAAGGACTCGACCCGGTGTTACAGATCTTCAAAAAATTTTGCCCTTCGTTGGAAATGCTCGGTCAAACCTCTAATAATCATAAAAATTTCATGGTCTCTTCTGAAATTTTGAGAGAAGAACGGGGCTATTGTAATGTCCGAATATTTAGCTAATAATTATGGGAATCATTTAGTGTAAATATTGATCCGTGATTTGTGACAGCACCCGCGAGTTCATTGATTTAGGTCATTGAATCAGTGGAGGTTTTGAAATCACTGATCAAGGAGTTCACTGTCCGTGGGGCCGACGGCCATCCGAGATTGACGAACTCAATAGAATTTAGGAATCATCAATTTTTCAATCAGCAATGACTGCAACCAGATGTGGCAATAACCCCCACACCTGAGAAAAAGAGTTGTTATGTCCGAGATGCGATTGTAGCGTCGAGGACAATCAGAAAAAATTATCACTATTCGCACAAAATCTTCTACGAATTATCTTTTATTATTTATTTATTTTATAGAACGCTATTGTTTATACTGTTGTTAACGGGAGGTTTATTTGGGATTTTCACTTGAGGAAAATCAAATAAAGATTTGAAAACAATTTAATTTTGTTTCTAAAAACTCTTTGAAAACTCTAATTGACACAAAAAGATAATTTACAATGTCCTAATTACTTCACAGATATACAAATGAAGATTTCCTGACAGATTTCTAAGAATTCCAATACAAAAATAATCAAAAAGTGACTTACAGAATTTTGATGATTCTAGAAGTGATCCAACAACATTGCAACAGTGGAATACTAATTTTTTCTCAACTAGATGTGGATCCTTGATTATTCTTAAATCCTTGAAATGATTGAACGATCCACTTCTATGTTTAATTTAATTTTTTTTTTAATGGAATTAGTTCTTGCCAATCACAGAATAACCACACTCCGTTCTTATTAAAATAAAAAATACTAATTTTGAATAAAAGCTTCAATTTGCCCAATTCTTCATGTTCTTATAACATTTATCGGTCTATTAGCAATTTAATAGACTGATAACTTCGTGCAAGAAAAGGTCAATTTCACAGATCGATTCCTGAAGTGATTTTAATGATAATTTTCCGATGGATGAAATAAGACTGAGTTCATTTTGGAACTTCGGTCAATCGTTAACTTCAAGATTCCAATTTCTCAATCTTGCGAAATTGGTAATTCGTAATATAACTTCTTAATCAGTTGGTAAATGGAAAAATTAATGATATCGGTGGTTCAGCATACTCATCATTTTTGTTGTTCTAGAAATTATGAGGAATGGTATCAGTACGGAAACCTCATAATTTACTAGGTCATCAATGTAGCAATCCGAAATTCCAATAATTCAGAATTTCGGAATTAAATTTCAACAATTAGAAATCAAAAAGATCAAGTAAAAATTTATCTGGACCTTACAGAGTCTTCTTCATAAATGAATTTCATGAAGAAAGCACTCTTTTTTCGGCCTTTGAACTAAGCTGTCCGTTTTCGGAAGAGAGGCAATTCCTTTGCGGATAATAACGTGAAATTGATCAGGGAAGATCAACGGACTTTCGCATGCGGTAATTCGAATAATCGTGATACCGTACGCCGATCTACTATTGAATCGAGTAAAGAATAGAGTGCCGTGATCTTCGCAGGAAAATAAATTCCTAAAATTGAAATTAGCCTATTATCCAGCAATTAAAGAGGAAAATGAGAATTGCTGTATTCCAAGGACCAAATATTCTTTAAAATAATTTTGTTTCCCAAATTAAATATCACATGCTAACTATTATAGGGCAATTGCAATTAAATAGAATCAATTAAATGAAAACAATATGAGAACTCGAATACAAGATAAATCGTAACTATAAGAAAGAACAACTTAATTGAAACAAATTTGGACTATCATAAAAGAAAAATAATTAAATTACAAGCAACAATAGACAATAAGTGTGACATGAAATAAACCTGTGTATCAAGTGAAACTTAAAAGAAAAAAAATATAAATATGTATTACTGGATTTTGAATTTATACGAGAGTGAGTGTAAAATTTTATTCAATCTTCCCAATCCACGAAAGCTTTCCAAGAGATAAAACGGTCTTCAAAAATGAGGCAATACGTTTGCTTCTCGGAAAGTAAATTAGAGTTGATTGGAAGGACAAAATCACTAACAATTTTAGCTTATCAAAATTATAAATTTTGGGCATCTCACTATCATTTTGTCAGACTAAGTTTCCCTTCATCCAGGAACTTAGAAAATTTTTAAACTCAATTGGACTTTGGAAAATTTCAGTATTTGTTAAAATTAAACAAATTTCATCTTGCTGTGGACTCAAAATTTTGGATGCACTTTCAGGGGATGAATTGGTAAATATGTAGATTAGCGGCTTTTCAAAATAAAATTAATTTAAAATGGCCTCAGGAAGAGAGGTGGAGGAAATAAGATAATCTATCGGAATCAAAAATTTGAAAGTAAATGGTGGAACTTGCAATAGCTCAATTGGTAGAGCATCAGACTGGTAATTTGAAGGATGTGAGTTCAAATCTCGCTTGCGTATTCCCTACTTCTAAAGAAATTTGATTCTGAGATTTTCAAATTTTATAAAATAGGTCCCTCATATTCATATTCACCGATGAATTCAATGAAATATTAAGTTAAGAAAAAATTGTTAAAAATTTTGATTTTTTAAATTGACCGATATTTTATTTATTTTAACCCGGGGGTAGAAAGCCACTACGCCGTCACTCCTTCCACCTCTCTCGATCAAGTCCCTTAATTGAAAACTGTTTTATGGGCACCAGGTGGTTTTTACGGAACCACAAAACCGGAAGTTCCTCAGCGGGCTCCTCCTCCACATGTTTACGGATCAGACTCCGGCCCGTGCCAGCGAGGAGCTCCGCTGAGAACGCAACGAAATAGGCGGAAGAGGGTAGGTGTTGCTTTTCTTCCGGCTAGCCCCGAGAGAAAAATGTGACATGAGTCAGGGGGGGAATCGGGGATGTTAACCCGACCCGTTGCCATTCCCCATCAACCAAAAAGAACACCCTTAAAACTAACGAAATAAACCTGAAAACTGAGAAATTTGGGAAAGTAGCAATCCTAAAATAAATACTCGAAAACACAAGAAATCTGGTAGAATGCAAATATATTGACCAAAAGAATAATAATAATAATGACATTTCATAAACTTCCTTTTATCACTCAAAAAGCTTTCCTCAAAACTGTCTCAAACCGCGGAGACTCAAAAACTTCTTAAAAAGGAAATTTCCACAAGATAATAATTATCGGAAACTGGAAATAAAGTACAGAATATAAATTATTTTAGTTATGATTGTTTTAATCTAGGTAGTACAATAAGCATCCAAAGGCCCAGGATTCTCGGAACTCGTTCAATGTATACGGGGGATGCGATACGGGGGGAAGGGGGGAATTAAAATGCTTCGTTTACAGAACTAACACATTTGTCTTCAGAATTATAGTTCCGTTTTCCTTTAATAAAAAAATCAAAATATGTTTCAGGAGGGGTAAATTTGGGGTCGTTGGGTTCGTCTACTCCATCCCTATCAAGTGAAACCGATTTCGGGATTTTTCCACGGGAATTATAGAAGTTATTCACAAAAACCCATTTTTCCTACCCAACGTAACGAGTGCGAGTGAGACAGACTCACTGCGCGTCACGGCAATTCGTAATGATTTATTCATTTTTTTATTTTATGTAATTCCTTTAAACGTATATTTTGAAAATAATGTTGAAACTAAACTCAATTTTGCCAAGACTGGAAGCTGATAAAAAAAAAAAATAGTGAGAGATAAACTTTTTATTGGTGGAACTGGCAAATTCTCAGTCATATTTTTTTTGTTTCAAATTTTACATAAAAAAAATATATAGTATGGATTTCACTTTTTTCTTTTTTATAAACGCAAATAAAAAATTTCGATACCTTGAGCTTTCGGTCACAAACAATAGTTTCTTAAATAAATACGTGACTTATCTTTTAATTACAGGAAAAAATGAGAATTGCCTCACTTCAATGCAGTAAATTATAAGTCGAAAATAAAATAATACAAGAATAAATGAACGATTCCATGGAATTAAAAAAAAAATGATAAATAATTGATAATGTAGATGTTTCCTCTGCAGAGGATAAGAAGCGAGAGAGCGAGCAGTGTGAAATTTCAGGGCTCGTAGTCCATTGTCCTGTGTTTACCTAAATACGTAGAGTGCGAATATTATATTTATTTTATTTCATTTTATCGATAAAATCATTTTCTCTATTCTTTTAATTTTGGCGGTACTTTTGAATTTTAATCCTTACATTATCCCCCTTTTGTGCGTTGATTTTTTTTTTTATAAAATTATACGTACAAAACAAATTATCATGATTTTTTTCATTTAAACAACCACAGATTACATTATTATCCATCGGAATTAATAAGCCCATTATCACCCTCATCCTATCGACACTATATAAATGCAACAATATGAATATTTAACCTAAGGCTGAAAGGAATTATTTTATTACATTTATCACAGGTAAATAAAGATGAAAATATTGTAATGAAACTCATGTAATTGAGCAAGCAGCGTTTGAGGATCATATGACTGTTGAGGATCATGATCGGAACCAAATAAATTTGGCAAAATTCACCTTCGATACTTTCTCAAACTGGCTAGATTGTATTGCCCTTTGATCTTTGTCGGCTTGTTTAGATTGACAAAAATGTACGCATTACGACGAACTCGTATACGAATACGATGAAGACCCTCATAGAGGTGAAAAAATTTATGAGTGACTCTATCACTGTTACTTGACTGATGTGGAACCCGTAGTAATACTTCATCACCTTCTTCAAATTCTACAGATGATGTAGAACTTTGTTGTTTCTTTCTTGCTTGAAAGTTTCTTACTAAGCACTCAGAGGCGAGACGTAGTTGGGTCTCTCTTGATGGTGGATGTCCCTCTGGATATTTTATCAACTCTAGTATTTTATCTTTTACCGGTTGCCCGTGATGTAGCTCAAATGAAACACACCTTGTGCTACAATGAGTTGTGTAATTCAGTAGAGTCTCAATCTGTTTGATAAACTTTGCCCATTTTGTATGCTGATTTGCACAATATGTCCTGAAGAAACGTCCCAATTCACGCATCACTCGTTCTGTTGGATTCGATTGCGGATGTCTGATCGATGAAAAGGTGACTTGTATTCCTAATGCCTCAAGTGTACTCCTCCAGATACGTGACGTGAATTGTGTACCGTTATCTGATAAAATTCATTTTGGTTTACCGATTCGGGGAATATAATCATGGATAATCTTTTTTAGCACAATCTGAGTGGTGGCCCGTTTCACTGGGTACAACGTGACAAGTTGAGAGAATGCGTCCATCACCACAAAGATGTACTGAACTCCGCCAATTGACCTGGGTAACGGTTCATAAAAATCAACGGTGATCAAATCACCTGGACCGGTTGATTTTACCATGTTATACTCTGCTTCAGCCGCTCTTGACAAATGTTTGATCCGTTGACATAAATCACAGCTTGATGTAATCTTCTTTACGTCTTTCGTCATTCCTTTCCAATGGAAATATCGTCGTAGATGGCATAGTGTCTTGTAAACACCAACATGTCCAATGCGATCATGCTCAGAAATTATCAGCAATCGTCTCAAATTCTCAGGTACATATACGCACCATTGTCCCTTCTCACTGTTGCGACAAAACCAGGTTCCCTCATATTCTTGAAAGTTATTCTCAAACTTTTTTGATTTTACAATGTTCTGAAGTCTTGTATCTCTTGCTTGATACTCTTTAATATTCTTTAATTCTTGCTGAAGCACCGGGTCTATCTCCATCATGCAGATCATCACCAACGCATCAAAGTCCTCTTCTTCCTCATGATCTCTCACGCCTGATTCCAATGCATTCACCAATATTGTGTCCACTTCCTCATCAACGAATTTCCCAGCAGGATTCCTACTGAAGAAATCTGCAGCAATATTGTCTTTCCCCTTACAGTGTCTTATCTGAAATGTGTATTCTTGAATTGAAATGCTCCACCTACATAAACGTGCAGTCGAAAAAGGTGTTCGATGTAAAAATGTCAAGGATTTGTGATCGGTAACTATTTCGAACTCTTTACCAATTATTAAATACATTCGAAATTTAACCAGACTATACACAATCGCTAGAAGCTCCTTCTCGGTTGTTGTATAGTTGAGTTCAGCTTGGATCAAAAATCTACTTTCAATTGATACAATTCTGTGTTCACCTCTATCATCGATCTGGTATAGTATTCCACTTATACCAACATCAGATGCATCAGTCTGTAGTATGAATTTTCTATTCATATCATAATGTACCAATTCTGTTACTCTGCAAAAATTCTCCTTCAATAACGCAAATGCCTCTGTATGATCTCTCGTCCACATCCATTGTTCTTTTTTTTTCAACAAATTTCTAAATGGTGCCGCAAAATCTGGATATGCCATGCTGAAATACCTGTAAAAATTACATATACCGAAGAATTTTTGTAAATGCAATTTATTGCCAGGTTCCTCAAAATTTCGTATGACTTCCAATTTTGTTGGATCCGGTTAAATTCCATGTGTGGAGACGATGAATCCCAAAAAAGGTACTGATTGCTGGCAAAATAGTGCTTTATCTAGACGAAGGGTAAATTTATTATTCATAATGTACGAAACAGCTTATCAAGGTGGTCAATGTGTTCATCAAAGGTGGCTGACGTGACCAACATATCATCAGTGTATAATGTCACAAAACTTGACATTTCGTTGCCTAAAGCCATCCCCAATGCTCTAATGAACCCGCTCCCAGCTGTCTTCAATCCAAATGGTACTCAACGAAATTGATACAGTATTCCCTCATGCAGGAATGATGTGAATGGTCGTGAGTCTGGATCCAATGGTATTTGGCAATATCCATGCGTCAGGTCAAGAGTCGTTAAATATTTCTTACCATGATATTTTCGCATAATTTCATTTATACAGGGTGGTGCCTCGTTGTCTCCTTCGATCATATCATTCAGATACCTTGCATCCAGACATAATCTGACTGCACGGTTCTTCTCCTTCACTATTCTCAAAGGGTTGCAGAATGGACACACTGAACGTTCGATAATGCCCTCTGTTAACATAAATTCAACTTCTTTCTTAACTGATTCTCGGAGTGATCACGGTACCGGACATGACCTCTTGACATATGGTTTCGGATTATTTACTTTAATTTTGTGATGGTAAATGTCTGTACAACCAGGTTTATCAGAGAATAATGCTTCATATTCGATGATTTTGTCTACCAGAACTTTCTTCTGTCCATGATCTAGCGTCGTGAGCGATTGCGCGATCGTCCGAACTCCCTCAGAAAAATCAACACGCCCAATATCATGTTGTGTAACCTCAAGTTCTTCACTGTTTAAATTATTTAACAATAGATGTGTATTATCGTCGTTACATAATGAATCTTCATATGAGGATTTAATCTGTGCATTCTGGATACTCATTGAATTTACAGTCAATGAATTAATACTTGTGTGATTATTATCAAGGCCTTGATCAACAGATTTATCTTGATGATTATTGAGCAAAATCGTTGATCCTCGATGAAGTTTATGTTGCTCAGTTTTATCAATAGTCTTTGGGTTATTACCCCCCAAATTACACACAATTGTTGATTTAGTATTGACGATGTCATCTGAAATTGCCACGCGAAGAGTATTATGCTCGATTGGTTTATTTTCTAATAATTGTGAAATTCTCTGGGCATATTCCATCATCCCCTTCAAATTTGTGATATGCTGTGAAGCAATATGAGTGGTTGATGTCTCTGAGGGGCTCGATCCGAACGACACCCAATCTTGACCAAAAGTAATTCCGTTAATTTCCAGTGTTCTGTTTTTATAGTTAATTATTGCTTGATTCAATATACAAAAATCATTCCCAAATATTATGCTTGACGTGAGTGACGGAATAACTACAAAGATATGTGTGAAACGGTGTTCGTTAATAATGAATTCCATAATTATCTGTTTTTTAACATTGGTAGTTTTTCTACAAATTGCTGGTCTTATGTGCACATTCTTCAGTGGTAATTCATAGAATTTCATTCTCTCTGACATCTGTTTTTACCAATCCTCGGAGACACACAATCCATCATTGCATTACATTCAATACCTTCAATGATGACTTTCATCTGGATGAGTGGCCATATGCCAACACGTAGTTTAATCAATTGATTTTCATCTCCATTAACATCACGACTCAGGTCCTCAGCAAAGTCAAAGTACTTCCGGCACGACAATGGACCTCTGTTTATCGTGCCTACAGTTAGTTTAAAGGCTGCATTGAACTAGATGTACTTTGATTGCATTGATCCGTCGCTGGAATGTGACCAGGATTTGATATGGATGGTGGAGGGTATCTTACATCAGGTAATTATGACGTTGTAATTGATGGTTGACTCCCTGCTTGATTGGACAAACAGTGATTTGGTCCAGCATGATATTGAAGAACGGAGTTGATACTGGAAATGGTAATCCGCAAATTTGTGAATGATGTCCTCTTTGATTATTCTCATCAGGCCTGCTGTTGTAACAAGGAGCTGTGTTAATGTGAAAATGAAATGAATTTTGTGGCATTTGAGGAGAGTTAATTGGAACTGATCTCGTTGGATTCATAGGTGGTGGAGGTCGATACCCTTGATTTTTCTCGTTATCCTTTTGAGAACTATCCATTTGGAGCAAAGATTGTGCAACTAGGCTGGAATCTGATAAATTTACTGCAGATAATGCTGTTCTAGTATTTGGTGGAAGTTGTTGCATTATTGTATAATTTATTCCATAATCTGTAAGCGGGGGATCAAAGTAACGAGCTTCTCTCAATTGTTTATAAAAGAACGTTTGCATTGTGCCATCAGTATTTTTGTTATATCTTCTTGCTGTCCATTGACTCTTGAATTTGACACGAACTGGGATAGAATAAAATTCATTTTTGAATGCGACCTTGAAACTCTCAAAATCTGTTAACGTGTCTTTTGCAATTTCATACCACAATTTGACTCTACCCTCTATTAAACTTCCAATGACAACGAGCTGGTGTTCAGGACGTACATTCTTGAACCGAAAATACTTTTCAATATCACTCAAAAAATCCAAAGGACTTGCTGTTCCAGAAAATTTTGGAATTTCGATATTAACATTCAAGTATTAAAGGTGATTTACCAAACCATTCAAAAGATGATCTCCTGCTGCTGCTTGTTGTTGATTGACATTGGGTGGTTGTGGGGGTGGAGGCTGTCGCAGTCGTTCCTCGGCTTGTCTCGTTAAATCGTCTAAACGTGCTTGTTGTTGCATCAATTGTTCCTGCTGCCTTCTGACCTCATCCATCGATTGTTGTAATTCTTGTTGCATATTCCTCGAACGCTGCCACTCCTCATTAATCTCTTGATCATTTTCGACCATTTTATTCTTTAACCTGTTTTGCAAACTTATATTAGAATTTTGATTTTCAAATTGTTTTGTCGTCGGCGATTTATAATTTTCTGTGATATTAACTCGACTTTTCTTTTGTCTACTACTACTCTTTATCGTTTGTTTTGGTACACTCGCTGTGTTTACTTTCGATTGACCAGCTCTGTCCTTGGTAACAGAACGCGTCTTTCTCTGGGAAACTTTCGATTGATTTTTACTCGTATAAAACCGAAATTTCTAACGTGATCTGCCTTTATGTTGGGCGCCAATTTATGTAATGATTTATTTATTTTTTTATTTTATGTAATTCCTTTAAACGTTGTTACATTCATACGTTATTATCGTATGAGGGTTTTATCGTCGAGGCGCCCTCTCCCTCCTCCTCCGGATAAGGACAGATCTGCAGTCGATGATGGAATTATTGATTGATAAAAAGTAGAGGCAGCGCCTACCGGAGGCAGGAGTGAAGGTTTTCATGTATATAGTGAAAACCCCCACTTCTGTAATAACTGTCAAAAACAATAAACGTACATTTCTAAGCTCCATATAATTAAGTCAATATAATTAAGGATTATTAGTGATAAGTGAAGTAATTTTAAGTGAACAAAAGACTCAAAAGAGATTAGCATTAAGTGATTATTATGAAAAGACTCTAAAGAGAGAAATAGTGTAAGAAATTCGGAGTTTGAAAACAGTGGCTGTCACAAGTAAGTGTAATTCCGTTATCGCGTGGTCAGCCTTAGCATAATTAATTAATTATAAGTAATTAGCCGGATTGCTGGGTGTTGATTGAGCCGGAAAAACAGAGGGAATAATCGTGGATGATTGGGCATTATATTTTGGCCGAAGATTAGAATATTGATCATAAAATAACTCGTTGAAAAATCACACGAGCTTAATTGGCGTCTCCACGTCAGTTAATTATCTAGAACTGAATCCACGATTATCTACCCCATCCAAATGAAAATCGAGCATAAATCTCATCCAAATTGTGAGGAAATAAATGAGGAATAGATAAATAATATTATTTCCGAACGAATCCGGAAATAATAAACCATAATATCTGAAAAAGCATAAAGAAGTCAACAGGTGTTGCATCGTGCCACGCGGTCGGCCATATTGTATACCGGCCGGCTCACTCACACCACACTCAAGGCGCACTCGTGTGACGTCAGTCCTTGGCGCCAAATTCAAACAGTAGGAAAACCGGACTTGCTATATTTTCAACAATTAAAGAGATACTTCATGAACAAATAGTTGTTTTCATATTATTTATTGCAAGAATAACCCTGAATATTAATTCCACGTAATTGACGGTGAGTCTTAGCGCAGAGGGCGCTGCAGCAAGCTGAGCAACGTTGGTAGTTCCGGATTTCCATTGCAGAAAACCCCTTTTGGATTCAGTAGTCGCCTGTTCCGCCATTAAACACACACGCACGCACCTAATACACACACACATGCACCTACTACACACACACGCACCTAATACACACACATATGCACCTACTACACACACACGCGCACCTAACACACACACGTACCTACACACAACGAGGCAGGGATTCCTCCCGAATTTCTGGCCTCATTACAACGTATATTTTGAAAATAATGTTGAAACTAAACTCAATTTTGCCAAGAATGAAAGTTAATAAAAAAAATAAAATAGTGAGAAATAAACTTCTTCCTAGTGGAACTGACAAATTCTCGGTCATATTCTTTTTGTTTCAAATTTTCCATAAAAAAAATATATAATATGGATTTTCACTTTTTTCTTTTTTATAGACGCAAATAAAAAATTTCAATGCCTTGAGCTTTCGGGCACAAACAATAGTTTCTTAAATGAATACGTTACTTATCTTTTAATTACAGGAAAAAATGAGAATTGCCTCGCTTCAATGCAGTAAATTATAAGTTGAAAATAGAATAATACAAGAATGAATGAATGATTCCATGGAATTAAAAAAAAAATGATGAATAATTGACAATAAAGATGTTTCCTCTGCAGAGGATAAGAAGCGAGAGAGCGAGCAGTGTGAAATTTCAGGGCTCGTAGCCCATTGTCCTGTGCTTACCTGAATACGTAGAGTGCGAATATTATATTTATTTTATTTCATTTTATCGATAAAATCATTTTCTTTATTCTTTCAATTTTGGCGGTACTTTTAATTTTTAATCCTAACAAATTGAAAGACGCGAGGCTTTCCGAGTTTTTAACGTACAACAAAAATGAATGATAACGACACGGTGATTATAAAGTGAATTAATTAGTTAATTAATTGTAACGGGAACGAGTCGAATCGTTACGGTTAAAAGGGAACGGCCAACGAGAGTCCATCGGAATTTCCGGGCAAGCGATACGTGATCTCAACCAATGTGTTGGTGACTTCTCCTGGATCCTCCTCATCCTCTCCACGAAGAGTCCTCTCCACATCCTGCAGGAATCCTCGTCTCCACGAATCCTTGGCTGCTTCTGATGACTCTGATTTCAAACTCTCAAAAAAACTCAACATCTAACTTGCAGGCTTTTCTTTAGTTTTTCCTATTAATTCGTGACCGGGCTACTTTTCGGAGCGCTTCTCCGGGGATTCTCTAACTAACCAAATTTAAATAAAATAATCATGGGACACGGATCTTGTCCGCTGATGCCCCTTAAACCCAACTGGGACTTACCCCCAAAATCAACTACCTAATTTACTATCACTAATTAAACTAACCGGGATTCACCTCCCAACCTTACAAAGATGAGGCACAGATCTCCTCTGCTGATGCCTCCTAAAACTAACCGGGCCTTTATCCCCATAATGAAACACGATTGGAGTCCTATGAGGCACGGATCTTGTCCGCTGTTGCCTCCCAATTCTCAATACTAATTTAACCAATTTTTCCCCCGAGAATTTCAAACCAAACATTAACTAAATCCCCTTATTGGGAGCGCCAGTTTCACTGAATTTTTCGCGCTTACCGCGATCCCTAGCCTCGCTTCCGCTTTAAACGGTCACGTTACGGGGATTGTTACGAGTTTATGTCACGGGGTCAGATGGGGTTTCCGCGTTAGGGTGCCTTTTCTTTGTGCGCGATGGTTATTGCACTTACCTGTGTTCTGCCGATGTTTCTGCTGGACAACGAGAATCTTCGGGGCTCATTACAAACCCGCATCAGTCAGTGGCTGCCAGTACGGCGTACTGGGTACAGCTATAGCTTGTACATGTGATTCTTTTTATTTTCATCAAGGTTCTCTCATTCCTATGACGAGGGAGTGGTGAAATAAAATAGACCGAAAAGTATGAAAGTTTGAAGTATTTTCCCGCCATCTGCGGAAAATTAAAAGACCAGAGGCATCGAAAATTCAGTCTCAAACCAACCCTGGTAAGGAGTGCATCATTCAAGGCAGTCCAAGTGAATTTATGTGTAGAGTGCTTTGCTGTTCAGTTTGTCGTCATCTCAACATTGAATTTTTGGATAGGGAAAAACAAAAGTAATATTCTGCCTGTTAGTTCAATTTAAGACGAAATCTTTTCCATGAGCGTTTGAGACACAAGTATCATAGCAAACCCAGTTACCGGACAAACCTCGGTTCACGGACGAAGTGGCAAGATATACTGATAATAAATATTTGACTTAGAAAACTAGATCTTCCAATAGCTGCAAAGTGTCAAAATAAAAATCAACTGGATTGTTCGATTTACTGAAATGAAATCTTTTTTCCTTTTAATAATTCAATTCTCACTGTCCAGATACTAGTGCCATTTCCTCAACTGTTCGATAACTAGTGCTTTCATCGTATTTTTTCAGAGGTGTATAAATGGCTTCATCGGTCTTGCTCAAAATTAGTCATTTATTTGAAATGCAAAATCTACAAATCCCAACGTTTCGATCTCATTCTGAGATCCTCATCAGGGGGTCAAAATACACTGTTGTTCATAGTGTGTAAGTTATGTTCGTGTAACACATAATATCATAATATCATCCCCAAAATTTATTTTGGAAATACTATTGGGAAATCGTTCAGCGTACTTACAACGCATACGTTATATATATGGGGCATTCCACGCCAAATCAGACGGTTTCGGAACTTATATTTTTTGATTCATCTGAAAAAATTCTATCTTTTTGTACATGTCAAAAAGTACTTTAGTGAATTTTTTCAAATTTTTCCAGCTAGCCGTTCTCGAAATATTGATTTTTTATTGATTTTGACTAAAAACATTCATATAACCGTCAAAAATTGACAGATTTCAACTTTTTTTTTTTTCAAATGTCGTTTTTTTTTGGTTCTTTTGATCTAAAATATGTTGAGAATTATTTGATGTATTTTTCAATACAATAATCCACTTTTTGTCTCAAAATATTAAAAAAAAATGTTTGTGTCAAGCGATTTTGTTGAAAATTTTTTATGTTAAAGTTCTTCTAATTCTACAACTCTTGTGTGAGTGGCATCGTGGGATTATGATTCTTTCTATTTTTTTTCGAATTTCAAAGAATAAAAAACTGAAAAAACAACCAGAATAAGTCAAAAATAGCGTATATTTCATCAGTATTCTTCATTCTCAATTTTTTCCTGAGTGAAGAACCATGACGTGATCATTTTTTCGCTACGCAATAATTTCGACAGAATATCTTTCACTGAACATTATGGAGTACCTATAGGGTAAACTGGGGCAGAGTGGAGTCCCTCGGGGAAAGAGAGGGTTTTCAGCACCTACAATTCAGTTATATCTTCATAAAACCACGCCGATCAGGTTGGGCCTAATGATTCAAAGTGAATACCCAATAAAAATTTCGATTTCATTAACAGTTAAAAAAAAATTTGTACTGTGATAATTACCAATTCTGTGGAGTATTTGAGATTAGGCCAATTATTGGCCATGGTTCTTATATTGATAACTATACGCCAGGAGGAGGAGAAGAGAAAGCAGCGAATAGTGACTCACTTTTGGTGCCGAGCTTTCAGATGATGACTGCAACATTGGAGCAGAAATGGCCCAATGACAACGCGGGCCCAATATTGGCATGTAAAATTGGGTCAATAGCAGCTCAATAGCTGCCTCAATATTGGTTCAACAGCAACATTATATTGGATGGCAATAGTGTTTACTGATATTGGGCTAATCATTTGCCGCGTTGTCTATACTGGTTAGCCTTACACGGTTCCTCATTTGGAATGTACGAGAATATCGACATAGACGACGTTTTACGCTCGAACGATTTGACACTCGATTTCAAAATTGAATGATAATTCACTGCCAATATTCAGTACTGATAGGTTATGTGGAGTATAGAAGATCTGGAAAAAGGAACTGAATCTTACTGGAAAGTACTTCTCTCTACCCTGAATGCAACTTTCCTCGTGGAAATGTCTTAAAAACTTAGTGGAACGGTTGATTATCAACACAAAAATAAAGTGAACTTTTCATTAAATTTTAAATCATGTTGTATCGGCCGCTTTGCACCAAACTGCGATGCAAAAAGCCTCCATGAAAACATCTCAAATACTTAACAGAATTGGTAATCATTGCAGTACAAATTTTTTTTCAGCTGTTGATGAAATCCCGATTTTCATGGGGTATTCCTTTTGAGTCATTAGGCCCAACTTGATTGAGGTGGTTTTATGAAGATATAACTGAATTGTAGGTGCTGGAAACCCTCTCTTTCCCCGAGGGACTCCACTCTGCCCCGGTCTACCCTATAGGTACTCCATAGTGTCCAATGAAAGATATTCTGTCGAAATTATTCCGTAGCGAAAAAATGATCATGTCATGGTTCTTCACTCAGGAATAAATTGAGAATGAAGAATACTGATGAAATATACGCTATTTTTGACTTTTTCTGCTAGTTTTCTCAGTTTTTTATTCTTTGAAATTCGAAAAAAAATAGAAAGAATCATAATCCCACGATGCCACTCGCGCAAAAGTTGTAGAATTAGAAAAACATTAACATAAAAAATTTTCAAAAAAATCGCTTGAGACAAACTTTTTTTTTTTTAATATTTTGAGACAAAAAGTGGATTATTGTATTGAAAAATACGTCAAATAATTCTCAACATATTTTTGATCAAAAGAACCAAAAAAAACTGACATTAAAAAAAAAAAGAAGTTGAAATCCGTCAATTTTTGACGGTTATATGGATGGTTTTAGTCAAAATCAATAAAAATCAATATTTCGAGAACGGCTAGCTGAAAAAATTTGAAAAAATTCACTAAAGCACTTTTTGACATGTACAAAAAGATATAATTTTTTCAGATGAATCAAAAAATATAAGTTCCGAAACCGTCTGATTTGGCGTGGAGTGCCCCATATGTATATGGGGCATTCCACTCCAAATCGGACAGTTTTCCAACTTTGCATTTTTGATTTCCTCTATTTTCTGACATTTTCTTGTATCTATCGAAACACATTTTTCGGCCAAATTTGAGATTTTTCTGATCATCGGTTCAAAAGATATCGAATTTTGAAAAAATAGCTGTTTTTACGGGTTTTTGCTCATAACTTCCATAAAAATGGTCCGAATTCAGCTGTTTTTCTTTGAAAATTCTCGTTTTTTCATGTACTTTTCGAAAAAAAATATAAAAAAATTATGCGAAGTGTTTTTCTGTATGATTTCTGAAATTAAAGATTTGAATTGCGATTTTAAAACTGCTTGTGTCTTTTCATTTTTTTGAAATTTTTTTATGTTAAACTTCTATCAATTCTCGAAATTTTGAGCCCCGGTTGATCGTGGGCCTCGGGAAACTACTATTTTTTTCGATTTTTGAAAATTTTGAAAACAATTTTTCGGTCTTATCCATTATTAAAACTATTTTTTGTTATTGTTTACTCTTTTTTGAGTAATTTTGAATTCATTCCTATCATCAAACGGAGTTTTAAAAGAAATTAACAGTTTTAGTTGAAAAAAATCACAAATAATGTTATTCATTTATTTTATTTCATTATAGGGGAGGGTGGGGCAAAGTGAAACGGCGGGGTAATGTGAAACGCTATTATAATATCAAGGGTTACATATAAAAAATATATCGAGGGTCGAAAAGCAGAAAATCGTACGTGCCAAAATGAGTATCGCTATGATAAAAAGTCATATGTATAAGACATACGACCTTCTGCTTTTAATGCAAAATTGAATAATTTTTTCTATATTCGTTTTCGAGAATATCTTAGAAATTAATGGTGATACGCCATTCTTGCTCCCTTACTTTTTTGTAGTTCTCGAAATTTTCTACAGGAAAGGATAGGGAGGGAATTGTGCTATCTCAATCATTTTGCAAAATATTCAGCAACACAAGGGATAAGAAAATAGCATCAATGATATAGAATGAACCTTTTCTATTTACCTTGTAGCTTAGCTGATCTGGTGAGAGGATTTTTTCCTCAACCCCAAAAAAATCCTCTTAATAACTCAGTGAAGGTTCAAAGTAAATAGAGAGGGTTTTTTTTTGTCATTACTATTTGGGAATATTTCGAAAGCTAAGTGAGATGGTGCAATGTCACTTTTATGTCCTCTAGTAATTCTTGAAATTTTCTACCCTTCTTTACAAAGAAGGGCTCCAATAGAATTGTCGTAAGTTGCTCGATTGCGAAGATAATGCTATTTTTCTATTACTTGTTTTTGCTGAATATCTTAGAAACTGATTGAGATAGCGCAATTCTGTTTCCATCCTTTCGTATTGAAAATTTTAAGAGCTACCAAATTTTTTTTGTTTTTAGTTTGAAAAGTTCTTTATTGACATGATAGAAAAATTGTATACAAAGATAGATACAGGCACTAAATGAGTTATCGTAGCCTCATTCCTAGGGCTTTTACATACATATAAGTGAAGGGTGTAATGAGTTTATTAATTCTTGAGGATTGTGGTCGTATGAGGAAATGTACATAGGGAAAAGTGGTTTAAAAAACCCTATAACAAGAGCTACAAAAGAGTATCAAAGCAAGAATGGCGTATCTCGATTCATTTCCGAGATATTCTCAAGAAACGAATGAAAAAAAAAAGGATTCTCCTGTTTTACCTCTCCGCTCTTGCAATTAGGGGTGTGCGAATATTCGAAATTTCGAATAATTAACCTCGAATTGAATTCGGATCATTCGATTCAAAATATTCGATATATTCAAATAATTCAAAGTATTCCAATAATTCAAATAGCTCAAAGTATTCGAATTATTCAAATAATTCAGAGTATTCGAATAATTCAAGTAATTCAAAGCATTCGAATAATTTCAATTATTTGAATAATTCGAATACTTTGAATTATTCGAATTATTTGAATAATTTGAAGAATTCAAATTATTCGAATAATTTGTAGTATTCAAATTATTTGAAGTATTCGAATTATTTGAAGTGTTCGAACCACCCGAATATTCAGTTCGATGTTCGAATCGAATATCACTATTCGATTCAATTCGATTCATTAAGTATTCGCACACCCCTACTTGGAATGCAATATGAGAATTGAGGAAAAGATTATTCAATTTCGCACATAAAGCAGAAGGTCGTATGTCCTACACATACGACCTTTTGCTATAGAAATGGCCATTCTGGTGCATATGACTTTCTGCTTTTCGACCCTCAATATATTTTTTATATGTAACCCTTGATATTATAATATCGTTCCACTTTGCCCCCACGTACCTCATTGCCCCACCGTTCCCCATTGCCCCAGCGTTCCATTTTGCCCCACCCTCCCCTAGAATAAAATAAAATAAATGAATAACATTCTTTGCGATTCTTTCAAACCTAAACTGTTAATTTTTTTAAACTCCGATTAACGATAGAAATTAATTAAAAAATACTCAAAAAAGAGTAAACAATAACGAAAAATAGTTCTGATAATGGATAAGACCGAAATTTTTTTTTCAAAATTCTCAAAAATCGAAAAAAAATAGTAATTTCGCGAGGCCCACAATCAACCGGGGCTCAAAATTTCGAGAATTGATAGAAGTTTAACATAAAAAAATTTCAAAAAAATTAAAGGACACAAACAGTTTTAAAATCGCAATTCAAATCTTCAATTTCAGAAATCATACAGAAAAAAACTTGGCATAATTTTTTTGTATTTTTTTTCGAAAAGTACATGAAAAAACGAGAATTTTCAAAGAAAAACGCTGAATTTGGACCATTTTTATGGAAGTTATGAGCAAAAAACCGTAGAAACAGCTGTTTTTTTTCAAAATTCGATATCTTTTGAACCGATGATCGGAAAAATCTCAAATTTGGCCGAAAAGTGTGTTTCGATAGATACAAGAAAATGTCAGAAAATAGAGGAAATGAAAAATGCAAAGCTGGAAAACTGTTCGATTTGGCGTGGAATGCCCCATATAATACGTTGGAATCATGTTATACGTAGAACGTGCAGCTAACGTCAAACATGGAGACATCTAAAAATTTCGACTCAGGTGCACGCAGCTGTAGGTCAATTTTCCAACGGAGCTGGGCAATTATTTCCGTGTATCGTTGGATTTCAGACCATGAGGTTTATTCTGCTGAATATGTACATATTATGCAGAGTGTCCGAAGACTCGACGCGACCCTGGAAGAACTAGATTTGGGGTGCACTCGAGAGTCGCAATGTCCTCAGCTACTTTTTGAGCAGAAGCACCCCTGCCAAATGATTGGGGGTTGAGGAGTGGAAAATCTCTCTCTCTCTCTCTCTCTCTCTCTACAACATTGGCAATTTGCGACGTTTCGCTTAGAATTTGAGCTTCATCAGGCTCTGTTAACCAAAATTACAAAATCATCACATCTTCCAAAAGAATATAAACCAATACAATGAATATTCAGAGCTCCTGGGAGTTAACTTCACTCTTCCAGCAATGACATCAATCAGTCTCATATATCATTTCAGATGTACCTCGCGGAATTCTCATCTGGATTTTGGGAGCTGTCCTTCGGTCATTTTCGTGGAAGTCTACCTAAACGTTTCTGTTTGCTCAAAATGTTGCTATACATTCTGCTCAAACGTACTATATCCTCTCGTTTATTTATTGTGTCATTGAGGGATATGAAAATCATTCCAGAGATATTCCTCTTTCTCCAATCACACGCAGTGTTGACGATCCTAATTTCACTCAGCTTGAAAGAATGACCAGTATCAAAATGGTGAATGACCGACGCTGTTTTTTCTTTCTTCAGAATCGTCATTGGAGCACAATCATTTTGGTGTTGTTTGATTCTTGCTCCAATTGTTTGTCCCGTCTGCTCTATGTCACATTTGTTGCATTCAGATGGAATTATGTAGATGACTTCTGAATTGTCCATCGATGGGAACTGATCTTTTCGATGTGAATACAAATTTTCTACCGTACGTAAATTGTAAAAACCAATCCAGAATCGGTGTTTTTTAAACAATCATTTAGTTTTTGAGAAAAACCATCCACCAAAGGAAACTTGAAATACTTTTTCGAAGGGATTTTTTCTTTTTGGTCACTAGACTCTCTGCGTGCTTTAAACAATTGGATGCACTTTTGAATGGATTCACCTGGGTAGTTGCTGCTGTTCAGGATGGTTCTAACTTTTCGTAAGCTGCTCTCATGAAATTCTCCAGGGCTCAAACCCATTGCTCGATGCAATAACCCCATCACGATTCCCATTTTATGCGACATTAGATAGTTTGACGTGAAGTTAATAATTCTCCCCGAACTGGTTGGTTCTTGATAACAGTTAAGTTTCAAACTCCCATCCTCCATTCTGTTGATCTTCACATCTAGGAAGCTCATAGCAATATCCATCTCCTGTTCAACCATGAATTGAATATTTTCATGAATGGGATTGAAGTGATCGAGGACAATGTCAACTTTGTCTTTTGGGATTGGTAGTATTGCGCCATCGACATACAGTTTCAGCCATGGAACTTTGAATGGAAGATCATCAAGCACTTTGAAGGTGACATAGTTCATGACTATGCTTGCTAGGACAGGGCTGCCTGGATTGCCTATACTGTTTTCATCTAACTGCATGTAAAGTTGACTTCCGAGTGTGAAGTAACTTGCCTCAGAACAGAACTTGATGATGTTCAATACTATTTCTTCGAGAGCAAGAATCTTGTCAGCCCAATCCTCCCACTTTTCTTCAACTATACTTAGTACCAGGTCTTTCGGGATGTTTGTGAAAAGCGAGACAACATCTAGTGATATCATGACATAGTCCTTTAGTAACTTAGTCTCCTTCGTGAATTCTACAAACTCTCGAGAGTTTTTAATGTTGAATGGGGAAGTCTCATTTACTTCGGAGAGGAGTTCGCGAAGAAATCTGGATATCTTATAACTCGATGATTTCATGCAAATGACTACTGGTCTTAGATGACAGCCAGTTTGGGACGCTGCATTCAAGGGGGGAAGGAAGAAGAATGCGTAGCATTTTTCTTTATAAAAAAACGCCAAGCACACGTTGGAGAGTTTGATATAAATGGGCTAAAAAAGTTGCGAAATGCAGTGTAGCCCCAAGTACCAGAATGAGTCTATTCACTGGCTCCATTTGAGCTCATAACTGGCCTAGCCTTGGCCAATGAATAGCTCTACTCAGCGTACTCAATGTAAGAGAAAAAAGGTAAATTCCAAATCCAGAAAAAAGTGATAATAAAATCACATAAAAACCAAAAGAAAAATTTTAAAAAAGTGCTTGGCTGTGCTGATACATGGATAACATAGTTCGATTATTGATTGCACAGCTAAGCACGTTTTTGAATTTTCGTTTTAGCTTTCACTCAATTTTATTATTATTTTCTTCTGGATTTGGGATTCCCCTTTTTCTCTTACATTGAGTACGCTGAGTAGGGCTATTCATTGGCCAAGGCTAGGCCAGTTATCAGCTCAAATCGAGTCAGTGAATAGCCCTACTCAGGTACTTGGGGCTACACTACATTCCGCAACTTTTTTAGCCCATTTATATCAAACTCTCCAACGTGTACTCGGCGAGGTTTTTATAAAGAAAAATGCTACGCATTCTTTTTTTTTCCCCCCCATTTCAATACTCTTGTTACGTATGATTCCCATTCAGATCGAAACATCTCTTAAGGGCTTACAAGAGCCTCAAAAAAAGCGTTTTTGGGATATTCTTTTATTTTTTTCGATGGAAAAAGAAACAATGAAATAATCATATTTTGGGGAATGATTGAAAATATCCTCAAGTCTCAAAGAGAAAAAAAGAAGATCATCAGAAAATATCAAAAAATGACGACACCAGAGTCATTCGTGCGAGGCTCTTCGAATTTGAAACATTCTGCGGCCCGCAGTGTAAATACTAGTGCAAATTTGGATTCCGAGAAAAAAAGAAAGTGGCTTAGTTCAAATGCACATAGCTACAGAAATACGTAAGAGATTTCGGATTTTTTTTGTGAGATTGGTGAGCATCTGAATGGACATCTTCAATTTTTAAACTAAAAAACGGCAATCTTTCATGAGTAGAGAATATGCAGATCAATTTTTTTTTAATTCCGACGTATTCCTTGTCAAAATGTTCTACTATAAACAGTGACAATGCTGTACTATGAACAGACACAAAACCGTGTCTGTGTACACGCACACAGATGGCAGTTGCTATTGTCCCGTCTGAGTGACTGCATGCAGTACGCAGACTCACGTCTGTGCACACGCACACTTATGCCACTCGCCATTGGTCTATCGGTGTGACTCGAGATGTGTGACTCGAACAGTGGTCACTCGAGATGTGAAATGAATAAGCTTTTCGAGCTCTATTTTTTTTTGTTTGAAATACAACTGAAATTTCTTTAATTTCATTTGATATTGAACATTGCCTGAAAATGGACACATAAAAAAAATTTGACATGAAATTTTGAAAATTGATCAAGTTATTCAAAATCGAAATTTGAAAGTGTTCCTTTAGCTATATATGATAGCGGTAGCCTCTCGCCTGGCATTTCATGAATGTGGAAGAGAGAGAGAAGACTGGTACTCAGCGAGGAACGCTATCGCATCTCCTGATTCTTTTCTAATGCTACTTCTAATGACACTCCAGATGTTATCAAAATTTATACAGATGGTAGCAAAAAAAGTAATGGAATCTTGGTGATGATGTAATGGACTTGCTCTCAACTCGATATCAAAGAAAAATGAAGCATTGATCCCAGGGTTTCTGGCTATACGGCGGGAAGCTTGGGAATCAGCTATGCAATGCAGATTTCAACTACTTATCCAAATTATCATCAAAACATCAGTGATCCTATCAGTGCTTTACAAACTCTCTCGAGGCCCAGTGCATAGAAACAAACCTTTACATCATAGACATTGAGAATAAATATGAATCATTCCTTTCACTGGGTAATCACAATGAGAAATTAGGCTAGATAATTATTGCGAAAAAAAGACTCATGCATCTACTATACATAATGTATTGAGATTCTAACATCATCAATATAGTCGTAGAAATACTCATCATTTTGCTTCCGAATGGGAGCTTTGGAATCGTAATTTTTTGCGAGTTTGAGATTTCATCATAATATGACTGCAAATGATCAAAAACGTCAAGAACCGCCGTTTTTAAAAAATGTCTGTGTGTATGTATGTGCGTGTGTGTGTGTGCCCCAAGCTCTCACGGAAATTTCAGCTAAATCGGCCGAATGATTCTTGAGAAAAATGAAAATGTCGAAATATCGTTTTTTCGTCTTTTCTCGATCAAAAATGAAATCACAGCGTTTACTCTCCGCGAGGAGATGCGCGTCCAAGAGCTGCATCTTTGACCCTCGGGGTGATGGGAGCTCTGATTTTTAGTTTATCCAGTATGAAACTTTTGAGAAATTTTTCGTAAAAATCTTAATTCCACGATAACTTAATAAATAATTGAGCTGGAGACCTCAAATTTTGTGAAGTTATGCATCTGATGAGCCTAAAATTTGGTAGTGAAACTGAGCGGAATCGGTCCAGTAGTTTCTTAGATATTAGCATAGAAACATCCGGAAAAGCAAGCTATATCTTCAGAACTATTCGATTGATTATATTTGGAACGAACTAAACCGTCTGAGGCCTACTTTGGTTTTCCCATTCCTCGCACAGATCGATGACGGTAGATGTAAGATTGAAAAATACATTCGGAAGCTTTCTGCCAATTGCATTGGCAGAATATTTAATGTACGCTGCCCAAATCACGCGCAAGTAATGGGGTTCCTGCTTGTTTATTTTAACTTATCGAAATTATAACAAAATAACATGATGATATTCGATAAATATTCACAACTGGAAATTATAATTAATATAACAAATACAGAAAAGACCTCAATGATGTTATTTTCGGGAGTTTGTAACGGTTGGCTCGGCTGACCTTGAGCCAGTCGTTAAAGGTACAGAAAAATTTGAAACTTGACTCAAAATAATGCTCCAAATTTTTACCCAATTTACTCCAGATTAATTTTCCCTCATTAGACTTTGGCGCCAGTCGTTTTCATCAAAGTTTCACAAATTTGGGGAAAAAGACGAATCCCCAATTTTTATTTCAATTTAATAAATGACAAAACCCCAAAAAGACTCCAATTTTACCCCCTTTCTTATGTGGAACCCTTATTTTATCCCGAAAGGGAGAAGGGACGATATCCTCTGTTTGAGTTTCCGTGACAAACGAAAATGTACAGAAAACTTCGGATAAATTTCAATTTAAGTATATAAATTCGATAGATTCAAAGCAAATAAAATATATACATGTAAATCAAAGAAAATACGGAATATTTGAGAGACATTTTTGTCAATAATTTTACGATTATTTTATCTAAGTCATCAACTCAGAATTTGACTCAGAACGAACAACAACAAATTGAATGAAACCCGGGTGGACTCACCCGGAATAGACGCTAACTCGACGTGTACTTCAATTTTAATCTTTACTCCAAAATTACTGATTCTAAACTCAAAATATTAATTGTGTGGGGACTCGTGTACCTTACTTCACGTGCGCTTGCTCCGTCCGTATTGATCTCATTTGATTTTTCTCTAATTGCCTCGATTTTCTATGATTTTTCTTGAATTTTCTTTTCTTTACTTGATTTTCTTTACTTTAGATGTGATCGCCACGGCGTCCCGGAAGGAGAAAAACGAGTCTTCTCTCGATTGAGTTGGCGTTGGGTTTACTTAGCTGTTTCCGCTCAATGTCGGTTGAGTCGAGGCCCAACTCGACCAACCACTGCGCGAGTCCCCCACTCCTTGGCTCAACGTCACGGAGTTTTCTTAAATTTTGAGAATTTCCCGCAAATTTTCCCACTTGAATGATTCAGAATGTAAACACAAACAATCATGATAATTTGAACAATAATTTCCTGACAATATCACACGGAAAAGTTCTGTTGTTCTTTTCACTGTTTCCGGCTCTGTCTCTGGTGATCTCCGGCTTCCCTTGTTCTTGGCCAACGTTCCTTTCCGTCGGCTGAGGCTGTACCAACCGAGTGGATGCTGCTCCTGTCCAAGTTCTCCCTAATTGTCCTTGGTCTCGATGATTAATCTGTGGGACTGGGGAAACTCCTCTCCAGTCCTAACGCTCAACTCTCCATTTTTCCGGAGTTATTTTAAACAAAAGAAACAAAAATAATCAGTGAGGTCACAACAATCTGTTGACCCCACTCTGGACATGTGCTGTCTCGATTCAATATGATCCCTATCCTCACCGGGTGCCACGAATCACGGAATTACCGTGATTTCAATGAAAATAACTAATTATCCTGATTTTCAATAGTTCTGTGACAGTAAAAACCGTCACAAGTTCTACATTGGGAATTCCTCTCTGTGCATGTAATTGATCGCTGATAAAGAAGTGGTGGATGTAGCTTGCGATAAAATAGTCAGAAAACTTTTGTGATGATTTCTTTCGTCAATGTTGAATGTTGAACCTGTTACGAGAGAAATTTAAATAAGTAGACAGTTAATAATAGTATTAACTTTAGAGAAGAAATTTCTCTGCCACAGCGTCCCTGCGTAAAATTTAAAATCACGAGCTCAGCAACTAGTGGCCAGCCCGTGTCTTTTTGTCCTCTGGATCATCAAAAATGACACGTGCCGTCTAGTTTTGCTGAACTCATTAAAATGAATCAGCTGAGCTGTGCCGTTCCCTAGTCCGATGGAAAGTCAGTCACGCCCATGGAGCCTTTGAGGAACATTCCAGCTGACTCCTGGGTCGTTTCTGTGCCCCAATAAAATTTGTCCAATATTTGATCGGTTCCCATCCTTCGCACAGTCGAAACAAGTCAGGCCCGTATCACTGGAATCACAGTTTGCGGCGTGTTGAAGACGGAATTCGCAGTCATTGAATTCGTGTGTGTGCCCTCGCGAGTTCAGAAAACTACTAGAGAAAATAGACTCATAAGGGTGCATCTCCAGTGACAAATAAATGACCATCTATTTCGGAGCACTCGTGGATAAGATTATACTAAACTACTTCCGGCACAACTGGCCTGTCCCTAGACTAGCCTTTCATCAAGGAGAGATCGATCCGACGGAGGAAGACCCGGCCCCAGGAATCCTCCCCTCTTGAAAATCCCTGTACACTGGGTGAGCTTACAATAAATTGTTATCATTTCTTGTTAGAACTTATATTCTAATACACCCGCGTTTAGTATAAATTCTGGTTTATCGATTGTCTTATCACATTAATTACTTTCATGATTAACGAACGTCGCTCCGATCTCTCTCGCGTAACTTCCGATAAAAACAAGTTGTGTTAATTTGTATTGAACAAAATTATCCATTAAATCAGATTACATCTTATGTTTAAAACTAAAACGTTGTCATGAGTTTCTTCAAATAACATGGCCTCTAACAGGTTATGGGCCCAGTTTGTGGATAAACGAGTTTTTTAAAAGAGTTTGAGAGACATTGATATTTTTGAGGTTAAACACAGTTGTTTTGAGAATGGCACAAGCTTCTTTCAAAATTGAGCCGTTAACCCGTAAGAATTACGAAACATGGGCAATGCTGGTGGAAGCGGTGATGACGAAGGCTGGTACTTGGAAACATGTGCAAGGTACTGAAAAGAAACCGACATCTAAGAAAGAAGATCCAGCGTCAGAAGCCGCGGTTGCATTATGGGAGAAGCGAGAGAGCGATGCTTGGTCAGACTTGGTGGTGGAAATTGGAGCAGGAGAGTTATCAATCGTTCATGGTATTAAAACAGCACAAGGCATGTGGAACAAATTAAGAAGTGAGTTTGCATCAACGGGTCCAGTCAAGAAGGTGAGCTTATTGAAAAGATTAGTTGCTCATCGGTTGACAGATGTAGAAAATGTAGAGAAGCATCTGAGAGATTTTTTTGATGCCATTAAAAAGTTGAAGACAATGAATATTGAAATCCACACAGATTTGGTAACGGTATTACTGTTGTTGAGTCTACCACCTAGTTTTGACAATTTTTGTTGTGCGATTGAATCCAAGGATGATCTTCCCACACCAGAAGCTCTGAGAATTAAAATTTTGGAAGAGTGTGAGGTGAGAACCACTAGAAGAGAAGAAAATGAATCGTCAGAAGCCATGTTGGCATCTCGAGGTCAAAGACGATTTAAGGAGAATCAGAATAACAGAAGTAACGATAAAAATGGAAATTTTAGTGATGGGAAACAAGCGTTCAATTTCAAATGTTTCAAATGTCATCAAGATGGGCATAAAGCAAGAGATTGTCCAGGAAGGCAAAATAATAACGTTTATAATTCAAAAGACTCATCAGTGAAAGTGTCAGATGACAAAGAGGATTTTGTTGAGGCATTTCATGTTTTCGACATCGATGAGAATCAAGATGAATTATTTCATGTATCAGAAGAATCAACAGTGGTGGCATTTCGAGCAGCTCAAAATGAGAATGACGATCGTTGGTGCATGGACAGTGGCTGTACGTCGCACATGTGTAACACCAAGAATATTTTTTTGAGAAATTCGACATCGATTGTTGAGAAGAAATTATATTTGGCCAGTGATGCTAAGGCAAATGTTGAGGCACAAGGAACAGCAGGTTTTAAAGCACAAGTTGGAGAATCAGTCAGGTCAGTAAATCTCTATGATACTTTGTATGTTCCTGACTCACGAACTAATCTGTTGTCTGTTGCAAGAATCACAGATCATGGGAATGTAGTAACATTTTCGAAAGACAAGGCTCTAGTTATCGGAGAACATGATGGCAAAATGGAATTGGAGGCTCAGAGGAATGGAAACTTGTATTTCGTGAAGAATGGACGAGGAGAATCAAACATGGTAAATACATCGGAGAAAATGAACAGTCTAGAATTATGGCATCAGAGATGTGGACACTTGAATGCTCGGGATTTGTTAGAGGCCACAAGAAAAAATTTGTGTCTGGTGTAGCAATCAAGGAGAAAGAGCTGAGTTCATGCGATACGTGTCTGCGTGGAAAAATGACGGCGTTGCCTTTCCCCAAGAAGTCAGAAAGATGTACTGGTTTACTGGAAATAGTACATACTGATGTTTGGGGGCCAGCAAGAACAGTGTCATTGGGACGAGCACGTTATTTCGTGACATTCATTGATGATCACAGCAGATGGTGCGAGATAAGGTTCATCAACAAGAGGAGCGATGTATTTAAGGTATTTAAAGAGTACAAGGCTCAAGTCGGATTACAATTGGGAGTAAAATTAAAATATTTGATGTCTGATAATGGGAAGGAATATACAAGTAACGAATTTGAAGATTATTTAAAGGAAAATGGAATAACAAGACGTTTGACTGTAACTCATACGTCGGAACAAAACGGCGTAGCCGAGCGTAAAAATCGAACTTTGGTAGATATGGCTCGATGCTTGTTAATTCAATCTGATCTGAGTGGACAATTTTGGGCTGAGGCGATAGCTACAGCAAATTACATTCGAAACCGTTCTCCCACTTCAAGTTTAAATGGACACACACCATTCGAGTTATGGAAAAATGAAATACCGAATTTGAGTCATTTGTGAATTTTTGGAGCAAAAGTGTTCTTACTGAACAAGGATCCAACGAAGGGGAAACTTGAACCACGGTCACAAGAAAGAGTGATGGTGGGCTACTCAAGTGAAGCAAAGTGTTACAGAATTTGGGTTCCTGAACTTAAGAAAATTAAAAATGGAAGGGACGTTAAATTCGTGGAAAATGAGAAAACATCATCGAACAAGAGAAAAACTATTCCAGCAGGTTCAGAGACTGGGGAAGATGATGAAGAATTTTTTATTCTTCAAGAAAAACGAAGTCAAAATGAGGAAAAACTAATTACTGTAGAAAACACAGATGAAAATGCTTTGTCTCAGGGAAGCAAGAAATCAAATGATGAGGAATCAACGGAGAATCCCAGAAATGAAGATTTACCCGTGATTCAGACACCAAGAAGAAATGAGCCAAAGATTACCACTGTGCAAGTACGAGGAAGACAAAGAATCGTTCGGACTGGAAGCAAAGGACGACCTCGTTTAGTGTACAGTACACGTCAAATCTCAGTATCTAGTCGTGGAAGAGAAGAAGAAGATATTGATGATGAAACCATGGATCAGGAAGAAAATGGTGAAGATGATGTTTTTATGGACCAAAGACAAGCTGAAGGAAATGGAGAGTTTCATGATGCAGTGGAGGAAGCTCAAATCATCGGAGATTTTGCAAATTTAACTGAGATAAAATTGAAGGATGCCATGGAGAGTGAAGAATCATCTGAATGATTGGGCGCAATTACTGAGGAAGTTTATAGTTTAATTAAAAATAATACATGGAAACTAGTCGATTGTCCAAAGAATCGTTCAATCGTAAGTTGCAAAATTGTATTGAGGAATAAAATGAAATCAGATGGCACATTGGATTGTAGAAAGGCACGGATAGTTGCCAGAGGTTTCACTCAACGTCCAGGAGTTGATTTTCTTGATACTTTTGCACCTGTAGCACGTTTAGATTCAGTCAGATTATTGGTGGCATTGGCAGTACGTAAGAACTTGATTATCTATCAGCTTGATGTTGTATCGGCATATCTGAATGGAAATTTAACAGAGGAAATATTAATGGAATGTCCAGGGCATTTTGATACAGCACTTAAAAAGTTAATTGGTGATGAGAGCAAAATAAATGAAATAAGAATGACAGCAAGAAAAATGTTAAATACTTTTAATCAAGGAAATAAAGTTTGTTTTTTGCAGAAGGCACTCTATGGATTGAAACAAGCTGGACGCTTCTCAATGGCATGAGAGATTGGATCAAGTCTTACTCAGAATGGGATTTATATTTGCTTCAAACGATACCTGTTTATACAGGGTGTCACTAAATAAGTTTAAATCCGGTGAGCTACTGGTGCAGAAATGTACCTAGAACGCTAGAAAAATATTGAAAAAAATCATTTTTCAATAGATTTTGAATAATTAATTTTTTAAGTAGACCAATGAAGCTTCGTGTTTCATCGAGTAGAAAACCGTGTGGAGGGGATACATAGAGTACGCGCCATGATGTGAGTGACGTGAACATAGCGTCTGGGTTCACGTCTGTCATTCATGTTTGGAAAAGATAATTTCGCGCGTAATTTTTTCAAACTCAATTCAAAGCTAGGCTCTGCGCTCCAAGATGACTCAAATTGGCCCTGATCAATCATGGCTAACGTAATTGATTAATTTCCATTTAATTTCATTTTCGTGCTAGAAATTTGATTTTTGTAGTGCGAAAATTTGGTTTGGTGGTCATTAGAAGATAATTTTTTCTCTAATTAGACAGGGCAAGTCCTAGAAACCCTGAAGTGCAATTAAAGACCTGATCTCGAGCGAAGTGCATAGCATGTGCACTCTCGATTCATAGGGAAGGCACTTCCAGTGCACAGAACGTGCATTTTCGCTGCACAGAGAGTGCACTTCCCAGCCACTTTTGGTACGCAAAGTGTGCAGCTCCGACGCACACAGTGTGTACGTCTAGTCCACTATGTACTTTCCGGTACACAGCGTGAACTCCTGGTGCACTTCAGGTACGCAGAGTATGCATTTCCGGCGCACAGAGTCTGCACTTCTAGTGCGCAAAGCTGCACTTCTGGTACACAGAGTGTGCACTTCTGGTAAACAGAGGGTGCACTTCGGGTACACGGAATGTGCACTTCTGGTGCATGAAGTGTGTATTTATGATGCATGAAGTGTGCACTTCCCGTGCACAGAATGTGTACTTCCGATGCACTTCTTCTGCACAGAGTGTGCACTTCCGGTGCACAGAGTGTGCACTTCTGGTGCACAGAGCATGCACTTCCGGTGCATTTCTAGTGCACAGAGAGTGTACTTCTGGTGCACAGAGTGTGCACTTCTGGTACGCGAAATGTGCACTTCTAGTGCACACAGTGTGCACTTCCGGTACGTGAAATGTGCACACTCTGTGCACCAGACGTGCATCGAAAGTGAACACTCTGTGCACCAGAAGTGCACCGGAAGTGCACATTTCGCGTACCAGAAGTGCACACTCTGTGCACCGGAAGTGCACACTCTGTGCACTGGAAGTGCACACTTTATGCACCAGAAGTGCACACTTCATGCACCAGAAGTGCACGCTCCGTGTACCCGAAGTGCACTCTCTCGTACCAGAAGTGCAACTTTGCGCACTAGAAGTGCAGACTCTGTGCGCTGGAAATGCATACTCTGCGTACCTGAAGTGCACCAGGAGTTCACGCTGTGTACCGGAAAGTACATAGTGGACTAGACGTACACACTGTGTGCGTCGGAGCTGCACACTTTGCGTACCAAAAGTGGCTGGGAAGTGCACTCTCTGTGCAGCGAAAATGCACGTTCTGTGCACTGGAAGTGCCTTCCCTATGAATCGAGAGTGCACATGCTATGCACTTCGCTCGAGATCAGGTCTTCAATTGCACTTCAGGGTTTCCAAGACTTGCCCTGTCTAATTAGAGAAACAATCATCTTCTAATGACCACCAAACCAAATTTTCGTACTACAAAAATCAAATTTCTAGCACAAAAATGAAATTAAATGGAAATTAATCAATTACGTTAGCCATGATTGATCAGGGCAAATTTGAGTCATCTTGGAGCGCAGTGCCTAGCTTTGAATTGAGTTTGAAAAAATTACGCGCGAAATTATCTTTTCCAAACATGAATGACAGACGTGAACCCAGACGCTATGTTCACGTCACTCACATCATGGCGCGAACTCTATGTATCCCCTCCACACGGTTTCCTACTCGATGAAACACGAAGTTTCATTGGTCTACTTAAAAAATTAATTATTCAAAATCTATTGAAAAATGATTTTTTTCAATATTTTTCTAGCGTTCTAGGTACATTTCTGCACCAGTAGCTCACCGGATTTAAACTTATTTAGTGACACCCTGTATTATGAAATTAATAATGATGAATTTACTGTTTTAGTTGCTTACGTTGACGATATTTTGTACCTGTCAAGTAAACCAGAATGTTTGCAGAATTTAAAGGTCGAACTAGCAAAGGAGTTTGAAATTGAAGATATGGGTGAAGCTCGTTACTGTTTGGGAATTGAAATTGAGCAGAAATCTGGAGAAATAAAATTATCACAAGCCAATTATTGCCGTGAGTTATTGAGCAAATTTGACATGGATCAGTCGAAATCAGTTGGTACTCCAGCAGACTGCAAGGCAAAGTTACCTCGAGGTGTTATTGACAAAAATAACAAAAAGGAAAAGCCTTATCGTCAACTCATAGGTACGTTGATGTACTTAGCAGTTGCGACTCGTCCAGATTTAGCTTTTACAGTGAACAGATTAGTTCAATTCAATGAGAGTTATCAAGATGTCCACTGGTCAGCAGCGAAACGTGTACTTCGATATCTGCAAGGCACATCAAACTACGGTTTGGTCTACAAAAAAGATTCATTTGTTATTCATGGTTATTGTGATGCAGATTATGCGAACGATGAATTCGATCGGAAGTCATATTCCGGTTACGTTTTCAAGCTCTCAGGTGCTGCTATTTCCTGGCGTTCTCAAACGCAAAGATCGGTAGTTTTATCAACAACCGAAGCAGAATATGTTGCTCTTTCGGAGGCATCAAAAGAAGCCATGTACCTGAAGAATTTAATGGAGAAAATGGGTCTTGGACAATTGGAGAATATCACAGTTGGAACTGACAATCAGGGTGCCAGGATGCTAGCTGAAAATTCCATTTTTCATACTCGAACTAAGCACATTTCAACCAGGTTTCATTTTGTTCGACAATTGGTTAAAGAAGGATTGATGAGTTTAAAATATACTCCAACTGAAGTAATGCCAGCAGATATTTTAACAAAACCTTTACCAGGACCAGGTCATCAACGAGGATTACGACAACTCGGAATTCATGATGTTTAAAGCGTGTGTTTTGGGAAAAGCGTGTTAGAACTCATATTCAAATACACTCGCGTTTAGTATAAATTCTGTTTTATCGATTGTCTTATCACATTAATTACTTTCATGATTAACGAACGTCGCTTCGATCTCTCGCGTAACTTTCGATAAAAACAAGTTGTGTTAATTTGTATTGAACAAAATTATCCATTAAATTAAGAGTTTCTTTAAATAACATGGCCTCTAACATTCCTCAAACGAAGTCATCAATTTCCTGGCAGACATACGATAACCGCAAATGACAATAATTTGAAGTCCTGCGACAAACGTGTGTGCGTGATTCTCCGTTATCTCTCCCTCTCTCTCTATACTTGATCGTCTTTGTACATTAAAATCAGAACTAGAATTTAATAACATTTGAATGCTGAGAAAATAGTTTTCTACTCTTTCATTTATATATTGTAACGTGATATTTCGATGGACGTTACTTTTTATCGTCTGGGCGCGTAATTAATTCTGATGCGACGGAATCCAATAATTTCGTCGGCAGAAATGCCCACTTTACTTGAAGGGGGAAAGAATTCAATTCTTTCTCCCATTCGAATCTTCGCGGGCAACGTTCGGCCGAGGTTCGTCACCCTTCGTGGCCACCCGAAAGCCACGAAGTGCGTACGCAGAGTTGGAGTGCGCACGCAACTCGAGAGAAGCGCACGCATCTCCGGACACGCCGCCATGTTCTCACACATGGCAACGTGAAACCAGTTGCGTCCGGGACTGTATGGTGAGCACAACGAGTGCAAAGTGCTTGTGCAAAACACGTGCAATCGCGAGAGACAGTGAATAGAACAAAAAAAAAAAAAAGGATTAATTAGTGGAGTGTGGACTCTCACAACCCCCAGAGCAGCCCCAACAACACCAGAGGGCTGGACACGAGGGCTGAGACGAGGAGAGAACGGGAAGGAGGGCGATTAACCCCCCAGAAGAGCAGCACAAGGGAAAATTCCCCAAGTGAGTCGTTCTCTTTTCTTGGGCCACGTGGCCCAATAAATTAATTCTTTTGTCTCGAGGAAAATATTAATTTTCTCGGGAGAATTGTTCAATTAATGAAACCCTTAGCTTCACGTACGTAACATCTACCCTCCGCAAGGGTTGTGCTGTGCTCGCGAATCTTTCCCGGCATTTTCATCGTTTTCCGCGGGTTTTCAGGGCGTCGAGAATGGACGAGTCCATTATGACGCAGGGGTGGTAGGCAGTTGGCGTCAGCCCAACTCTGCACCCCCGCGTTCACGACTTACGCAACTCACCCCTGGGCCTAACTCAGGGGTCAACATTAATTGTCGTGTGGGGCTCGGATATCTATTGTCCGAAAACCACCCCCAAAGCAAATAGGGCCACACCTTGGATTTTCCCCATGATTTGGAGCGATACGACTTGTCGCGTGGGGCTCGGATATCTATTGTCCGAAAACCACCCCCAAATCAAATAGGGTTGAACCCCTCGGGTTTTCCCCGTAGTTGGGGACAGGGATAATAATAAGGGACGCTTGGATATCTCTTGTCCAGAATCCACCCCTAAATCACAATCGGGAAATCCTGTTGGTTTCTCGTGTGATTGGAGAAGAAAGGTGGTGCTTGGGCGTCTTTGAAACTTTATTGTCCAAAAACCACCCCCAAACCCCTTCGGAGAATCCTGAGGATTTTTCGGGGGAATTTGGGAGAACAAGCTGACCATCGAGGGGCACTTGAGCATCTTCTGCTCAAAACCACCCCTAAATCGCCATCGGGGAATCCTATTGATTCCTTGGGCGATTTGGGGCGGAAAGGCCCTTAGCACACGTCCCATGGGTATCTCTTGCCCAAAACCACCCTCCTAAGTCACAATCGGGAAACCCTATTGATTTCTCCTGGGACTTAGGGTGAAATTACGCGGGTTGAAAGACTCGTGGGTATCTTTTGCCCAAACTACCCCCGGACCTTCTTCGAGCCAATCCTCGGGATTGTTTGCGCGATTCGGGGATGACAATCAGGTCGTGGCGAGTCCCCCAGAGGCGTTCGCCACAAACCACCCTCAACTCGAATCCGGGATCGCGTACGAGTTGGGGTTGTTTACGATGAGGTAAGGACTCTAGTGGAGAGTCAGATGGAGGAACCACCCCCAGGGGTGTTTCTACTCCTACGCCGTGGTCAGGAGACCACCCCTCAGTGCCCGGAGCACGGATGACCCGGACCAATGGACTTGTGCCCTCCCTCTTTTACTATCATAGTTATTATTAAAACCGTTATCATACTTTGTATTTGTTTTATTGAATTTTAATAGTGGAACACGTAAGGACGATCTTGGTGTTTTATTTTGAGTTACCCCTGTTATCCCATCTTCCCCTACGAATCCACCTCTCCCCACAACCAAGTACTGAGCTGCCGAGAGGCGGTCCCGTACCCTGCCACCTTCTTTGGTTTAGGTCTTCGGTTATCGCGTTAAGTTTCCGGTTTTCGTTTAGGTTTAGGGGATGATTAGGTTTAGATTTTAACTTGTTGGCTGGAGTAATTGCGGTGTTGGTCCCGCCGAATCAGACCAACTGGCGCCCATTTTAGCCCCTGTGGGGGAGTTTTAGTTTTAGGTTCATAAGGGGGTTGGGAAAGGACGAAGGTGTCGGTGTTTTTCGAAGTAACTGGGAAATGTCACGTCACACTGAATTTGAATAGTTTTGGCACCACCAACCGAGAATCAAAATAAACGAATCACGAGAGTTCAATTTCATGTAAAATGAATGAAACTAATGCCGATTGATTAATTTTGTATGTTAACGCTCATTGGATTATCGTCAATTGCGTTGATGTCTCACGAATGGACGAGGGAGACACCAGATGGACGATGATGATAGAATGTGATATTATCTATGGAGTTGGTTAATTGGAGAAGAGTTTTGGTGCCAATGACGAAATTCATCGGAAGAATCAATTGAGACGTTTAGATGAACCTTGGTTGCATCCTTCGACTAACTAAATTTGTCCCAACTCTAATGTTATTGACGTGGAGTTTCTCAATTGACTTCGTTGGAATTTATCGTCATTGGAAAAAGAGAATGATTGACATCAGATTAAGCTAGATTGAATGACGTATTTCGGGACTGACCAATGAGGAACGTCCTCCCCGGAAAAGACGCCTGGGCCAGTGCACAGCGTTTGCTGTCGGCTGATTCCCGTTCGGTGTGCCGTATTGTAGACACATGTTTTTAACGTGTCATTTTACACACTTTTGTTAACTGCCATTTCCTTACGTTTTGGAATTGATTAATTCATTTGGAATCAATTACATTGAATATCGTTTAATTAAACTTAATAAAATATTGTTCATGCGGAATTAAGTTGTGAAATAATCTGGTCTTTTAGCGTAATGACGCTACGTAATGGTGACGCCCCGAGATTAAATACCATTTATCAGTGAACTATTTATTTGATAATTTTGGAAACATTTTATTTTTTTGGAAATAATCTAATTCTGATTAGACTCTCGTTATCGTCTCTTTATTAACTTTCCGATAGGGAAGTTATAGGGATTACCCCTGAAACCGATCTTCTTCAGAGAGGTGGGAGAGTGGTTAGATTATGTGTTTGGGAGGTTTCTAGAACGATTCCAGGGAGGGGAGGTGCATGTATGTGTGTGTTCGTCTGTATGTGGTCATTTTTTTCCGACAACGATTCCTCCGGCAATAATGATCGGATTGAGATCTTCAATATCACGATCGATGCATATTAGTGAGAACTAGAGCTGATTAAATTTTGGATCGACTTAGTGAAGTCATCTTTTATTTAATTAACAAACAATGAAATGATATCTCGGAAATGACAAGATACGGAGAAAAAATCTTCGGAGCAGTTGAAGATATTGAAATATGGGGAGGGTGGGGCAAAAAGGATCCCCAGGGTAGAATGGACCTTGTGGCAAAATGGACCCCTGGGGCGAAATGGACTCTGGGGCAAGAGGGAATGCTTTTTTTTGCATAAATATGCAAATTTGCATATTTAGCGTTCAATTATATTTTTTGGGGATTTCTACCATTATCCCACGTGGAACCCCGTTGAATGTGTCGATGAACAGTGAATATGTCGGGAAGTTAATTTTGTGACACGTTTGCAGAGTCACAGAAAAATATGTAAAACAAAAAAAATAACTTTCAATCGGGAAGTTATCAATTAATAAAACTTAGTGAACTAAAGCCCCTACGCAGTCGCCAGGGAGCGTAGTGCACGAGCAACAACAATGCACATATTCGCGAATGAGCAACATCAACCTATAAAATTGCGAGCGAGCGAGCAACAACAACCTACGAATTCGTGAGCGAGCAACAATAACCCACAAATTCGCGAGCGAGTGCAGCGAGTGAGCAGCAATAACCCACAAATTCGCGAGCGAGCGAGCAACGATAAGGGTGAAGCCACAATGGACGCAAGCGTAATCCAACATAAATTGCGTGCACAGCGCACTTTACGCACCAGACTAAATGTACGCAATTGGTGTTCTTTTATCAGGTTATTTGACTATTTTAATTGTTGATATTATCTTATGGATGTATATGTCTTCAAATTGAGTTTCTATAGGTTCATACATTTTTTGTTTTTAGAATAAAAATCCTCTCAATGATTTAGAATTTATTATTGACAGTTTAAAATAGTCAAATAACCTGAAAAAAGGACACCAATTGCGTACGTTTAGTCTGGTGCGTAAAGTGCGCTGCGCACGCAATTTATGTTGGATTACGTTTGCATCCATTGCGGCTTCACCCTAACCCACAAATCCGCAAGCGAGCGCAGCGAGCGAGCAACTATAACCTGCTTGTTAAATATTTGTTTTGGTTGATTTAATTTTTTTTTTCTTAATCAATTTGTTGCAAATCAAAATTAATTAACGGATATTTTTTGGCGTCGTGGCTAAAGTTAATCAATTTCAATTCATTGAGAAATTTTATAGTCTCGTGACTTTGTGGAATTTTATTGTTTTGTATTTTTTTTTATTTTTGTTATTTTACATTCTTGGAGATTTTAATGAATTAATTTTTTTTATGAAATTAATTTCATCAATTGGCCATGACACCTAGGGAATTTTGCAAGGGAAGTTTTAGTTACTTTTTTTTCGTTGCGAAAGATAACTGTAGGTAGCAGCACCATTAAGTTTTTGAATCGGTTTATCATTTAAATTTTGAAATCGAAGATTAATTAATAAATCAATAAATTTATTAACTAATTAAATTTTATTTTCAATTGACATTATTAATTTTTTAAAAATTTAGTTTTAAAGAATTCGTTTCTAATTAATTGTTTATTCATTATGAGTTGTCGGAAATTATGTTCTATGTTATGAAAGTTATAATATTTTTTTTATGGTGCTGCGCACTCGCTGATTCAACGCAGGGGCTGAATAATTTATAAATTCTATAATTCAATTTTTTTTTACATAAAATTTCTATTATATCCCCGAAATTATCTGTTTGAAATTATTAAACGCTCCTTATTGGAACCCACAACAGTGACCTTGAGGATAGGCTGAACTAGTTCGAGCTGAATGAGGGAGCGTTTGAGTTTATGGTTCGAATAATTTGATTTTGAATGTTGTTTATTGTGTTTAGATCAATTTGAGATTGATCGGATGTTGTGATACATCTTGGTGCCCATTTGGATTTTTGGTTTGGTTTATGATTTTTGGTCTCAGCTATTGGGTGCTTTTCAAGCGTGCTTAATTGTTGAGCTCACCATTAGGCTCAGGAATTACGTCACAATATAGAAACCTCGATAAAAGAAGAGTAAAATTACTCTCGGTTGTAATTGTTCATCTTACATTAGGTTACAAGATAATAAAGTATAGCGGATCTCTCTGTAGTTATCAAATTATCGTATGAGAATACCAATTATTATCCATAAGAATAGATAGTTGAGTAATTAATGTAATTAATTAAAGAGAAAAAAAATGAATAAATAAACAGATAAATAATATGAATAAAACTAAAAGATAATAATAAAGAGAAATGACTAACGGAACGCCTTAAGAGCGTGCTCGTCACGATCAAGAAACAACAGCTGCTGCTCAAGCGCGTTTAGACCAGAAAGCAGCAGCTGCCCAAGTGCTTCGCGACCTCGAAGCAGCAGCCACTGCAGCACGCTAACGAGAGCAAGAAAGGATCGCAGAAGAAGATCGAATTAGACAACAGGAGCTGCTTCGAGATGAAAGAAATCGAAGGCGAACTCTGAATGATACCGATGTCACTCTAAATGACAATACCACGACTGTTGGTCCAGAACTGGTTGAATTCTTCCGTGCAAGGGAATCATTCCATAAAATTCCCTTCTTCAGTGGTCTCCCTGAGTCGTCTTGTGATTTCCTTGATTTCGAAACTGCTGTGGAAAGATGTTATCATAAGGTTCCCCAAGAAAATCCCGATTCCATTGCTATTGTACTTGATCAGTTGAGATTACTTTCGAGGGCCCTTCTGGAATCCAAGTAGATTACTTCAATCAATCAAATTGCAGAAATGTTGGCCAATAAATATCGCAGGCGATACGGACAAGCCTCTTACGAACAAAAAATCACTAATATTCAAATAGAGAAACACGAGGAAATCGATGACTTCGTTTATCGGTAACAGAGAATTGTTCAGAATGCCAAAGCCGCTCTAAAATTATTGCACCCCAACCCATCATGAAATCTTGTCTCAAATTGTAGAAGATAAGGCAATAAGAAGATTAAAAAAGGAAGTCCCATCAGATGACCATGCAGAGATCAAAAATAAAAACCCCACTAATCTTTCAGCAGCCTTCGGAGCAATTAAGCCACTACTTGAGGAGGATCGAGACGGAAACGATTTCGAGTCTGTTCGTCACAGTTTCAGAGGACTTCGTACCTACGACAACAGGCGCGATCGAGGAACCGAACATCCTGTCGGGGATCGCAACCGATCATCCAGAGGATACTTTAGTGGTTTTCGTGAATATCGTCCCCTGGATCGAGGACACAACGATCGACAACGTTATCCTTCGGAAGATCGTTCCATGCGCTTTGATGATAGGGACGACGGGAACAATTACTTTTTCAACGGCCCGAGTCGTCGTCAGTCTCGTGAATCATCTCGCGATAGGTACCGCAGGGATTATCGCTCCGACTCTCGTGGAAGAGAGATTTACGCTTCGGTTAACGCAACGGAAAGTGTGAAACCAGATCACACTTGTAACTGTCCTCGTTGTCCCAAGAAAAAGTTGAGCTCGTCAAGTCCGAGGAGCAGTTCGTCTGACGTGAAGACGGAATATCGCCACGTCGTAGGTGCCCTTCACTGTGATATCGCTCAGTGAGCCCACGAGAACGGTCCCGTGAGCAACCACAAAACTTTCACCGGGCCGAGGGCCAAGTCAGCGAAAAAAGCAGAACCAGTTCTTCAAACGAGACAGGTGCTCGTCCTCCTCCAGAAGTGGCGAGTGCATCTATGAAAATTCAAGGCACAGTATCGGTTATGGAAATCCTTCGAAGGCTGCCGAGGAACGAATAACTTAGTATCGTAAGGGGACATGTCCGGTCTTAAAAGTTAATCATGAAAGTATAGTAGACCGAAACTTCTTCATTTTGATAGACACGGGAGGGGAGATTAACTTCATGTATATCCGGATACTGGACGGGGAAGTTCCCGTTAATACTGGTGAAAAAATCTTTGTAACGGGAGTAGCTAATCAAATTGTAGAAACACTCGGCGTTGTTACTCTCAACATCCGAAACATAGAATTCCAATTTCATCTCGTGGATTTCCTGCCAGGCGGTTACGCTACCCTCCTGGGAAGGGATTTCTTCGTCAAGTATGGCTGCGCCGTCTCATACCACTATTTCACACTTGCTCTTTTTGGTACACCATGTAAGCCTTTTCCACTTTTCATGTCCCCTCCTCACTATCTCAAATCGAATTATCGAACCGTATCATGTAATGGACCTTCAAACTCTCTAACTAACATAGAAACTCGTAGCCCTCAAGGGAGGATCAGGGTTAATGTTGAGCGATACTGGAGCATCCGTGAATATGATTTCAGCCTATGCCTTGTCCGTTGATTATACCCCGTGCCACGATCGCATACTGCTAGACATTTCACTCACGGAGACCCCTGTCCTCGGAACAGTAACTCTGAAGATTATGGGCATCAGCGTTGAGTTCAACGTTATGGACGAACCTGTTAGGGAATATGTTGGAGTCTTAGGAAATACCTTTCACGTACCAGCTAAGACCGGAATCTGCTTCCATCGTCAGTCGATTGTTTTTGGGACTGATCTGAAAAACCCTAGCCTATTCCATCGGGGATTAAATATAGGAAAATCGATAAACCTACCACCGAATTCGGAGTTGAAAATCCCCATTGAGTCTGCAGCTTCCTTGAATCGATGATACTATCTGCCCATCACTGAGATAACAAAGGGAGTGAACCTCAAGGCTACGGAAGTGGAATCTGCACCAGGAAAATACTTTTGGCAAATAATTACAAACGACAATGACATCCCGGTTGACGTACAGCTAACGCTCATCAAACTGCAGTACCTCGCGGTCATTATGAGCCTATCTGAGGTAGAAGGGCTTGAGTTATATGAGGACCATTTTGGCGAAGCAGAATATGAGTGCGAGTCGCTAGAAATACCCAATATCTTAACGAAATCAAGAAAAGAAATTATACACGAACACCTGTGCTAGAACGAGAACGACGCCAAGACTATTTCGCACACAGAGGATAGTATGAAGGATTTCCACCAGGTATTTACTGTACCAGGGGAACCAGCAGGTCAGATTAACGGCATGCTTTGTAGCATCGAAACGGAAACAGATAAGCCTGTTTATATAAAGCAGTATGGAATACCGGAGAATTTACTGGACACGGCAGCCGCATAGGTTCAGGATCTGCTTGCTGAAAAAAAAATATGCTCATCTGACTCCTCGTACAACTCGCCCATGCTCCTTATACCGAAGAAATTGACTCCAAGGGAAACAAGCGCTGGAGGATGGTAGTTGACTACAGGGCCCTCAACAGGAAAACGATTGCGGATCAATATCCTTTGCTGAGAATCCAGGCTATATTTGATGAATTCAAAGGTTCCGGGTATTTTACCACGCTAGATCTCGCTAGCAGACTCCATCAAATTAAAATCGACCCGAAAGACAGGAAAAGAACAGACTTTACTCTCCCGCAAGGGCACTTTGAATATCTGGTCATGCCCTTCGGCCTGAAAAACGCTACAGCGGTATTTCAGAGAGCGATGGATAACATGTTGAAGTGCATCATCGGAAAGGGGACACAAGTATATCTGGATGACCTAGTGGTTCACGCTAAGACTAGGGCCAAACTCCATCGGCACACACGGGTACTACTAGAGCGCCTAGCTAGCTGTGGAGTAACGCTCCGATTAGACAAATGCCCATTTTTCCAGTGATGTGTGAGTTATCTAGGATCCATCATCGATGAACATGGTATATGACCTGACCCCGCCAAGGTTACCGCCATTACCAAGTTTAATACGCCGACTCAGCAATCTGAATTACGTAGTTTTCTCGGTATGTGTCATTATTTCTACAGATTTAGATCATGGCACGCTTTCAGAAACGGCCTCCTCTAAAAACTCTTGAAGAAACATGCCGAGTGGAACTGGGGATCACGTCGAGAGAACGCCTTCAATAAGATGAAATTGTTTCTAAGTGGACTCCTAGAGGAACCATGTTTACTCCACCCAGACTTCGATCAAAATTACATACTCACAGTGAACTCATCACCCCATGGCGTTGGTGCAGTACTGACGCAGCTAGATGATGAGGGAATCGAAGGGCCTATAGCATACACATCGCGCGCCCTATCCAAAGCCAAAAACAATTACACATCCCAAGAGCGAGTGCCTCGCCGTCGTCTTCACTACACTGCACTTCAAGGAGTACTTATATGCTCGAAAGTTCAACCTGTACACAGAAAGTTCGGGTGTAGTCTGGCTCCAAGAGAATCAGGACCACTTCACTAGAGAATCCAACCTCAAAGCGAAAATTGGTAATTTTGAATATCTATACCCCATCATCGTACACGAAATTCAGCACAGACTGCGAAACCATTGGCCTGGAATTCCGTTGATCCCCCAGAGAAGGACGAAGACGTCCCCGAGGAAGCGAAAATTGGTAATTTTGAATATATATACCCCATCATCGTACACGAAATTCAGCACAGACTGCGAAACCATTGGCCTGGAATTCCGTTGATCCCCCAGAGAAGGACGAAGACGTCCCCGAGGAACCATACACTGTTAACCCTTCCTCTTCAGTCCCACTCTCATTGAAGCCACGAATGAAACCCACCGCGCAAACCACTATGCAAACGGGAATTACAGAAGCACCAACCGAGCAGCTTGGGACCACAAGAGGTAGAGAAAAACCTCCGAAAGTGTGGAGGGTGGCGGCACCGACTCCTACGAAGCCCACTATCTCGAAGAGACCTACCAGCGGTGCCCATCAGTAAAACCGACTACTCACGAATCCTTTTCATTAATAGCCTCGAGAGTGCAACGGAGGAAAAGAGCTGAGACGGTCACCGGAGCCGAGATCCCCGTCAGACCCCTGCCTGAACTAGAGATTGAGATAAACTCTGACGCACTAGACAGTAAGCCACTCGATCCGCTCATATCCACTCCTGGGAATTCGACGCAGCCACCAATTCCAACGAAAACAGACACCGATTCATTTGACTCTGCAGAAGAAGACGACGAGGTGTACCAAAGTGTCACCCCAACGCAGCCACCGATATCCGAAATTGTTGAAATGAACGAAAACCCCTGGGAAGATTCCGATTCTGACGAAGTAGAAATAGAGATTGAAGTCGAACCCCAAAGTTCTCGAGACGTGGAGAAATCAATTTTGAAATCACCAGGAAGCAACGAAGCTGGCCCAAGTTCGAGTTTCCGACCATCGGACGAACTTCTCTTATCTCTACAAGAATCATTTTGTGCCTTGGACGGAAAGAATCGACTTCCAAAAATGAATGAAGGGTCTGAAGAGGAAACCGAAGAAACTCTGGGGGCCCTAGAAAGTGACGAAGAGCCTGCCGAGGTGAGCATAGGCACTCGAGCAAAACTTCGAGGAAAGAGGCTAGAAGAGCTCATGATGGAGATTTTGGAACTCCAGTGGTCACTCGGTTCACCGACAAGGGGAATTACGCCGATATCATCACCTCGATTTGCCCCAGCGGGAGCTACTGAAAAACCAGAAGTGAGCCTGCTGGAAAGAGGTCAAGAGTCCGAGGTCATTGGAGATCAGCCGACAACGCCTAGCAGACAACCCCGACCAAGAGACCCGGCACACTCCATCATTCACGTGTGGTCTACTCGGGCATCCCTTTTTCCAGCTCCCAGACTCGGGGAGAATCTAGTGGCTTACTCCAGTCCTATGACGTCAACAAAACAGCAGCCAGCCGAGAGAAGACCTGATATGAATCGTCTCCCTACCACCAGCAAGAAAAGCGAGAGATGCAACCAAGATCATACGAACGACGCTCGTCTCTCCACCTCCGAGTTCAAGGTCCCTATAAGGGAAATATAGAATATAAACTGATTTTTTTTTTTTTTTTTTTTTTTTTTAATGGCGACATATAATTTATTTGTTTAATGGCGACATTGTCTCGTGGATGGGAGGTGGAGAAAAGATGTGAGAATCAAAATTCGAAGGTAAATATAGTAACTCGCAATAGCTCAGTGGTCAGAGCACCTGACATGTAATCAGAGGGTCGTGGGTTCAAATCCTGCTTGCGCATTACATATTTTTTCCGAAATTTGATTCTCTTAAAAAATTCATTTATTAATAAATTTATTTGTTTAATGGCCATTAAACAAATAAATTTATTAATAAATTAATTTTTATTAATAAATTTTTTAAGAGAATCAAATTCTGGAAAAAATATGTAATGCGCAAGCAGGATTTGAACCCACGACCCTCTGATTACATGTCAGGTGCTCTGACCACTGAGCTATTGCGAGTTACTATATTTACCTTCGAATTTTGATTCTCACATCTTTTCTCCACCTCCCATCCACGAGGCAATGTCGCCGTTAAACAAATAAATTTATTAATCAATTAATTTTTATTAATAAATTTTTTAAGAGAATCTCCATTAAATGTCACCATTATATTTTTTTACTCCCACTCTTCCCTCCACATCAGGCATTTGTCTTCAGCCTCTTTCCACTGAGAACTATTTTCAATCTGAAGATGACGACATTGAGGGGGGAGACGGTGAACTTTATCACCCAACGCTGGTGGATGAACTCGCCGGTATCACAGAATCAAGTGACGGTGTCACATTCCGTTGTGGCCATATCGTACATTTCCTTGCTGAGAATTGCGAAATCAGTAGCACCATTACGAAATTATTACATTCCATTAGATTAATAGACATTCGCGATTCACGCCAAAACAGTCCTAGAATCGGTGAAGTCTTGGTGACGCCTAATGGAAAATTCAAAACATTCACTGTCATTGTTAAAACTCTCCATACTTGAAGACCGTACATCAAAGATATTTTAACAGGCCTAACGCGATTAAGAACAGCACTCGAACATTATGGGGCTAGATCATTTCGCATAGCCTCCTCTGGTGACGAACTCCTCTTTCTTGACGTGCGGCCACTCCTCGAGGAAGTTGTCGAATCAGTTCCGATCAACATCCTCTTGTGTCAGGGAAGAATTGAAACTCCACCAGCAGAACATCGATGAGACATCATCAGAGAAACCCACGTCAGTCTTGTCGGAGGACATAAGAGATTTGATAAAACTTGCCGTCAAATCCGAGAAAGATTTGGCTTTTGTAGAGTACAGCTGACGCAAATTCAAAATTTAACTCCATTCAATTTTCTAATGAACTCGTTTGTTCATAATTCATCATCAATTCCTACAATTCATTTAGCTAATTCAAATGAAGATAATCCAAATTCATAAATTTATCACGTGCAAATTAGAGTCATTTCTGTCAGTTTATTCCATTGTTCTGGTGGACAGAGTACTGCTCTCTGGAAAAAATGTTCCGGAAAAATGTACCCGGAAAAAATAATTTTTTCAAGAATCTCCCTTCTAAAAATTTCTTGAAAAAAATCTCTCTTGAAGAAATATCTTGGAAAAAATCTCCCTTGACAAAATATCTTCTTCAAATGATCGTTCTTCATGAAATTCAATTTTCTTTCCGTTTAATTTCTCTCTATTCTGTTTGCGAAAATCAATACAATGGTAATCCTACTGAGGCATTATATTATAGTATTTATATTCGAAAATTTGGTTCCTATCCGAGTTGAGAATCTTCTAGTTGATGAATCACGGATCATCAGAATGTTTTCAGTCGAATTTTAGCCGTCGAAAGTATCAGTTTATTCATCGTGTGTTAATTTTATTGATCATTATAATTCTAAACATGTTGCTCGTAGTGCTTAGTTTATTTGCTACTTCGATTTTTCGTTTTCTCTCTCTTGTATTCTCGGAGAGCAAGAAGGGTGAGGAAATATTAGTTAATGGAGGATACATAGATTATTTACATGAGAATGTATAATTAACATAAATTGAGTTTTTCTCCATTCCATTTCAGAGATATCACTACTTTCAAAAATTGTGTGAATAAATTGATTGTAATTGAAATATTTCGAATTTTTTGTGCTCCTTTCTGGATTCATGGAACTTTTTTTCGGGGGATATTATTGCTGGGAAGATTTTTTCCGGGGAGATTTTTTTAGAGGCACTTTTTTCCGGGAATTTTTTCAGGGAGATTTTTGTTGGGGAGCGATATTCCTAGAACCCGGGAATTGGGAAGAAACCGTAAATTACGGTAGAAGCAAATGAATTGGGAAAAAACCCGCTTGTCTTTTGAAAGTTGGGAAAACCCCACGACTAATAGAAAATTGAATGTAATCTCTTGACACACAACATTTTCCTTGTTATTTTGCCCTACGACGCGTTCCCTCTCCCTGCCATCAATCAAAACAATGGGTTTTTTCCCAATTCATTTGCTTCTACCGTAATTTACGGGTTTTTCCCAATTCCCGTTATATTCAGAATTACTAAGGGGTTTTTCCCTTCCATAGAACAAAAAGGCCCGAAACGAAGTACTGAAATTTCCCCACAGCTGCAACTTTATTGCACGGGACACATTTTTCCTAATCCCCTCAATAAAACCAAAACTTTCCTTTCCAAAAATGAATACGAGTCTTTTCTCCTTTCCTCAGTTCTTTAATGGCTTAATTACCCCAAGTTCATGTTTTTTCCCCTCTTCAAATGCTTTATTACGATAATCCCTTTCACCTGGACGCGACTCTACCCAAACTACCCAATGTCCTTATACCTGAAGGGTTCGACACCTAAACCACCACCCACTCCCAACCTATCACGGGATTCGTCAACTATCACCTCCTCCTACCCTCTCCAATACTCCTCACCTCAGTTCTACAGTAATATTTGAGGAGGAACTTAGAATAATGAACTTACTTCCCGACAGAGGCTCAAGACAGCCAGAAGTTACTGAGTGTCACTATCAACCACTGTAATAATATCTTGAAATTAATAGTTAAAAGAATAATCTGAAATTAGTAGAAAATACAGTTATATGTATAAAGTTAAATTAAAATAGAGTGTGTGTTTTTACAAGAAATCTTGAGACTTCAACCGCCATATTTTCCACAACATCCTTCTAGAAATCAGTCACACAAAATCAACTTAGCGTGTGACAAAAACCTCATTAGATTCAACCTCTCCACTGAGGCACCGGCCTTACAACCTGAGTGTAATTATTAGAGTCTAGTGACGACACAGAAAATAATCTATAATTTTGCCAAATAAATCAGTTGAAGACGTACACATTAGTAAGACAGAGACCGATGGCTTTGGAGTGAGGCAATTTTGGGATGAAAAACCATTTGAGCCCTCTCCAAACCAGTGAGCTCTCTGGTGTTGCTATGATTGTCAACTTTGTTTTTTGTTCTTCTTGATGAAGGGAAAGTGTTGTGTCTCAACGGAATACCATCGGATTCACGATTCTTGATGAGTATTTTCGAAATTTTCCATAAAATCTGAATTAAAATGAGAAGCATCTTTTCAATTTATTTTAATTTTTTTAAAATATGTATAATAATAAATTCGGATTGCTATCATTCAACGTGAAGCATTCGAGTTATTAACTATAGAAAAAGTACACATTCTAACGCTCGATGTACTTGTTTTCTTAATAAGTTAAAAATTGAATTCTTTAAGCCTAATGGAGGTGGGCGGTGTTTGAGTCAATAAAATTCTTCATCTAAATCCCGAGTGTTGCATAGGGTAGGTCATGTTAGGTTTTTTTAAGGCCTAAACACCACTACGTCCCCGTCGTGGCCTTGGGTAATGCAAAACGTGGTGATAATCTCAATTTGGTAGTTTTCAGTTTTCTCGCTTTTTGCGTTATACTCCCCAGGAAAGAGTTTATGTGTGTTTTTCAGAGAAAATTTAATTAGGATGATGTCCTTGCTTTGCGTTGTGTTGCTGACCCCCGGACAGTCAGAATAGATCGAAAAATTGGATGTGATTATGGTACAAACAAATTTTTATATCACGTCACCTGTGCTCTATCATAGCCAAAGATTTCATTGGCCGGGTATGACACAAGAGGTGACCGAATATATCAGCCGCTGTCGAGTCTGTCGAGAACGGAAAGTCGGAAAACTGAAGACCCGACAACCAATGGTTATTACCAATACGCCGCTAGGGCTCCCTGGAATGGTATCCATCGACACCGTGGCTCCCCTCTTACCGACTCCCCGCGGAAATTTACATATCCTCACAATCCAAGATAATTTCACCAAATACTGCCTGGCAGTGCCCATACCCTATTTGACTACGCGGGTTATAGCCGAAGCACTAGCCAGTAATCTCTACGCGGTACATGGATCCCCGAGAACCCTGCTCTCTGACCGTGGATCTAGCTTCACGAGCAAGTTATTCGCTCAAATCTCTAAAATATTCCGCGTGAATAACATCACTACGTCCGGTTATCGGCAACAAACAAATGGTGCACTGGAGCGTAGCCATCGCATATTAGTCGATTATTCACGATGTCACCTGGAGAACAGGGAAGACTGGGATCTCCTGATTCCCTTTGCAATATTCTCTTACAACACCGCAGTACACTCATCAACCAACTTCACCCCCTTCGAACTGCTTTTCGTTAGAAAAGGCAGAGCCCCGAGCGAATTTCCGGATGAAAAGACCTTGCAAACGTATAATGACTATATTGTAGATCTTGTATCGGAACTAGACGAAGTCCAGATTGTAGCCGTGGATGATTTAAGTGAGGTGAAGAGACGTTCCAAGGAATACGATGACTCGAAATCAAACCCATGAGAATTTCAAGTTGGGCAGTTCGTCGACATCCTCGTCGAGCCTAGGAAGGGTAAACTAGACTCTCATCACCTCCTTTCATACGAGATAGTAGATATTACAGAAAACGGTAATCTGATCCTTGAAGAAGAGAATGGAAAGTCATTCATGAGGCATCCGAATGAGGCTCAGTTGGCACCTGATTAAGAAAAGAGAAGTTTAGCATTGCTAAGTAAAACTAAATTTTATTAAAATGTATGTTATAACTTGATCTGGCTAGAAACATGATCCCGCACCGATACGTCGTCTCCTTATTTCTCCTCTGGTCATCCTCCACTACCGGGAAAGCATCAACTCATGAAGAAAAATCGACGCCTGCAGGGACCAAACGGTATAACATCTTCTACCTGAAGAATAACCCCGGGCTCTACTATGAGCAGATTCTAGACATCCAACTGATTCAGAAGAACTGGCGAGTCGTCGCGAGCATTAACCTTGCAGCGCTGCATAAACAAATCGACACGGCAACGACTCCTCATCACGAAGCTGTGTTGGCCCAGTGTCAGATAACACTGACTCCACATGAATACTCTCAGCTGGTGAGACTGAAGTCGATCGAAGCAATGAAGTTAGAGATGAGGAAGCTGAATGGTCATCTCCAAGATTTATTCGCGTCACCTGAAACCAAACCAGTGTCGATGCATGGATCAAGGTCACCACCTTTCATGTTTTGGGGAACCATCCAAAAGGAGTCTGTTCGACCTAATGAATATCAACGATTACAAGAACATTACCAAGAAGCTCGATCGACTCTACCAATCCCAGGGGGATATAACGTCTATCATCACCAATTCTACACATATATTGCGCTCAGAAATCGATGAAATCACTAAGTATCTCAATCAAACCAACATCAACATCTTGGTTTTAAAAACTGCTGCTAAAGAAATACAGCAGTGGCTTAACGAAGAAGACCACCGTATCCGGAAATTAGAATACATAGGATACTTAGCTCAAATCGGCATGGAGGCTGAGGCTTCTCTGAGGCAGATGTTAGGAGTCACCAGAAAAGTTGTTGACGGCGTAGATGCAGTTAAGCACGGAAGGATATCGAACGCGCTGATAACAGCCCGGCAGCTTCAAGGAATTATAGAACACATCAAGAACGTGAACCCCGAGCTGAAATTCCCAGTACCAGCTGGCACTACACTTTCCAACCCTGTCGAGCGTCAGCCCAATCATGATCGCTCATGCCAGAGGGAAATTAGTAGCAATCATCACCATCCCCCTGCTGGGACGAGAATCCTACCACCTATATCGAATTCATTCGTGCCAAATGCCGCAAATAGTTCTAAACTGAACAGTCTCTGCTCAAGTAGTTCCGGAACAGCCTTTACTTGCAGTATCTCAGGATAAACATTGCTACTTCATGCTGAACCCCGAGGACCTCGAAGAATGCATCATTCTTGACCAACGGAGAATATGTCAACCAAGGTTCCCTATCAGTTATGTTGTTTCAAAACCGACATGCGAAATAATGCTACTTCTCAAGCCATCAATGGAGGTGCTGAGAAGTTGCAATATTCGACTAACCAACACCAGGGAAACACAATGCATCAATCTAAAATTCACAAACAAGTGGCTCTTCACCAGCTGGGAACCAGAACTGGGTAACGTCACCTGTAATCAGAAACTGGTAGGCACGTGAACATCACTGGTACCAGTGTCGTCACCTTGGATGAGGGTTGCAGCCTCCATACACCGGAAGACCTAATCTACCATCCGGGGAATTTAGACTCGAGCGAGGTTGAAATTCACCTGCCACTGTTGAATCTAACTATCCGCGAATTCGCTCCAGAATTGGTGAATGTTTGCTGGTGATGTAGACAACTCTTTATCGTGCCATTGGCCTGATGCAAGATACTGGATCCCAATAGATGAAGTTCAGAATGCTCGAACGATGGTTGTTAGTCCATTGTAGAATGTCTCAAACGCTCCTTCTTAAAAATGCTTCTACTTTACTCCGAAAGTATGAATACTTTAGTTGATCGATTATAATTTGAGTAGAGTAACATTCTGGATAGAAGTCTGGAGATGTTAACTCGGACAGAGTAACACTACTGAGTGGGTACTTGTTACTGAAGGTGCTGATTCTTCTGTAGATCACTTTTCATAGAGAAAAAAAAAGTGGGAATTGATAAAGGTGTCGGATTGTTTTATCATCCAAAATTTCGGGTGGGCCGACGGCTTTTTTCTCTTTTCTTTACTTTTCTAAATCCGCACGCACCTCTGTTGACATGGTGATGCTAATTCGGGTCATACAGGAATGAGTCGAGTTTTCGTTCTGACTAATTCTGCCGCCTCAAAATTTAGAGAAAAATGAGTCTGGCACGTGCGTGACCTCTCTTTCGTGTTCCGCCTCGCAGGTGTTTTTTAGATGCACCGACGTTTTTTCTCTTTTCTTTGAGCCACGCTGTCTTACGTCACTTTATTAGAGTGCGTTGAACTCGGCATGTACATGTTTTTTAGGTTACCTGCGTCTTCATCCTCGGACAAAAAATCCCCGACAAAATATCCGCGACAAAATATCCTCGGACAAAATATCCTCAACCAAAATATCCTCATCTTACATGATATAACTGTTCTTTCACCCATCCCCTTTTGACACAAAAAAAATGAATAAAAGAGAATAAAAAATTACACAAATTTTATATTTAGATATAAAAAGTTTATTATCACATTAATAGACCAGTCTTGATTGCGAAATTCTCAGTACATTATTTCCAAATTACAGCCACAATAAATGATAAACAATAAAATAATGTAATTCAATAATAAATGAACAAAAAAATTCAGTAGCGAAGAAGTGAAACGAGATAAGTCTATTTTGTTATGATTGATTTGTCTCAAAATACCTTAGAAAATAAGCGAGGCAAAACACATATCCAAAAGATATTTTGACGCGGATATTTTAAATAACGATTTTTTGCAGCAGATATTTCAAATAAACGTTTTTTCTCGCGGATATTTTGATTGAGGATATTTTAGCCAAGGATATTTTGTCGCGGATATTTTGTCGCGGATATTTTGTCCAAGGATGAAGACGCGCGTCACCGTTTTTTATTATTTCAATTATGATGACTCCGGTTAATCGCAATTTCTAGGATTTTAGAAGTTGACCGATTCCAGGGCTCGCAACAGAAGTGTCTCCAGCGTACTGCGCTGCATCTGTCGCAAGGGCCTATTCTCGAGGAAAAACAAGACTAAGATAAATGAGCAGGACATCGCTTTGGAGAAATATCTCTCTCCCTTAATCCCTCAGCGATCAGCGGAAGGCCCGAGAATGTCAGTTCAAGTCCAGACAGTTCAGAGAGAACCGATGGCTCGGCCGATCATAATCAACACCAAGGCATTGCTAGCCTTGGTGGAACCAGGACGAGCTTCTTCACGACAGCCCCTATATTCTGAAGATCAACCTGGAAGATCTTCTGTAGGCCAGCAAGAGAGGGTGGTAGCAATGCAGCCGAGGTCATTGACCTTGATTGAATAAATTCTGTTTGCTGCATATCTAGAAACGCAGCACTTAATCTTGGGCTATCGCTATGCCTACATATGTTTCCATTTATATAATCATTCATATTGTGTTTTCTTTCTTTATATAATCATTCATATTGTGATTTCCTTCTTATGTAATATTGTCGCAAGAAATGTGGCATATTTTGGGGTATTATCTCAATTAATCATTTTTCTTTATGTATCATCTATGAAAGAAAGGGAGAACAGTGCAGGAACGCGCGCACGATTGGCATATAACCACAAGGATCGGTGAAACGAATTGACCATTCTTGCGGGGGGAGATGTTACGGGAGAAATTTAAATCAGAAGGCAGTTGATGATATCATTAACTTTAGAGAAGAAATTTCTCTGCCACAGCGTCCCTGCGTGAAATTTAAAATCACGAGCTTAGCAACTAGTGGTCGACCCGTGTCTCTTTGTCCTCTGGATCATCAAAAACGACATGTGCCGTCTACTTTTGCTGAACCCATCAAAATGAATCAGCTCAGCTGATATCCATTCCCTAGTCCGATGGAAAAGCAGTCACGCCCGTGGAGCCTTAGAGGAACATCCCCACTGATTTCTGTGTCGTTTCCGCACCCCAATAAAATTCGTCCAATCTTTGATCGGTTCCCGTCCTTCGCACAGTCGAAACGAGTCAGGCCCGTATCACCAGACTCACAGTTTGCGGAATGTTGGAGACGAAGTTCGCAGTCGTTGAATTCGTGTGTGTGCCCTCGCGAATTTAGGAACCTACTCGAGAAAATCAACTCATATTGGTGCATATCCAGTGACAAATAAATTACCATCTTTTTCGGAGCACTCGTGGATAAGATTATACTAGACTACTTCCGGTACAACTGGCCCGTCCCTAGACTACGCTTCCATCAAGGAGAGATCGATCCGACGGAAGAGCACCCGGCCCAAGAAATCTTCCCTTCTTGAACATCCATGTACATTGGGTGAGCTTACAATAAATTGTTATCATTTCTCAAACGAAGGCATTAATTTCCCGGCAGACATAAGATAACCGCAAATTACAATAACTTAAAGTCCCGCGACATACGTGTGCGCGTGATTCTCCGTTATCTCTCCCTCTCTCTCTATACTTGATCGTCTTTATACATTAAAATTGGAACTGGAATTTAATAAAATTTGGATGCTAAGAAAATAGTTTTCTACATATTCATTTATAGATATAAACTTCAGTCTTTTCTAATGATATCGAAGTATCCGCTTTGCACCGAGACAACCCAAGAACCAAATTCACAGTGGGAACCCGTAGGGTCTAGAGGTGAGGATCCGTAAAATAATTCTCGAAATTTAGAATTTCTAAGCTGTTGGCAATTTAATGGATTGTAATGGATTGTGCCTTCCCAACAAACCTCTCAAGCGTGTATCAATATTATCCAATCTTCTTCATTCTATCACACAGAATGATTCATTATTCATCAATCTCCCTCCCCACCCTAGGAAAAGAAGTTTTCTGTACACTGGGACGAAAGTGAAGAAACTCGCTGCGCTCGGGCGTAAGCTCACTCCTGTCCCAGTGTGCAGAAAAATAGTATGCACACCTTGGGCAGTAAGTAAGAAAGCCTCAGAGCATATGTTTGTTGACCTCGGCTTCACCTCGGCCAACAATTACATGTGCTCTGAGACATTTTTCACATTACTGCCCTAGGCATGTAATATACTAAAGTGAAACATAAACTGGTGAAATTATGGTGAAGGGGAAGTAAATCTCAGCCAACTAAAAGTATTTATTTTTAACGTCTAAAATCCGAATTTTTCGATAATTTTTTAGCCATAGCTAGTTTCAACTGTCGCATTGATTATGATAATTTCAAATTTCAATTTCATGAAGGTTAGAATATGTTTATTGAATATTTTGCTTCGAGTTAAATAGCTCGAAGTAATTTCATTGTTTTCAACAAATCAATGAATGAATTTCAGCATTTTTCAAATTTTAACTTCTGAAATATAAGAAAAATAATAATTTAATTTAAATAGAGTAGGGTATCATTGTTTTGATTTAATACAGAGAGAGGGAACTTGATGAGAGGTGTAGAGGTAATGAAATAATCGATATCTCCCTGAAAAAGACAGTTGGTGTGAAAACACAATGATAAACAGAGACCAATGGTCTTAAGAGAACGGTGAATTCGGTAAATCAACCATATGAGCCTTCTCTAGGCCAGTATAATTTTGGTTGTCTGCAGTGAGACATCAAAACTGTGTGTTTTGTGTTAGAAATTAGTTGCCACCACTGCGAGTGATTTTTCCTGGAAAATCCACATTCCAGATGAGTATTTCGAAGTTTCATTGGATCTGTATTCAATTTATGAGGGTTTTTTTTCGATTTTCTTTCTTTCCTTCTTTTCGTTTCACTTCGTATTAGGTATATTTAGATTGATATTATTTCACGTGATGTGTACAAGTTATTGACAAATGAGAAAGGAGTACGTTTATTGAGAGCACAATGTGCATAAAGTACTCGTTTTCGTATTAATATAAAAATCAAATTTTTGATGCCCAATGGAGGTGGGTGGAGTTTGTGTCAATAAAATCTCCATCTGAAATCCTGAGTGTCGCTCATAGGATGGGTCGTGATAGGTTTCTTTTCAGGGCCTATACACCACTACGTCCTCGTCGTAGCCTCGGGTTACGCAAAACTTGGTAATAATCTCAATTTCATTAAATGGTTGTTTTTTTCGTCTTTCAATTAGTCCAGTTTCCAGAAAAAGGTTGTTGTTTTTTTGAAAAAATTTAAGTAGCCCTCAATCCGGTGATCGACATCTGATCAATCGAAACATATCATAATATAACAAAAAAATTCGAAATAATCATGTAAAATTTAATTCTGTTTGGCTGAGTGAAACTACCCCTTTACCAAGAAAATTAATGAAATATCATCTGATGAATCGACAGATAAAGAAGAAGGGAGAAACTTTGAAACTGAAGCACAATCAATCGTAGAAACTTACATCTTACCTAAAAAATCCACTGAAAGATACGTGCTAGTCTACGATACTTACCAAAGATGGAAACAAAAAAATAGTAATGCTTTATCACAGTGAGGAGAGTAATATAATTGTATATTTGAAAATTCCAAGTGGAAAATTAAGTCCATCTGCTATGTAGAGTGTTTATTCGATTCTAAAATCAACAATGGGAGCCAGAGACAATATTGATATGAACTAATTTCATACATTAAAAAGTTTAAAAATCTGTCGTCTTAACATGGAATGAGGTTATGGAATTTTTGGATGATGCACTGGACGATGACCATCTAGCTCATAGAGTATGAATTTGTAAACATTTTCATTTATTATTTGAGTAATCAATTTAATTCTATCTTTATTTCTATATTTTAAGGCTGTGCTAATCTTCGGTATTTGTGGGGTTACCAGATGCGACAAGCTCAAAGAATTTAAAGTTGCTGACGTTAAAGACCTTGGTTGGAGATACCTAGTTTCAATAAAACACTCGAAGAATGGTCTGCCTCGTAAATTTGTAATTGGAGGTCTTTTTTATGAAAAAGCCAAAAAATATATCGCATGAAAGCCTCCTGACTTTAAAACACATGAATTTTTCATACAATTCCATGAGAGCAAATGTCGTCGACAAGTATCAGGCCGGAATAAAATCGGTCAAATTCCTAAAACTATTGCTGAATATTTGAAATTGACTGACCCACACCGTTACACTGAACATTGTTTATGCAGAACTCCGGCTATATTTTTATCTAGCTCTGGAGCAAACACCACAATGATTGAGGGGGTACATACCCCTGAGCTTTTTGAAAAATGGATTTATTTTTTTTACGAATTTTTTTTCTCCAAACTCCTGAGAATTTTTCAGAAAGAAAATCATGCAAAAATTACCCTAGAAAGTTATGGCAATAACTTTTTTGAAACAAAATTTGCAACGTTTTTTAAAGTTTATCCATGCATGACCGTAAACATGAATGATAATTCAAAAAAAAAAAAATTCTTGTTTTTTCATAGTTAAAAGATCATTAAATAGTATGAATTTAAAAATTCATTTTTTCCTTCACCCTATAACCTAAATAAAGAGTTTTTAAATTTGCACCATCTTCAGAACTCCCAAGGATATGTATCCGTGTAAAGGCGTTTTTCTCGAAACTAGATTTTTTGACGTGGTTGACATGATAACTGGATCAGTTTTTAATATTTTCAAATTTTTTTTTTTCAATTTTGATGATTATAGTCCCTATCGCGTATGGAGAGGATTTTTCGATTCTTGAATTGGCCTTTTATTAATAAATTGTCAAACACTTTTTTTTTGGGTAAAAACTGCAAAATCAACATTAAAATGCTGTAATTTTTTTATTCTTATAAAAAAAGAAAATCCCCCTCCATACGCGATAAGTCAAAAATAATCGTCAAGATTTAAAAAAAAAAAAAGTTGAAAAATATTAAAAATTGACCGAGTTATCATGTCAACCAGGAGGCATCATAATTTTTATTGCTAATCCATTGATGGCCGTAAAAAATAATGATGATAATAAGAAAAGAAAGTTTTTTTCTGGTTTCTTGTTGTTAAAAGGCCAATAAACAATATAAACTTGAAACATTTTTTTCTCTTCTCCCTATAGCCTAAAAAATGAATTTGGAAAATCACGTGATTTTTAGCACTTTGAGGGGTATGTACCTCCTTAAGCAATTGGGAGGATGGAAATCTGCTGGTATAGCAGAAGGTGATTCTTTTACTTATTGAAAAAAATATATATATTTCCGATAGTATAAAAGTTCAATATATATTTACAGGATATATTGAGAACGCGTTGATGAACAGACAGCTCACCCTCTTTTTTCGATTTAGTTTATCTTTGAATATGTTCTTGAATTGGTTGTCAAGGGTCACTTCCAAAAAAAAATATTTTTGACAAAGTTATGGCCATTTTTGATTTTGAAAAAATGGTGCATGTGCCCATCACTGGGTACTTTTGAATGCTCATATCTCCTTCAATATATCTGAAGCCAATATATCTGAAGTCAAAAGTTAATGTTTCTCTAGAGGTGAATTCTTTTCCATATTCATAATTAGTTGTTCATAGTTTCATGGGAAATTGGAAGGTTGTAAACAACAATACTAAATGATTGTCAATTTGCGACGTTTCGCTTATTATTTAAGCTTCCTCAAGCTCTGGGAGACAGAATTACAAATTATTCATATACATACAAATCCCATAAATTAAATAAATAAGAAAATTCAACACAATCTCTTGAGCTTGTTGTAGGTTTCACCTCAGTCTTGCAGCCATCACAATAATTATTCTCAAATTTCCTTACAATAAATGGAAATTAGCATTGAACTACTTTGATATTATTTAGCATTTAGTCATATTAATCCTAAATAAATCAATGTTGAGTATCAATTACATCGCACAATTATTCAAAACAGTAAATACAGGAAGAATTACGAGTTTACGATTGCACTTCTCTTCAGCTCCTACCAGGGGGCCTATTCTCGACGCAGGGGAACAGGATTCGTCAACGAATGTAGCATTTTTGCTCACCATCATTTCATTCACGGAAGATATTTCCACACGAAAGAGTTTCAGTGACGAAACGACTTTTCGATTTGTTTACGGATTTTACTTCCTTGTGAGACATGGTCGATGATCCTCTGAAATAATGGTGAGTAAAGATGCTACATTCGTTGACGAATCCTGTTCCCATGCGTCGAGAATAGGCCCCCAGCTCCGATATTCTGTCACAGGTTAAGATGTTGTGAGTGGAAAGTCACATAATTTTCACTTGTGACAGTAGCTCCCTCATTGAGCAGTGCTGGTGAATCGATGACAAGGTTTCAAGATTTCTTCCAGAACTTCTGTCTGCAGTAAACAGAACCTCCAGACTTGCAATAAAAAAACTCATGGGAGTTTGCGCAGTTCAAAAAAAGAGTTGAAATTACCAGAAGACTATCTGAGGATATCATTAGATGTTGTCTCTCTTTTCACAAACATCCCAAGAGACCTGGTACTAAGAATTGTTGAAGAAAAATGGGGTGGCTAGGCTGACTTGATCCATATTCCAAAAGAAATGGTCTTGAAAATGATTAAATTCTGCTTCGAGACCAGTTATTTCACATTCGAAGATGAGCTGTATCTGCAATTAGATGAAAGTAGCATGGGTAACCCAGCTAGTCCAGTTCCAGCAAGTTTAGTTAGGGATTATGTCATCATCAAACTTCTCGACGACCTTCCATTCGAAATGCCATGGCTGAAACTGTATGTCGATGACACAGTACTTCCAGTCCCCAAGGATGGAATTAATGTTGTCCTTGAACATTTCAACTCCGTTCACGAAAACATCCAATTTACAGTAGAACGAGAAGTGGACAACTCAATTAGTTTCCTGGATGTGAAGATTCACCGAAGGGGAGACGGTAGTTTGATGTTCAGCTGGTATCGAATGCCCCCCAGCTCAGGGAGAGTCATTAATTTTGAGTCAAATCACGTACTGAGTCAAAAAATGGGAATCGCAATGGATTTGTGACACAGAGCGATTGGTTTAAGCCATGAGAGGTTCCATGAAGATAATCTCAAAGTAGTGAAATCAATGTTGAAGAACAATAATTAATCAGAAAAGTTCATCAGAAAGTGCACTCAATTGCTCAAATCTCGAAAGGAATCAGGTTCCCGAAAGGAAAAGGTAGTGTTGAAAAAGTATTTCAAGTTTCCTTTGGTGAATGGCCTGTCTCAACGATTGAACAATTGTTTGAAAAACACTGATTCAAAGTTGGTGTTTTACAACTTATGTACAGTAGGCAAGTTATATTCACAAGTGAAAGACAAAATTCCGCTATTGGAAAGATCAGAGGTGATTTATAGGATCCCATGTGAGTGCACCAAGTGTTACATAAGACAGACAAGACAACGACTTGGAGCGAGGGTCAAACAGCATCAAACTGATTGTAGTCCAATGAATATCTTGAAAAAAGAAAAAACGGCACTAGCAATTCATCATTTTGATGCTGGTCACTCCTTCAAGTTCGATGAAAGCAGCACTGTAGATACTGAATGTAATTGGAGAACGAGAAATATCTCTGAAATGATTTTCATTTCTCTCAATGATACAGTAAATAAGAGGGAGAATATTCTAGGTCTGAGCAAAATTTATAGCAACATTTTATCAAAACAGAGAAAAGATAGCTAAATTTTCATCGAAGTAGTGGAGAGAAGATTCAGGAATCGTTAAGTAAACATGTCGTCAATCATCGATTTATCAGCACCGCTCAATGGGGGAGCCACGGCCAGAGGTGGTAATGATGTGACTTTTCACTCACAACCTCTTAACCTGTGACAGAACATCGGAGCTGGTAGGAGCTCGAAAGAAGTGCAATAGTAAACTTGTGATTCTTTGTGGATTTACTGTTCTGAATATTGTGCAATGTCATTGGTACTCAACATGCATTCATCGGGGATTAATATGACTGATTACTAAAAAATGTCAAGGTAATTTGATGCTGATTTCTTTTAATTGTGAAGGAGTTCGAGAATAATTGTTGTGATGATTGCAAGAGCGAGATTAAACCTACGAGCTCAAAGGATTGTGTTAAATTTTCTAATTCATTTAATTTATTTGATTTATATGTATATGAATAATTTGTAATTTCGTCTTCTAGAGCCTGAGGAAGCTCAAATAATAAGTGAAATGTCGCAAATTGACAATCACTCAGTATTGTTGATTACAACCTTCCAATTTCCTATGAAACTGTGAAATGTTAATTTTTCTATTCTTCATTGACAAATTCAATAAAAAAAATGGCTGAAACACCTCTTCATGAACTAGGGACCGAGAACGAAATAGAAGAATGGAGCGAACCCGTTCTTTGCCATTTCGTTCTCAAGAACGTTTTGAGAACAGAAGTGGAATGAACAACCGAATGCAAAGAATGTTTTCACAGAAGAACGAATTGGAAATGAAATGAAAAGAACGTTTCCACTGGAGAATTGAGTGAGAACGTTCTCGGAAAGATCGATCGCACGAAAGAGCAAAATGGAAACGTTCTCAAAGAACGTTTTCACCTGAGAACGAAATTAAAGAGTTTTCGAGAGGAACGTTCTCACAGAAGAACAGAATGCAGACGTTCTCGCAGGAGAATGAAATGAAAACGTTCTCGCAGGAGAACGAAATGAAAACGATCTCGATGAGAATACTTACTTGAAAGAACGTTCTTACGATGAAGAACGGAATAGAATAGTTCTCGGCGGCGGTGCTCTTACAGATAAACGACCCAAGAACGAAAGTGGAAGAATAGTTCAAGTGAACCCAAATTGAAATTATTGGGCTCGATCACCGTACATTTCAATTTTCAAGCTCCTTTGAACGTTCATTATCTTATATCAAAACAAGCAGGAGCCCCACTACTTGCGCGTGATTTAGACATCGTACATTTAATATTCTGCCAATGCAATTGGTAGAAAGCTTCCGAATGGATTGTTTAATCTTGCATCCACCGTCATTGATCAGTGCGCGGTATGGGGAAACCAAAATAGGCCTCAGAGGGTTAAGTTCGCCCCAAATATAATCAATTGAATATCTCTGAAGATATAGCTTGCTTTTTCTGATGTTTCTATGCTATTATCTAAGAAACTACAGGACTGATTCCACTCAGTTTCAATACCAACCTTTGTGCTCATCAGATGCATAACCTCACGAAATTTGAGGTCTCTAGTTCAATTATTTATTGAGTTATCGTGGAATCAAGATTTTTACGGAAAATTTCTCAAAAGTTTTATACTGGGCAAACTAAAATCTGAGCTCCCACCACCCCCGGGGTCGAAAATGCAGCTCTTGGACGCGCATCTTCTCGTGGAGAGTGGACGCTGTGATTCCATTTTTCATCGAGAAAAGTCGAAAAAACGATATTTCGACATTTTCATTTTTCTCAAAAACTATCCGGCCGATTTAGCTGAAATTTTTGTGAAAGCTTGGGACACGCACGGCGAACTTATGGTAGAATTTTCAGACTGCTAACTAGCCCCATTTCAGAGTAAAGTGGAAAATGCGTCATCACATACACACACACACACACACACACACACACACACACACACACACACACACACACACACACACACACACACACACACACACACACACATACACACAGACATTTTTGAGAAACGGCGGATCTTGACGTTTTGGGTCATTTGCAATCATATTATGATGAAATCTCAAACTCGAAGAAAATTACGATTACAAAGCTTCCATTCGGAAGCAAAAACAAAAATTTTTTTTGATGGAATGATGACCATTGTTGATTTTGAAAAAATGGCACATGTGCCCATTTTTATGTAGAGATGGTCATATGTTCTATAATATTAGTTTCATTTAAAAAAAATGGAGTACTTTTCTCTCGGAGAAACGTAATACTTTGTTAATATTGTAATATTGACACTTGCTATCCATCTAAAATTTTCTCAGCTTCCAAATGAAAATTTTCATCGTGAACCGTTCAATTGGAATGTCCATTTTACATCCTCTTCTCCAATAAATTTAATCTAAATATATAATATAATTGAGCTAGAGACCTCAAATTTCGTGAGGTTATACATCTGATGAGCACAATGGTTGGTATTGAAACTGAGCGGTATCGGTCCAGTAGTTTCTTAGATATTAGCATAGAAACATCAGAAAAAGCAAGCTATATCTTCAAAGATATTCAATTAATTATATTTGGGGCGAACTTAACCCTCTGAGGCCTATTTTGATTTCGCCATACCGTGCACAGATCGATGACGGTAGATGCAAGATTAAAAATCCATTCGAAAGCTTTCTGCCAATTAAATTGCATTGGCAGAATATTTTCAATGTACGATGTCCAGATCACGCGCAAGTAGTGGGGCTCCTGCTTGTTCCTTGCGGAAACGACTCTTGATAACCATTTCAAGAACATATTGAAAAGAAACTGAATGAAAAAATATGGCTTGAAAAGTCAGTGAAACAGCGTGGAATGCCTCACATGGATCTTAAAGTTTCTCCCCACGGCCGGGGTCCACGTACGTATATGGACCTTATCGCACATCACTCAAACTCTCATATCTTTGAAATTACGTGACATTTTTTAATTTCGAGAAAAGGTATGAAAAGTAAAAAGAGCCAGTTTCAATTTGAACTCCATGGTATGTGTTCAAATGCCCTCGTTATTTTTTTATAAAAACAAAATCGTGACCTATATTCTTTAATTACAAATGTTCAAACGTCTCGTTTATCGAAGTAATATTTTCGGAAAATTTCATTTTTTTTCTCAAAGAGCTGAAATATTTATCTAGCAGATAGAATTGGATTGTTCTTTTTCTATTTATGAAAATGAAAGAGAAGTTTTGCCGATTGATATCGAACTCTACAACGTGGTGGCACACAAGGATAAATTTAGGATTGAATTGTTCATTATTTCATTCTCTTCATCAATATAAGAATAGATATTCTCGAAAACTAATAGTTCTGTGAGCATCAATTATTATGAATAAAAGCGTTCAAGTCCCGCCACTTCAGCAGAAATGTGATGATAGGCACCTGGCCACTGGGGATATCTGCGCATCCGAAGCCTTGTACTTGAGGGGTTAACGTTCGCTGAGACATCATTCATATCAGTAGTCAAGAAGTGAAATAGGATTTGTCGAACGAAACAGGATTGCTCGACTCCCCATCCTCAGTCGAAATCGTCCGTGTTCTCCTTAGAGTGAGAGAACTGCAGACCGTCCAGTGCCGTAACTTAGATACATAATCGAGGGCCCAACCGAAATCACCATAAAATAAAACTAAAATTCGAATAAAATTGCACCATCTGTTTATTCATTCTATAAGCTTACATTATTGATTGAATCGAATCTAATGTAACAGTTAATTTTTAAAAATTATCTCTTATTGATGGGCTCTGCCGTAGATACGACACTGGACAAAAGTAAGTGGGGACCGAAAAAGTAGTGGAAGGGGGCACATAATTGCACCACTACAACTGACCGTTCCTTACACAAGCTTAGAATCAACTGTGATTGGTTGAATCGCCACCAAGCTCACACCGATACTCCTCATGCAGTTTTGACGGGAAAGGGTTACAAATGGGCAATGCAATGAAGATGGATTAAATCGAATCTAGACGCATGCCGGTCGACTTGACTTCAAATTGGAATATCACGAAAACTATCGAAAATTCATCGAGCCATGTTGCGAATGATATTTAAGGGAAAAATTAATAAACAGAATGAGCAAAACCCCGTTCGCTACGAGTCTAGTTTCTGAAATATGAATTTTTCAATGGAAAATCCGGAGATGACGCGCGAGGCTTCAATTCTTCATTTTTCGCCTCGCACGTTATTGAACATTAATAAACTGTTCTTGTTAAACTGTACAGTAAAAAATTAATATCTCGGAAACTACAAATCGTAGCAGAATGGAGGTTTGCTCATTCTATTCGTTAATTGAATACAGCTTATATGAATATGCTAAACAAATGATCTCACTTGGTGGAATTGTGAACTAATAATATTCAATTGAATTTCCCGAATCCTATTTCAGCTGTATCTAGGAGAGCGGTAGCTCTGCCGCGTGTAGAGATGATGGTGGACTTGTACTTGTTGCGAGATGCAACCGCATCTCCTGATTACTAGGGCTGGAAACTTTATCCAAATTTGAGTCCCGAATGGTTGTTAGGCAGCTAGGCTGCTCAAAGACATGAAGAAAATTTATTTGACACCCATTATTAAACAATTCGAATTCGCATCAATCAAAATGAATTTCCATCCATTTGGAGATTACGCGAAATGGAGGAAAAGTGCATAGAATGCATGGGTGATGTACGTGTAAAAGATGGAAAATACCTAAAAAATGTATGCGGAATGCATGAAAAGTGTATGAGAGGGACATGGAAAATACATGAGAAATCCATTTTCCATGCAATCCTCATGTACCTCACACGCGCTTTCGGTGTATTTCCCATACATTCCACATACACCGGAAATGCATGTGGAATACATGGAAAATGAGTAGGAAATATGTTTCTGATGTATTTTCCATGTCTCTCACATGCACTCCCATGTAGGAAACCGAAATAGGCCGCAACTCGGAGCAATGCTGAATTGCCGAGTTTCGATATAGGGAAACTATATTGGCTCGAACTCCTAGCCAATAATGACATATCACAGCGGCACGAAATCGGGAACTAAATAGGGCGTATATCGCATCCGATTTTGACCCGATATAGGATGTCGAGTTCAGCCCGAACATCGGGCTAAATTCAATGTGACGAATTTCAACTTAGCGCTACGATGTACGCTCAACATTGAGTCCCATATCGAACTCGACAGACGCTCAATAATAGAAAAACAATTTTTAAACATAAAATGAAAAGAAAATTATCATTTTTTTTCTGAGATTCCGTAATTTTATATTTTTATAATTTATATTTCAATTTGAATCATTTTTAAGTCATTTTAGTAATTACAAGTTTTAGTGCCCACAGGTGATTTTGAACCCTCGATCGTCGGATGATGAAACTTGCACGCTACCGACTGGACCATCACTCTATTCGACTTTGACAGAATCGTACTGTCTACATGAATCTAAAAGTCATTTGATCTCAAATTCATATCGATATTTATATTGTTCATATGGATATCCTTATTAAGAGGAATATAATAACAAAAGTGAAGTAACAACCGAGAAACAAAACTACATATTTCTCACAATGGAATATCCATTTTTTGACACAAAACTCTTCTATTTTTGAAAATTAAAGTTTTTATTTGAGTATTATTTCTTCCTCTATTGATAATCGAATTATTTGATGGCAGAAAGGGAAGATTTTTTCTTGATCGATTTTTATATCTATTCTATTTTACATTTATTTATTATTCTTATATTTTTGCTTCTGAATGGAAGCTTTGTAATCGTAATTTTTTTCGAGTTTGAGATTTTATCATAATATGACTGCAAATGAACCAAAATGTAAAGATCCGCCGATTTTAAAGAATGTCTGTGTGTATGTGTGTGTATGTGATGACGCATTTTCCACTTTACTCTGAAGTGGGGCTAGTTAGCGATCTGAAAATTCTACCATAAGTTCGCCGTGCGTGTCCCAAGCTTTCACAAAAATTTCAGCTAAATCGGCCGGATAGTTTTTGAGAAAAATGAAAATGTCGAAATATCGTTTTTTCGACTTTTCTCGATGAAAAATGGAATCACAGCGTCCACTCTCCGCGAGGAGATGCGTGTCTAAGAGCTGCCTCTCTGACCCCGGGGGAGGTGGGAGCTCAGATTTTTAGTTTGTCCAGTATAAAACTTTTGAGAAATTTTTCGTAAAAATCTTGATACCTCTAGAACTTAATGAATAATTGAGCTAGAGGCCTCAAATTCTGTGAGGTTATACATCTGATGAACACAACGTTTGGTATTGAAACTGAGCGAAATCATTCCAGTAGTTTCTTAGATATTAGCATAGAAACATCCGAAAAAGCCAGTTATATCTTCAGGACTATTCAATTGATTATTTCTGGGATGAGCTTAACCTTCTGAAGCCTCTTTCGGTCACCGAACTCTAAGCACAGATCAGTGCTTGTTGATTTAAAATTGAAAAATCCATTCGGACGCTTTCTGACAATGGCATTGGCAGATTATTAGATGTGAGATGTTCAAATTAGATACATGTAGCGGGACTCCTGCTTGTTGACGAGTGAAATAAATAAGTGTAGTGAACTCAGTGTTCAAAAACTCCTGTGAAAATTTATTGGCCATCAATAATAAAATAAATATATTTGTATTTTTTTGGAAAAATCAATTGTTGATTTTCATCGTATGCTCGATAATATCATGAGAATGGCCAAAAGGAGAAGATTTCTATATTTCCCATAGATGAATTGACCTATCATTCGGTGAAGGGGTAACACCACTGTAAGAGTCTGAAAAAAGGCGTTTTTTGGCGATTTTCCTTTCTATAGAAAAGGTGGCAATAAAATGACGATATTTGGGGGAGTGATTGAGCATATACACTAGCGGAAAAAATTAAAGGATCAAAAAAAAATTCCAAATTTTAAGCGTTTTTTCAAATGGCCGTATCTTTCTCAAGAATGATCGTATCGGGATAAAAAAAAAAACATTTTGCAGCTTGAAGTCTCTAGTTTTGAGATCTTGAGACGAAATTTTTTTTCAAGCAATGTGCATCGCGCTATTCTAACGAGTACAGCGAAAAATTTTTTTGCGAAATTTTTTGATTTGTTTTTTTTTGCCTACGGATTCGGGAAAAATTTTCTCAGCTCAACCACCAAACGGACTGAATAGGTCGTTCATTCAGCTTCAATTTGTTTTTTTTTTACCTTGATTCGACCATTTCTCGCTGAGATATCGAACTTTGAATGAAAAAAGATCCTTTTGTCTTTGATCGTTGATATCTCAGCAACCAATGATCGCACAGAAAATTAACGGTGAGTTTTGGAAAGCTGAATGAATTCTTCACAAGGACGTGCCATTTTCTTCCCGGGAAATTTTTTTTTCACATTTTTTACATGAATTTGAAAAAACGAGACAGAAATTCAAATTTGAAAAAACGAGGCTTTTGGTGAATTTTTGAAACATTGGATTTTTAATCAGGAATATTGAGAGAACCACTCATGTTAAGTGTGCCTTTCACAGTTCAATATACCCACAGAAACCCTACAAAGTTTCAATTCAATCCACCCAGCCGTTTTTTTGTTTTATCCAATTGAATTTTTGAAAAAATTGAAGGATCACCTTGAAAAAAAAAGAATTTCTCGGGTTTTTTCACATTTTTATTGCGAACAGCGTTCGAATTTTTGAAAAAAAAAAAAGAATTTCTCAGGGTTTTTCATATTTTTATTACAAACAGCGTTTGAATTTTTGAAAAAAAACATCGAATCTTGAAAAAAAAACCTTATTTTTTGGAATAACTTAACGAAATTTTGTGTGTGTGTGTGTGTGTGTGTGTGTGTGTGTGTGTGTGAGTGTGTGTGTGTGCGGGGGGGATCTTCAGGAGAAACGAGACCCGGTGGCTCGTCCGTTCCACCGTATTCAATGACTCCAAACTCATTCTCCGAAGAGTGTGTGTGTGTTCATGACCGAGTCGCATCTGTCCGTCTGTTGGTTCGGTCGTCCACTGGCCTGCCTGTTTTGAGGACGATAAATCCGTTAGTAACGAGTATTGCCACCCCTGTTCTCGATAACGGCTCTCAAACGTTCAGTCATGTTGATGCAGCGGGTAATTTCAGGCTGCGGAATGGTGTTCCAAATTCGCTGCAATGCGCGCTTTAACGCGGTCAAGTTCTGCAAATTTGGATACTCTCTGCGTAACCGACGGCCCATTATGTCCCAAACATGCTTTATGGGGTTGAGGTCTGGACTTCTCGCTGGGTGTCGCAACAATGTGATGTTGTGTCGTTCGAAGAAGCGCCAGGTGACATTGGCCGTGTGTGACGGTGCGTTATCTTGCATCAACACGAACGACCTCAGATGTTGTTGTCTGGGCAGAACAATTGGTCTTAAAATTTGGTCAACGTAGCGCCTAGCCGTTAAATTTTGGCGCACAATCACCAAACGTGTTCTCCAATTCCGTGAAACGCCACCCCACACCATGACTGATCCACCGCCATAGGCCACGACCGGGTGGACGCAGTTCTGGCGAAAACGTTCTCCACGACGGCGCCAAACAAGGAGACGACGGTCGCTACCATGGAGATTGAAACGGGATTCGTCGGTGAATAAAACATTTCCCCATTGCCTCAAGGTCCAATTTCGATGCGTGTTAGCATACGCTAAGCGAGCTTGGCGATGTCTCGCTGTCAACATGGGTACACGATTAGGGTGTCGTGCGCGTAACCCAGCTTCATGAAAACGGTTGATGACCGTTCGGGGGGAAATCTTCAGCACTCTAAATCGTTGTCGATGTCGCTGTTGTTGTTGCTGTTGAATCCGACGTGGGAAGTTCTGTGCCACAATGTTCGCATTGACGAAAGTTTCACGTGAAACTTGTCGAACAATTGCCCGATCATCGCGATGATTAGTGGCACGATGACGACCTTGTCCGGGACGACGATTGTATTGGTTCGTCTCCTGGTATCTGGCATAAGCACGAGATACGATGGATTGACTTACGCCCATTCGGATGGCCACTGCACGTTGACTGTGACCCTCTCCAATAAGAGTCACTAAACGGGCAATTTCCACCTCCGATAAATGCCGTCTTACCATGATGAGAAATCAAAAATGATCTTCAATTTTTACAAAAAAAAATTCTCGAATTTTTTTTTATTGCAAAGGGAGGAGTTTTCAAGAAAAACTGTTTTGTTAAGTGTTTTGTTAAGAGCTCACAGAAAGTATAGAAAATTAATCTCTAAAAATCGTGTGAATCCAAATCGGAATTCAATTGGGGGTATCAAATTTCCTTCTAATATAATTAAAAAGTGATCAGCGAAATGACGGAATTCAGCAACAGAATCACATTAAAAATGATTAGACGTTGTTCTCTTGAATTTCCTGGAGTGATTTGGAAAAAAAAAATTCCGAGAAAGATTAATTTTTTTTTCAAAATTCTTTTTTTTTCCCAAAATTCAAACGCTGTTCGCAATAAAAATGTGGAAAAACCTGAGAAATTCTTTTTTTTTTTCAAAAATTCAAACGCTGTTCGGAATAAAAATGTGAAAAACTCCGAGAAATTCTTTTTTTTTTCATTTTGTTAAAGATTTTGAGCTTTTAAGAGCAAAAAAGGTGATCCTTTAATTTTTTCAAAAATTCAATCGGATAAAACAAAAAAGCGGCTGGGTGGATTGAATTGAAACTTTGTAGGGTTTTTGTGGGTATATTGAACTATGAAAGGCACACTTAACATGAGTGGTTTTCTTAATATTTCTGATTAAAAATCCAATGTTTCAAAAATTCACCAAAAGCCTTTTTTGTCTCGTTTTTTAAAATTCACGTGAAAAATGTAAAAAAAAAATTTTCCCGGGAAGAAAATGGCTTGTCCTTGTAGAGAATTTATTCAGCTTTCCAAAACTCACCGTTAATTTTCTGTGCAATCATTGGTTGCTGAGATATCAACGATCAAAGACAAAAGGATCTTTTTTCATTCAAAGTCCGATATCTCAGCGAGAAATGGTCGAATCAAAGTAAAAAAAAAAACAAATTGAAGCTGAATGAACAACCTATTCGGTCCATCTGGTGGTTGAGCTGAGAAAATTTTTCCCAAGTCCGTAGACGAAAAAAAACAAATCAAAAAATTTTGCAAAAAAATTTTTCACTGTACTCGTTAGAATAGTGCGATGCACATTGCTTGAAAAAAAAATTCGTCTCAAGATCTCAAAACTAGAGACTTCAAGCTTCAAAATGGTTTTTTTCAATTCCGATACGATCATTTTTGAGAAAGATACGGCCATTTGAAAAACCGCTAAAAATTTGGAAATTTTTTTTTGATCCTTTAATTTTTTCCGCTAGTGTATGCATTTGATGAAGAGATTCTTTGGGATTCCAATCACGTTATTTTTCCTCATCGAACGATATGAAGCATTGATACTCTTGAATTTTTCAAATTTAATTTCTCATACAATCTCATGCTGATTCCAAAAATGAACAAAAGAAATTCATAAGACTATAAAATGACTCCAATTGCAATTGAATTATATGCATTTGACAGAAAATTAAGATTGTAGTCTATTTCTTTATTGATTCTGAATTGATTAGCTTGATGTTTCGACGGTTTCATATTTTCTTCATTTGATTTCACTTATGCATCAATGCTGACTTCAAAAATGAAAGAAAAAATGTCACTATTCCATGAAATATCTCAGAATGCATTGAAATCACATGCTCTCGATGAAAAAATGTTAATGATTCCAATTACTCGATTCCATTTCAATCAAACAATATGAAACATCGACACTCTTGAAGTTTTCAATCTAATTTCTCATATAATCTCATGCTGATTCCAAAAATGAACAAAATAAATTCATAATACTATCAAATGACTCTAGATGCGATTAAATTATATGCGTTTGACGAAAAATCATGATTGTAGTCTATTCCTTTATTTATTCTGAGTGGATTAATGTGATTTCTCGACGGTCTCATATTTTTTAAATTTAATTTCACTCGTGCATCAATGCTGACTCCAAATATGAGAAAAAAAATGTCACTATCCTGTGAGATATTCCAGAATGCATTGAAATCATATGCATTTGATGAAAAGAAATTCCATGTTTTCAATTACTCGATTGCATTGCAATCGAACGATATGTAGCATCGACATCCTTGAATTTTTCAATTTCATTCCCTGTACAATCTCATCCTGATTTCAAAAATAAACAAAATAAATTCATGATACTATAGAATGACCTGGGATGCAGAAAAGCTGTATGCATTTGACGAAAAATAATTATTGTATTCTGAATCGGTTCTGAAAAACAGGAGAAATCCAGTTCTTCAGAACCGATTCAGTTCTTTTAGATCTGTAGTACTGAGGGTCTAATATTTCTTCATTCAGTTTCATCTGTGATCCCATACTGCCTCGAAAAATAAAAAGCTGAGTGTCAGTATTGTATGGCGTGTCTTAGAATAGACTGAAATCATATGCATTGGATGCAAAGAATCTTCATCTATTCAATCACTCGATTTCATTTCAATCAAACGATATGGATTACGACGCCTTTAAATTTTTCCATTCAATTTTTCCATAAAATCCCATGCTGAGTTCGAAAATGACTAAAAGAAATTTCTTTTCCAATCAAATTACTCTGTATTTACTGTATTTGTATGCATTTCATGGAGGGAATTCGTTTAAAATTCTTCTCCGGAGTTTAATGATAGTTCATATGCCATGGTATCCCTCATGACTTTCAAGAATTCGTTGAAGTATAACTTCATCCTAAGCTTCTATTTTTACTAAAAAAAAGTCCATGAATATGTATGAAAGAATAAAGCGTACGAATGGTTGGAAAATGGAATTTTCGTATCTTTAACTTGGACTAGTTGTGTCTCAGGGGCATATCTTCTGGTTTCGAGGAATCCTTGTAAAGCATAGTACGCGTTCACTGCTTCTTGCGCATTGTGTATATCAAAGGTGGGCGAGTTTCAGGTAGTCGGGATCCCAGAGCCTTAATTCCATTGATACTCCTCGTACCTGAGGCCATAAACTGCCCCCCTGCCAATTACACAATTATGCATTTTTCTGAGTACCGAGTGTCGGTGACGAATCACGCGGGCTTCCATACATTATTTCATTTTTCTTCGCAAAAAATTACATTAAAAGAACAGAACATGAAAAATATCTGGCTCTGTTCGCGAGATATTCTAAAAAAAAAAAAAGATTTAAGAACTCGAAAAATGAAAGGAGAGGCGATTTTCAGTCAAATCAATTTTATTCCATTTGTTTTTCTCAAATATTTGGAAAACCATGCAAGATAGAACGATATTATCCATAGCTGGTTTTCTAGAGAATTCCAAGAGCAACAGAAGTAGATTCGGACAAAATGGCGCTATTTCACTCAGTGTCCAAGATATTCCTAGAAATCTGATGCAGAATTCGAGAATTCACAAAATAAAAGATTTTCAGACAAATCGGTTCTATTCCATCAGTTTTTCTCAAATATCTCAGAAATCAAGCGAGATAGAGCGATTTTAGTCGAATCCTATTCTGTAGCTCCTAAAATTTTCGACAAAAAAATATTTCTACAAAATGACACTATCTCACTTAGTTTCCGAAATATAATCAAAAAACTTATTCAAAACTCGAAAAATCAAAAAGAGTTAGAGATATTCAGAAGAATTGATTTTATTCCATCAGTTTTTCTCAAATATGCTAGACAACAAGTGAGATAGAGCGAATTCACTTCAATGCTTGTTTTGAGCGTATGAATTTTCAGTGGATTTTCAGGGTGGACTGTAGGAGACGGTTTTTTATGAGGTGAAAAAACGTTGAAGTCACTGATTACAATGAGCCGCAAGGCAAAACCGTTTTATTAAACGGGGAAAAGCCCGCTCGTCGAGAGATAATACACTTCACTTTCAAATAAATTAATTTGTTGATTTGACTTTGCTTCTAATGTTCTTGTTGATATTCAATAAAACTTTAAATAGAAAACGAGATAATTAACACTTTAATTAACTTGAGGAAAACGATTTAACTTCGCGATCAAAAAGATACCACGCTGCGTCCAATTTGACCATTCGGTGTAGAGTGAGGTAGTTGGAGGGGGGAGAATTAGTCTTCTGGTCCGGGCCCAGTGTCGCTGGGCTCGGTTGACCAATTGACCAATCGTTGCAGCTCAAATTTAGCGGGAAAATCACTACGTTTTGACCATCCTCCCCCCATTCAGCACGTCTGCTGTGCTGAATGTTTATTCTCGTTGGTCTTCTTCATCTGATTGTCGTTGGTCTTCTGGTTGGGCCTCTTCTTCTGACTGGTCATCTTGAGTTGAGTCAATTGGAAGCTGACAGAGCTTTGCAATTGGTCTGTCGTAGTTGGTAAAGGTGACAGTGACATTGTCGGTCCTTGGAGTCCCATCTGGCAGTGTTGGTACCTCTGCTTGGGCAACTCTGACTGTGGTGACTCGGTTGGGTCTATCAGCACCTGGTGATACGTCAATGACCCGGGCTAGGGGCCATCTTCCTGGAGGATGGTCTTCTTTGACCATGAGAACCATGTCACCGACTTGGATGTTGGGTTGTTGATTTTTCCACTTGGAGATAGCCTGATATCGTTGAAGGCACTCCTTTGACCAATGTTTCCAGAATTGTTGGATTTTCTGAGTCACCAGGCTCCATCGTTGAGTTTTGTTGGGATTCTCGTTTTCAACTGATGGCTCTGGTAGTAGTTGAAGAGGTTCACCAATCAGAAAATGCCCTGGAGTTAGCGCTTGGAGATCTTCTGGGTCATCAGACATTGGTGCAATCGGTCGAGGATTCAGACACGCTTCGATCTGAATCACGATGCTGTTGAGTTCCTCGTAGGTGATCAATGTTGTGCCAAGAACCCTTTCGAGGTGGTACTTCACTGATTTAACAGCTGCCTCCCATTCGCCACCAAAATGGGGTGCTCTTGGTGGAATAAATTGTAACGTGACTTTTTACCCGGGGGGATAAAAAGCCACCACGCCGTCCCTCCCTCCACCTCTCTCAATGAAGTACCCTCATTAAAAACCGTTTATGGGCGCCAGGTGATTTTTGCGGAACCACCAAACCGGAAGTTCCTCGGCGGAGTCCTGTCCTACATGTTTACGGCTCATAACTGGCCCGTAGCAGCAAGGAGTTCCGCCGAGAACGGAACGAAATAGGCGGAGGGGGGGAGGTGTTACCTTCTTCCCAGCTAGCCCGAGAGAAAATACGTATCATGAGTCAGGGGGGGAATCGAGGGTGTTAACCCGATCCGATGCCATTTCCCATTAACACAAAGAAAAACCCTTAAAACTAACCAAATGAAATCTGAAAAGTGAGAAATTTTGGGAAGAGGAAACCCTCAAATAAATTACTCGTACATTAGAGAAAATCAGAGTATATTGACAGAATAATAATAATTACATTTAACTTGATCCAACAATTAAGAATTATCGGAAATTTTAATCAAAGACAAAAAGAAGTTAATTCATAAAAAATAATAATTATTGAAAATTCAATTCGAAAGGAATTACAGAAATACATGATTTTAGTTATGATCATTTAGAGTACTGAAATACATTGATTTTAGTTATGATTATTACGGGTATCGAAATTAAATTATTCTAGTTATCATTATTGAATTCTAGGTAGTACAATAACCATCCAAAGGCACAAATCCTCGGAACTCGTCCGAGGTATACGGGTGACGCGATACGGAGGGAAGGAGGGAATAAAAATGCTTCGTTTACAGGACTAACGCATTTTCTTCAAAATTATATTCCAGATTTTATTCAATAAAAAATAGAAATATGTTTCGGGAGGGGTGAAAATGGGGTCGTTGGGTTCACCTACTTCATCCCTATGGAATGGGATCGATTTCGGGATTTTTCCACGGGAATTAGGGAAGTTATTCCTCAAAAACCATTTTCCCTACCCAAACGTAACGAGTGCGAGTGAGATAGACTCACTGCGCGTCACGGCAAGTAAAAGGCGTGGGGCTTTTCGGGTTTTAACGTACAACAAAATGAATGATAACGACACGGCAATTGTTAAGGTGAATTAATTGATTAATTAATTAGTTAATTGTTTCGGGGATGAGTCGGGAAGTTACGGCTTGAATCGACACGGCTAACGGGAGTGAAACGGGATATTTGGGGTAACGATACTTTATCTCACCCAATTCGATGACTTTGTGACGATTGACGCAATTACTATTTAAAAAACTTGAATATTATTATTGACTCTACTTTAGCGAAACTTTAATTTTGGGCGCCAGTTGGTCACAATTAATAAAAATGCCGAATGACCAACAATTCGGCTAGCTTTGATCTCAGGGGGGAAGGAGGACGATACTCCTTGCGTCCTAGACTTTACTGAAAAGGATTGAGGCAGTAATAAATGACGCAAACATTTAAATTAACAATAGAATTCCTTTATTCACATTAAATGGCTTGACTCGACGTTGATTTATAGAATGACTCGACGCTACTATTGGATAAACGGGCCAGAAGGGCGGTGAAAGCAGGTGGATCTGACCTGAAGATGACGAACTTGACTGGACTAGACTTTGACCTATCCTCCTGATGCTACTGGACTCTTGACGATGTTGACTGGACTCGACTTGACGATACTTGACTTAACTCTACTTTACTGCACTTTACTTCACTTTTTACTGTTTATCTCATTACAGTTCTCTTTACTTGACGATCACTTTTCGACCACTTCTCGACACTAGGACACGACGGTTCCATAGCTCCCGTACGAGTCACGGTTCGCGAAGGTGCAAAGCCCTACGCGAATTTTCGATGATCTCCCCTGCTCCCCTCGTCTATACCTCAAGCTTCGATGAGGAAGCGATATCCCCCACTCACAATACCCGCGTTACGCGAAACTTGAGTTGACGAGTGATTTCTCACTCGTCACAACGCCCCTTATTTAATTTTTTAAGGAGCCCTCCTGGGCGATTATTCAAACGAACAATATTTCTCAAATTTTCAGTACTTTAACTGACATGACTTTACTCAACTTCTACTCCTCGCCTTCACTCCCTACTTTATTTTTCACTCATTACCCATACTTTATTTTTTCACTCATTGCCCATACTCATAACCCATACTTTATTTTTCCACTCATTGCCCATACTCATAACCCATACTTTATTTTTTCCATTGACAATAGATCTTTCTCGTCATTCTCAATTGCAGGAATTGTCATTACTCTTCAAAGCACAATTCATCGAAAATTGGCTTTTTCTCTACACAGCAAGAATCATTGGTTCAAGATTGTGTTGAGATCCCTTGACTACACTCGACGAATAAGACCTCATGAACTCGACAGATTCCTTTTCTCCAGAATCCTCCGGATCGGATAGTTCCCGCTTGGATCCCTTCAAACTCAACTTGACGACACTCTCCACTTCTACTGTTGAACTTAGCTCATTGTCTTCTTGGTGTCCAACCGTACCAGAATCTCCAACATGTTCAACAGTACCAGAGTCTTCTTGATTGGAGTTATTCGCTCCATTTCCTTCCAGATTCTTCTTCACTCTACTCAACGTAAATGACCTTGTACTTTTAAATAATTTCTCTGGACTTCCACCAGACTTTACATTACTCAACTTTACTCTACTGGACTTTAATTTACTCGACTTTACTCTACTATACTTTACTTCACATAACGTTACTCTACGGGACTTTACTTTACGTTTATTTAATCGTCCGTTGACATTACTTGAGTTGAGGCTTCCTCTACTCGACCAAACTCTACTTAACTTTACTTTACTCGACGACTTTTTACTTGATGATTCTTTACTCGAAATTACTTTATTTGGTTTCACTTTACAAAATGGCGTTTTGCCTGACTCTACATTTCTAGACGATAATTTCCTGGACCGCACTTTACGAGCCTGCTCTTTACGAGACTGCTCTTTACCGGACTTTACTTGACAGTGCTCGACTTTACTTGACAAAGCTTTTCTCGACCGAACTTCACTAATCTGAGCTTTACTTGACTCGAAGTTACTCGGCTGAGCTTTACTTGACTGAAAATCCCTAGATAGAGCTTTATTTGACTTTAAATTACTAAAATGAGCTTTATTTGACTTGAAATCCCTAGATTGAGCTTTATTTAGCAGAAAGTTACTAGAAAAAGCTTTCACCGAGAGAGCTTTACTTGACTGACAATTTTGAAGTTGAGCTTTATTTGACAAGACTTCACTGGACAGAATTTCACTTGATGGAGCTTCACTTGACTGAACTATTCTTCGATGCTGAGTCCTCTCATCTGAGGTTGTCTCTTGACGAGGGATTTCCTTGACTTGATACTGATGGACCATTATCATCTCTTCAGCATCCTCAAAACTTCTTGACTGATTCCACGCTACTCCAATAATATTATTTTCTTCAATCTTTTCTATCTCATCGACTTCATTGACTGGGATTTTTCTGGTAGTTTCTTCTTGAGCTAACTAGTCTCTCTATCTGACTTGTACCCTTAATTTCTCGAGACTCTGACGTTAGCTTCAAGATTTCTCCATACGAGTTGAAGTGCTCTTCTTTCGACAAAACGGAATAATTTCTCCGAATGAACATTCTTTGAAATTTTCTCTCAAACTCGGTCCAGGTAGAGACAGAACGTTTAATACTTCTCCACCAAGACAAAGCATGACCTTCGAGGACTTCTGATAATAGCGTCACTCTATCTAATATCCTAGTCCCTCGACTTTCGCAATACTCGACAAAATTTCTTAAAAATTCTTCACCGTCTTCATCTGGCAAGCCGGAGAATCTGAGTCTCCAGTTTGTTGCTTGCTCCATTACTTCATTTAAATTTTCATCACGGTGTTGAGGCCTCTGATTGCTGAAAGACGCATACCAGTAAGCTGGATACTCGTTTTATTGGCTTCCATAGTCATCTCGTGACGGTCTAAATTCGGAGTAAATTTGGGACTGCCTGTACTCATAATAATCTCTACTCGAATAATAATCTTGCCATTGAATTTCTGACAATTCCTCCATTGATCCTGACATTATTACAATTTTTTCATCTTAATTCAATACTCAATTTTCTTTACTTATTTCAATACCCAATTATTTTCTTTACATGTACATTAAATTTCATTTTCCTCTACTTAGACTTTCACTTTTAATTTTGACTCGAATTATATTGATTTTAATTTCAATATTTCTATTACTTTTCACATCGACTATACTGAATTCACGAATTCTCAGAATTGCGCTACTGATCAAAACAATACGAACAAATTACTGCCTCACGTAAATTTCAATGGGATTGCGTCACCGTCAACTACATTTCAATACTCTAATTTCTTTTACTTTACTTTAAATTTTTATTCTCGGAATTCGTATTCACTGAGAATCCTTTCATCTTTACTTTACAAAATTATTGATTTTTACTCTACTTTTACTTGACTCAATTTTAAATTTTTACATTACAAAATTCTTGATTTTCGCTTTACTTTTGCTCTAAAAAATTCTCAATTTTTACGTTACTTTTACTTTACCACAATTTGACGCGTTGCCCCACGTTGGGCGCCATTGTGACGATTGACGCAATTACTATTTGAAAAACTTGAATATTATTATTGACTCTACTTTACCGAAACTTTAATTTTGGGCGCCAGTTGGTCACAATTAATAAAAACGCCGAATGACCAACAATTCGGCTAGCTTTGATCTCAGGGGGGAAGGAGGACGATACTCCTTGCGTCCTAGACTTTACTGAAAAGGATTGAGGCAGTAATAAATGACGCAAACATTTAAATTAACAATAGAATTCCTTTATTCACATTAAATGGCTTGACTCGACGTTGATTTATAAAATGACTCGACGCTACTATTGGATAAACGGGCCAGAAGAGTGGTGAAAGCAGGTGGATCTGACCTGAAGATGACGAACTTGACTGGACTAGACTTTGACCTATCCTCCTGATGCTACTGGACTCTTGACGATGTTGACTGGACTCGACTTGACGATACTTGACTTAACTCTACTTTACTGCACTTTACTTCACTTTTTACTGTTTATCTCATTACAGTTCTCTTTACTTGACGATCACTTTTCGAACACTTCTCGACACTAGGACACGACGGTTCCATAGCTCCCGTACGAGTCACGGTTCGCGAAGGTGCAAAGCCCTACGCGAATTTTCGATGATCTCCCCTGCTCCCCTCGTCTATACCTCAAGCTTCGATGAGGAAGCGATATCCCCCACTCACAATACCCGCGTTACGCGAAACTTGAGTTGACGAGTGATTTCTCACTCGTCACAACTTTTCCTGGATCCTTCTCATCCTCTGGACGAAATGGCCTCTCCACATCCTGTAGGTAGTCCGCTTCCGTGACACTGATGAAACGGCAGGGCTCGTACGTGTTGTCCCGTTGCCTGCTCACTCTCGACTGACTCTTCAGACGCGATCAGTCGTCCGGGGGGGGGGGGGGGGGTGCTCGAGCCAACTCATGCCCCTCGGTGCCGTCATGGTGCATGACAGTCGTGCTCGTACGGGACTCTCCTCACGCGGGAATATTTGAGCTCTCATCAACTCAAGTTTATCTCGCGGGCTTTTTTTTCTAATTGTTTTTATTAATTCGCGACCGGGCTACTTTTCGGAGCGCTTCTCCGGGGATCCTCTAATGAAACTAATTTAAATAACATAATCCTGGGACACGGATCTTGTCCGCTGATGCCCCTTAAACCTAACCGGGACTTACCCAATATTAACTCCCTAATTTCCTAATACTAATTAACCTAACCGGGATTCACCTCCCAAAATTACACCAATAAGGCACAGATCTTGTCTGCTGATGCCTCTTAAAACTAACCGGGCCTTTATCCCCAAAAATATAAAACATGAGCCGTTTGAGGCACGGATCTTGTCCACTGCTGCCTCTAGCTCCTTACTAATAATTTCACTAATTGTCCCTTCACAATTTAAACTGAATCCCCTTATTGGGAGCGCCAGTTTAACTGGACTTTGTGCGCTTTCTCCGATCCCTAACCTCACTTCCGCTTTAAACGGTCGCGTTTCGGGGTTGTCACGTGGTTATTACAGGCTTTTCGTTACGGGGTTGGATGGGACTTTTCGGGGGTATTTGCCTTTATCTCGTGCGCGATGGTTATTGTACGTACCTGTGCTCGGCCGATGTTCTGCTGGACAACGAGAACCTTTGGGGCTCGTTACAAGATGACCACTGAGTCCCAGTTGTGGCAAGGGCAGCTTGTACCTGTTGATTATCGTCAGTGCCTTGTTGATAGAGCCTGTTCAACTCTGCTGCTGCTCCAGTGAGTGTTGATGCATTGTCACTGTACATCTTTTCCGGCATGCCTCTTCTTCCAGTGAACCGTTCGTAGGCTCCGATGAAGGCATCCGTGGTCTGTCTAGTGACAAGCTGGAGATGCACTGCTGAGGTTGTGAAGCACACAAAGACGACGATGTGAACAGTAGTTGGTTGACTGTTTGTTGGCCTCCATTTGAGGATTGGTAGTGGACCTGCATAGTCCACTCCCGTGTGGAGAAAAGCTCGTGCTGGTGAGACTCGTTGAGAGGGCAATTGACCCATCAATTGTTGAGTCAATCTTCCTCGATGTCTAGTGCAGGTAACACATCGTTGAATGAAAGCTCTCACAGTGTCCCTGCCACCAACAATCCAATATTTCTGGCGTGTGACTGCCAGAGTTAGTTGGGTTCCACCATGAAGAGTGCGTCGATGAGCTTGCTCGATGACTAGACTGGTGAGTTTCGAGTGTCTGGGCAAAATGATTGGATGTATTTCCTCTGGATCCAACAATGAGTTTTTTAATCGTTCTCCAAGCCTGAGAATTTCTTGATCATCAAGAGTAGGTGTCAAGTTGGCCAGTGGATGACGATTTGGTAGTTGGTTTCCGTTGTTGAGCGTCCGTAACACAGAGGAAAAATATTAAAATTGAGTGATTTTTATCCAGAACAATCGTGCTTCGTTGAGTTCCACTGTTGTTGAAGCTGCAGATGGTGGAGTTGGTTGTCTCTTGAACCGATCAATGGCCCTGTTGATGGTTGCTGTCACCTGAAGAGCCTTTTCCAATGTTGAGTATCGCTCGAGAACTTCGGCCATGGCGTGAACCCTTAGCCTAACTGCTACTGGGTGAGCTGGAGCAGGTTTCTCTTCAGCTGAAGCAGGTTTCTCTCCAGCTGAAGCTTCTGTTGGGACTTCAGTAGTTGATGATGGCCAAGAATCATCTTCTTGGCGAAGCCATTCAGGTCCAGTCCACCATAGTTGATGAACAAACAATTATTGTGCTGTTACCCCACGAGAAGCTCAGTCAGCTGGATTTTTAAGTCCACTGTTATGTCTCCACGTGGCTGTTGGCAAAGCTTCTTGAATCTGAACGACTCGGTTGTGGACATAGTCTTTCTATCTTGAGGCGTGGCTGTTGATCCAAGCTGGAGCAACTGTCGAGTCTGACCATAGATGAATTTCTGAATTTTTCATCTTCAGTGTGTTGATGGTCCAGACTACCAGTTGTGTTAGCATGGCAGCTGCGTTGAGTTCCAATCGAGGTATGGTGGTGCGTTTGATAGGTGCAACTCTTGTTTTAGCACACACCAGAGTTGTTGTAATGGGCTCATTGATACTTTCAGTTCGTAGATACACTACTGCTCTCATTGCTGTCGTAGAGGCGTCTGCAAATTCATGTATTTGCACGTTGACTGTTGCTGGAGAGTTTCTCAACCATCGGGGGATTGATAGTTGATTCAGCTTGGTGAGGTCTTCTCTGAAGTTTCTCCATTGATGAACCTGCTCAGTTGGCAGAGGATCATCCCAATTGAGTTTGATTTTCCATAGATCTTGGATAATCATTTTTTCTCTTACGACAACTGGAGCGATGAATCCCAACGGATCGAAGATTTGAGCGATTTCCGACAGAAGGGTTCTCTTGGTGAAGATCGTTGAGTTGAACTGCTTGGATTTGTACTGGAATGCGTCAGTAGAGGGTTGCCAACACAATCCAAGTACTTTGATGACGGCTTCTTCAAAATCAACTGTAGAGTTTCCAGTTGGAAGACCCAATTGTTGGAGTACTTGAGGACAATTGCTCGTCCACTTCTGCAATGGAAATCCTCCGGCTTTGCACAGCCCAATTAGTTGAATGATTATCTTCTTGAGCTCACTCTGGTTGCTAGAGCCTCCGTAGATGTCATCTACGTAACGCCCCTTGGTGATAGCCTCTACTGCTGCTGGATATCGATGTCCTTCATCAACTGCGAGTTGTTGAAGACATCTCAATGCTTGCCATGGTGCACAACTCGTACCATATGTCACTGTGGTGAGTTGATAGGTGATGAGCTTGTTGGTTTCCTCGTTGACCCACAAAATTCTCAATAAGTCCCAGTCATCTGGGTGAACGTTGATTTGTCTGAACATCTTTTCTATGTCCGTACCAAAGACATATCTGTGTTTGCGAAACCATGTGAGCACATCCATGGCGTTGACCTGGAGCTTTCCCCCTGTGTAGAGGATGTCGTTGAGTGAGACGTTCGTTGAACTTGGACCTACGCCATTGAAGACGACTCTCAACTTAGTTGTGATGGCGTCTTCTCTCAACACTCCATGATGCGGTAGATAGTAGGCCTTTGATGGGTTTGGTGCATCATCAGGAACTCGTCTCATGTGTCCAAGTGCCTCGTACTCCTTGATGAAGTCTTTATACAGCTTTGCATACGTCTCATTTAAATTGAGACGACGGAAGACTCCTTGTAGTTGACGAGAGGCCTTAAATGTTGAGTCACCGAGAGCATTTGGTGATGTTCGTAGAGGTAGTCGTACGACGTATCTCCCAGTGATATCTCTCGTGTGAGTCTAGAAAATGTTCCTCACATTGTTGGTCTTCTGGTGATAGCTCTTTTGAAGTTGAGTGGTTCGGCAGCTCTTCCTGGTTCCAAAATCTTTGTAGGAGCTCTATCAGTTGCTCATTGGATGACTTCTTCACGGCCGTTGAAGAGGTCACCGTTGAACAACCTTTGCAGCAGACTGGACCTGACAAGATCCAACCAAAGAGGGTGCGTTGGCCAACTAATTGAGAGCTTCCGGACCTGATAACTTCATCTTCTATGATTTGCCCATAGTTACCAGCCCCAATGATGATGTCAACGGAACCAGGTTTGAGATAATCATCATCGGCTAGTTGGAGTTCTGCTAATGAGCCGATTGATGCAGACTTGCACGAGAAAGATAGCAGTCTTGTTGTAAGTCGACGTAGAATGTGGGCGTTTAGTTATGCCTGCTTTTGTTGATTCCTCGACTGTAAGGTGACTGTAACTTTTCCTCTCGTGCGTCCTGAATTGATACCACCAATTCCTATTAATTCTATTGTTGATGATCTCCGTTGCAACTTCAATTCACGTACTAGTTGGTCTGTGATGAAGGATAACTCCAATCCCTGATCAATGATCAGTCTTGCTTTAATTGAGGATCCACTTGGTGATAAAACTTGAGCTTTTGATGTTGCTAAAAGCACAAATTTCTGCTCTACTGTTGAATGGTTGATGCTGCTCTGCTGGTTGGTGCTCTGCTCCAAGATGTTCTGATTGTTGATGATCTCTGCTTGATGATCAGGATGATCATGATTGTTGATGGCATCACCAATGCTGTTTTCATTGGAGATGCTTTCTTCGTTGATGTCTCTGCTAGCGTTCTCCATAGTTGTCTGATTGTTGATGTCCTCATGGACTAGTTGAGTGAGTCTCTTCCGGTTCTCATGAGTCATCTGATTGTTGATGATCTCTGGATTTGTTGAAGTCGTTAATGCTCTGTTAGCTACTGTAGAGAATGACCAATGAGTTGAGAGTTAATTGAGTGTGTTGATGAAGACTCACTCGTATTAGCTCCACCAGATCCTGGAGGATTGTTGGACTTCTGAGTGTTGTCCTTTGGAGGTGCTGGTGGACCTGTCAAGTACGGACTGCTCCCATGTAGCAGGGTATGATGATTGCCCTGGCGTCTGTGGCAAAACTTCTTGCCCACTTGAGAACATCCTCGAACTCGATGAGACCCCAGGCAGTTGAAGCACAATTACTCTTCTATTGCTACTCCAAATCGTAGCACTGCTGATAGCTCTTTGAAGCGTTGATAATACGCCAGAAAGTGCTGTCCCTTGCAGTGACTGCAACAATTCTGCAAGTTGGGTGGCGTTGTTGGTGGTTCCACGTTTTGCCCTAGTTGAGTGGCGTGGTTGATTCCAGCCTTCTCCTTTTTCTTGTTGCCTGGCTGTTGCTTGGGCGGATTGTTGTTGAATCTCTCTCCTGCTTTGATGCCTCTTGCAACAGCTTCGACGAAGTTCACCAACTCCTCGAGTGATGGAAACTTCTTCGAATTACTCATCTTGATTTCCCACTCTTTCAGGGTTCCATCATTTAGAGAGCTGCTTAACAGGTACACCATGAACTGCTCCATCAGTTCTTCCTTGGGTAATCCCGTCATACTCAATAGAAAGTCAAGTGTCTCCTGAGTCTTTGAAGCACTAGCACTCAAGTTCTCTGACGTTGGATGGTTGATCTTTTGCATGCTGAGGATTCTGTTGAACAGAGACGCAGCAATGACCCTCGGGTTGTCATACTTCTGGGTCAACTTTGCCCATGCCTTGGCATAGTTGGCCTCTGTGATGTTGAATGTCGCAATGAGATCTGCAGCTGAACCACGAAGACACTCTTTCAGTCGTGTCAACTTCTGCACATCTGGAATTTCAAGTTTTCCCACTAGTGATTGGAAACTATCACTGAACTGTTTCCATTCGGGAAACAATCCACTAAACACTGGCATGGCCAATCGAGCTAGTTGAGTGCCATGGTTGTTTCCTGGAGAACTTTGTTGACTCTTCCGTTTGCCCTTTGAGATCGTAAATGAGCATGATGTTCCTCATCTTGGCCTGTTCGCCTCGATAAATGGCCTCATCAAACTCTGTATCCATCTCAATTGGAACAAACTCTATGATTTCACTCTGGAGTGAACGAAATTCTGCCCAGGTGTTGTTGACAAGGCTCTCCAACCCTTTGAGCCTCTGCATGGATGACTTGTTGAGTTCAGCTGCTTCACGTTGGGGTCTCCTGGAGATCTTCCAAATCCTGAATTTTGATTGGCAATTCTCGCCATTTACTGCGTTGCCCATTGGTCAATTTATCTTCAGGTTGTTGGGTGATAACAGCCTGTTGTTGAGCTTCAATGTTGGCTGTTCTAATTTGTTGAGTCCCTGGAGCAGCTTCTGCGAGTTGTTGAATCACTGGTAGAGTTGTTGCAGGTTGTTGAGGCACTTGAGGAGTTGTTGCCGCTTGTTGAGGCACTTGAGGAGTTGTTGCAGCTTGTTGAAACACTGGAGGAGTAGTTGCAGGTTGTTGAGCCCCTGGAGGAGTTGCTGATGGCTGTTGAGAGAGACCCCCTCCATCGGATGTTCCATTAGCCCCTCCATTGAGTGGTGAAGATAATGGGTCAAATAAATCTCCCATGAGATTAATATCATTCTCCCATTGCAATGAGCCGTCACCTCGACTCACGTTGAGGTTCTCTTGATCCATCACTGTAATTAATTGGAATGTAATTAGTAAAAAATCAAAATTGACTTGTGATGAGATTGTAGAGTTGACGTTCCTTCTTTATCGACGGTCGGTAAACCGGAATCTGTTTTACCGACTGTTGGATGGATCTCCTTTACCAACGGTTGTATGCCAAGACTGCTGTACTGACTGTTGGGTGTCGGTTGAGTCACCCCCTGTGGTGAGACTTGAGTGTCTCACATTTTGAATTTGTGTTTACTTCAAGACAAGATGTAAACACTGAAGACCTTGATGACACAAAGGATCACTCAACTTGTTTTATTTTATCGATTTATCGCGCACAAACTTCATTGTTTTTTTTTCACAAGCTCGTGTGAATCCCGAATTTTGTTCAGCACGAGGCGTCCCTTTCTCACTTCACAAATTCGCACTTTTTCTATGCTACAGATCCGGCTACTCGAAGGACCAATGTTTTGAGCGTATGAATTTTCAGTGGATTTTCAGGGTGGACTGTAGGAGGCGGTTTTTTATGAGGTGAAAAAACGTTGAAGTCACTGATTACAATGAGCCGCAAGGCAAAATCATTTTATTAAACGGGGAAAAGCCCGCTCGTCGAGAGATAATACACTTCACTTTTAAATAACTTAATTTGTTGATTTGACTTTGCTTCTAATGTTCTTGTTGATATTCAATAAAACTTTAAATAGAAAACGAGATAATTAACACTTCAATTAATTTGGGGAAAACGATTCAACTTCGCGATCAAAAAGATACCACGCTGCGTCCAATTTGACCGTTCGGTGTAGAGTGAGGTAGTTGGAGGTGGGAGAATTGGTCTTCTAGTCCGGACATAGTGTCGCTGGGCTCGGTTGATCAATTGACCAATCGTTGGAGCTCAAATTTAGCGGGAAAATCGCTACGTTTTGAACAATGCTTTTTTGTAGCTCTTGAAATTTTCTACAAAACATTCTTAGGGCAACATCGCTCTATCTCGCTTAATCGATAATCTGTGCTTCAAGAAGCTTCAGAAACACGCAAACCCAGCTCCAACAGTTGCGGGCAGTCACAAGAATCAACTACAAAACATTCTTAGGGCAACATCGCTCTATCTCGCTTAGTTTCTGAGATATTGAAAAAACCTAGTTTCGAAAAATTAAAAGATGTAAAACAAGTTAATTTTTTGTTATCAGTTTCTTCGAGATATCTTGGAAACTAAGTGAGATAGTGCTATTTTACCCCAATCTACTTTGAGAGCTTTTAAAATTCTCTACAAGACCAGCTCATTGCAAAATCGCGCTACTTCCTTCAGTTTTCAAGATATTAAAAAAAACTGTTGAAAAAAATTGACTTTTACCTCTTCACTACTGAACTAAGAAAAGGTGGGAGGGGGGGGGGGATAGTGGTGAGGTGTAATTTTTGGGGGACTGCACCTGACCCAGTTATAGTCCGATTACCGAAAGGTTTACTTTTTTTAAGTAAGGTTAGATACGGTTTCGGGCTCTCGGGAAAGTAATCCTTTTAAAAATCGGACTATAACAGGATTAACGCCGAGCACTGTCCCCCCTAATGAAAGATCCTGATTTGCCCATCTCTGCTGTATGCGCACTGGATGAGTGGACAAATGTAAGATACTCGTGTCGGGTGTTCACTATCTGCACACCTGTCAAGTGATTCTCATTTTCTATTTCATGAGTTTTGGCCTTCCTCCTCTCGCATAATCTAGAATGACACTTTCATAATTCCTCAATCGAATGATTTCGTTTGTGGTTGACAAAATTTTGGATGAGAAAGATCTCATGATTCAATAACAAAGAACAAGGGTGCTGAGATAGCAGGATTCTGAGTCTGGAGTACACGGAGATGTGAGGCTGGTACATGGTGACTACATGGCAAGTGCATTGCCAGCACGCGGCAAGTACACGTGAACTGCATGACTGGCACACGACATGTACACGCCACATACACAGAGACTGCACAACTGGCACGTGCTATCTACGTGGCAAGTGCACGACTGGCACGCAGCAAGTACACGGACATTGCACAGCTGGACCACGGCATCTACGTGGCAAGTGCACGACTGGCACGTGGCAAGTACACGGAGATTGCATGGCTGACATGCGGTGAGTACGCAGAGACCACATGGCTGGTACGCGACAAGTACACGGAGACTGCACGGCTGACACGCAGCGAGTACATGGAGACTGCACGGCTGGCACGCAGCATGTACATGGAGACTGCACCGCTGGCACAGGGCATCTATGTGGTGAGTGCACGACTGACACGTGACAAGTACACGGAGATTGCACGGCTGGCACGTGGCAAGTACGCGGAGACCACGAAGCTGATACGTGGCAAGTACACAGAGACTGCACGGCTGACACGTGGCGAGTACATGGAGACTGCACGGCTGGCACAGGGCATCTATGCGACGAGTGCACGGCTGGCACGGGGCATCTATGCGGTAAGTGCACAACGGACACGTGGCAAGTACACGGAGACTGCATGGCTGGCACGTGACAAGTACGCGGAGACCACACGGCGGGTACATAGCAAGTACACGGAGACCACACGGCTGGTACATGGCAAGTACACGGTGACTGCACGACTGGCACGCAGCAAGTACACGGAGACTGCATGGCTGGTACATGACATGTACATGGCATGTACACAAAGACTGCGCGGCTGATACACCGCATCTATGCGGCAAGTGCACGACTGGCACTCGACAAGTACATCGAGACTGTATGGCTGGCACGCGGCATGTATACAGAGACTGCATGGGTGGCACGTGGCATCTATCCAGCAAGTGCACGATTGGCACGCGGAGAGTACACGAAAACTGCTGGCACGTGGCAAGTACACGAAAATGGCTGGCACGTGGCAAGTACGCGGAGACTGCACGGCTGGTAGGCGGTGAGTACATGGAGACTGCACGGCTGACACGCAGTGAGTACATGGATAATGCATGGCTGGTACGAGGCATCTATGTGGCAAGTGCACGGCTGGCACGGGGCATCTTTGCGGTAAGTGCACGACTGATACGAAGTATTTGAAAACGGAGAAGTGCATGGAGAAATCTCTCTAGGTCATCCATGAATCGCAGACGAGCTAATCACTGATCAATCAGAACCTGGAAACGTCTCAATCACTCTGAAATACTCTACAAACGACTAGCAATTCATTTGAGATGATAAAGAGACAGCAGGAGCTACTCAACGAGTTGAAGAATTGAACTCGAGTGACTACAACGCAACGAAAACTCTCGAAGCTGGATATCAAATGTTCATCGATAATCTGTGCTTCAAGAAGCTCCAGAAACACGCAAACCCAGCTCCAACAGTTGCGGGCAGTCACAAGAATCAACTACAATCCTCCAATGTCTCCTCGCCACTTAAACAATGAGTCACACTATCACACTCTCGATGACGATCATTCCTGTTATCTGGAGTTCATGCACGTACCAGGAGACAGCTGAAACTCGAAGGAGAACCGAAACCCGACGGGAATTTCTGAATAGGAAGGCAGCCCTGACGTCTGCATAACGCGCTGCTGTGGACACTAGGTCCTGGTATGAAACTCCAGGAATCAACCGACCTGAGAGTGAATCTCTCACATGGTCAGCAGTGAGCTTTGTTCTAAATAGTGTGGACAGAGTGCACTAGCTGGAGATATACTGGCGGATGACCTGAAACTTGGAATGATCGCGTTAATCATGACGTCTTTGAGGAAAGAAAGAAGGTGGCAAGAAATGTAAACGAACGCTAGGATGTCTCTAGAAGAAACTCTCATCACTCCGTGAGTTCTCGATCTTTCGAGAAAAAAAATTGATTTCATTCCACTGCATGCAGAAATTTAGTTCGATGAAAACTTTTTTTTGTCATTTTTCTATTATTATAGGGTTTTCTTGTGAATCAGATTGATTGAGAAAGAGTTTTTTGTTGATGATTCGTTGATAATTCTTCTTTAGCGAACGAGAGCAATAGAAAAAAATACATTTTTCCAACTGCATTAAAATTAAAGAAAACACATTTGAATGTTCTCCCTTCCCTCCCCGTATTTCTTCCCTTTGTTGAAGATCCTGCCTGAGAAGAATTAGCCATTTCGAAAGCAACTTCTATCTGCGAGACATCCTAGATGTTGTAACGATTAGATCCTGAGCAGATCGATCCGAGCCACCATCTCAGCTACTTACTGTCAAATCCAGCTGGAAGTTCGATAGAAAAAATACATGAGAATTAGTATCTGCATTTCATGAATAGCTGAAAGGCTCCTCTAACTGCTCCAGGAACTTTGATACTGAGTATCAAAAAAGAAATATTTTCTTAGAGTAAAAAAGTTGTCATATTGATAACTCGATGAAAAAAATATCAGTATCAGTGTCCGAAAACGTAGGGGATGCTAAGAAGTTCCTTTGAATTTTGCAGAGACTCTTCTAGCAATTATCCAACATGAAATATTAAAGGAAGTCGTTGAAAAGTAGAAAAAGATGTTTTTTTCAAAGTTAACTCACTTTGAGGGTACATGAAGGATATCATAAGAACTGAGGAACTAGAGGGATACTTCAGGGATCTTCCTGTCTCTATTTATTCTCCCTCCTCTTAATTAATGGGAAAAAAATCCGATTACTCTACATAAAACAGAAAAAAACGAGATTTCCTTCAAAGAAATCTTATTGACTATCAAGTCAGGATTAAATGGATATAGGAAGACATTAGTCCCCTTCAAAACTGCTTCTTCAACTTTTCAAGATGAAGAGTTAAAAATATTATTGAACGAAGGAAATTGTTATTTTTCGGAATGACAAAACTTACTCCTTAAGGCTTGGGGAGCACATGACAAGGATTGAGAAACGGGGCACTCTCTCAAAGCAGCTCCTCCATTTTTTTCCTTGTTCTTTCTTTTTTTGAAAGGATAAAAATCCAAATTTCTCTTTAAACCTGTTTCATCATTTTTATGAGTGACATTTACTGTTTTTCACAGGTTACAACACGTGGCTTCCCGAGTCGAAAAATTTAGTCTTCGGCTAACTCCGCAAGATCATCGGTTTTTAGTCTGAATTTCGCGTCAGTTTTAGACCTGGGAATGCAACTCTAAGGACACAAACTGACGTTATTTTTGTCAAGTTCTCAGAAGTTTCAGCGGTATTTAGTCACCATTCTCATCAGGTTCGTCGGTTTTTGGCATAAATTTTTTCAATAAAATTTTCAAAAATCAGTGAATTAATTAAATTAAGTTAATTAAGTCAATTGGCAGTAGTGCTTTTGAAAAGCTAGTAAGTCAGGTGTAAAGAAATAATTACTCATATTTTTTAGCGTTTCATGTAATTTATTGTGATTGTAACACTCCTGAATCCTCAAAATAACAAAGTTATTTCTAGATAATTCGAAGATTAATATAAAACATACATTATAGGATATAGAAAATCAATGTCCTTTTTCTTTCTCGTTTACATTATCATGCACACTGTAATCATATTTTCAACAATGGAGTGAGTAATGTCATAAAAGAAAGAATATTGTATTTCATACGAACTGAATCATTTTATCAATCAATGAGGAGCCCAAAACGAACGTCAAGATATTAAGAAAATTTATACAAATAACAAATATTGAGCTTGGCCGATGAAGGTATTATTTTATTGGTTTGAAAATAGTATTTTAAGTAACCTCATATGAATTCTGAGAAAACTCATAAATTAGGGTAAGTTGCCGCAGCTTAGCTGAATCTCATTTGAACATGAAGATGTTACACTGATAGAAAAATTTTGATTCGATCAAGAAAAACGATTCGAAGAAATTCATTCTTTATGGAAAATAACTTCTTCACCTGAACCAACAATGCATTTCTCCACTTCAATACGAGAAAGAATCGACTGAAACCAGGAAATATGTTGTTTAGTTTAACAAACTATAAGCTGCAACCAAAAAAATGATTTTGCTCGAAGAAATATTAGTCCCATCAGAATTCCCGTGAAATCGGGTTTTTTCCGAACGAGAGAGAGAATATTCTTCAAAAATGTGAAAAAATGTCGCGAAACTTTATTGAGAACTGACAGTGCCCTCAACCCCCGGCAAGGGGTAGAAAAAAAATGAAAACTACCCCTAAAAATGACTTTTCCGCTATAACTCGGAAACTATGGAGAATATCGAAAAAAGTTTCATATAAAAGTTGTAGAACATAAAACTTTAGCCCTACCTGGATGAGAAAATTTCACCCCTAAACCCCATAGTTGAGCCTCTGGGGCCACTTGAAGTTTTTAGGGTGTATTTCAAAGTTGAAAAAATGTTCAAAACAACAATATTCAATTTTTTCAATTTTTTTTCCTCTTAATGCACTTGGAACGTCTTCAGCTTTAGTTTTAGAGAAATATTTTTTTTTTCATTCCTCTGGAAGAAAAACAAGGGGGTGAATGTGGAAAATAGTTGATTTTTCATATTGAAATGGGTCTTTTCAATTTTTGAAGTGAAACTTCTTATACGGCGTCAGACGCGTGTAACGCTGGCGTTAAATTTCCACGCGTTAAATTTAACGCTAGTATATCAGGTATAGGGGAGAGTGAGAGGACCGAGAACAGGGAAGGAGTGGGGCGGCGCATGCGCACGAGGGACGGCAGACTCAATAATATGCAGAGCACGGATGTATTCTTTCAATCTTCTTTTGAAAATATCTCGGAAACTAAGCGAGATAGAGTGATTTGGCTAAAATTTTTTCATAGACCTTTAATTCTCTACAAGATAGCTAGAGGGTAAAATTGCCCTATTTTGATTAGTTTTCGGAATACTTTCAAAAAAATGATTGCAAAACAATCTCCTTATCCTGTTTTTTTTATATTTTTACATGTTTGCAATAATTTTTTGAAAATCTTTGGACACTAAGGGAGATACAGCGATTTTACTCTGATTTTTCTGTACAAAATTTCAAGAGTTGCAGAAGGGCGTATCTCTATTAGATGTCGAGATATTTTCGAAAAATCATTGAACCGAAGACTATCTATAAGTCTATTTTTTTGTCATAGAATTCTGATGAATATTTCGGAAACTAAGCGAGATGATGTATCTTTTATAGGAAGTCTTTTCGTAGTTTTTGAAATTCTCCAAAAAAAAGTTTTTCAGAAAAATTTGCTATCTCGCTCAGTTTCCGAAAAATATCATTCCTAAAAAGAAGGATGCTGAAAGCAAAAGAATATCAGGATTTTACACAAATTTATTCCATTTAATTATCAATTTTCTTTGAATACCTCGAAATCTAAGCAACGAAGGGCGATTTTGCACTAGACCTTTTTCGCAGAGAATTTCGAGAGAGCTGCAAAAAAATGGAGGCAGAATCGCTCTATCTCGATCAGTTTTTGAGATAGTCACAGAAAATTATGATTGAAAAAGAAATCGATTCATCTGAATACTTCATAAACGTGGAAAGAATGTAGTTTCTTACTGAACAAAAACCAATATACTATAGGCAGGTATTCAAATTTTTAATGCTTAATACCTATGTTCATTGTACAGCTAGCAGACCTGTGCGTTTGGTTGTTTTTATTCAAGCTCCTACCCGCATCCACTTACCATTCTCGCAACTATTATCTCTTGTGAGGAAATCTAATAACTTATCTCTATCTATCCTAATAAGCAACAAATTTCAATTCTGTTGCGCATGGATTCTATGCACCCTCTTTTGCACTTGTTGAGATCTGAATATATATCTAATTATCTATTAAGCCATTAAACAAATAAATTCATTAATAAATTAATTTTTATTAATAAATTTTTTAAGAGAATCAAATTTCGGAAAAAATATGTAATGCGCAAGCAGGATTTGAACCCACGACCCTCTGATTACATGTCAGGTGCTCTGACCACTGAGCTATTGCGAGTTACTATATTTACCTTCGAATTTTGATTCTCACATCTTTTCTCCACCTCCCATCCACGAGGCAATGTCGCCATTAAACAAATAAATTCATTAATGTATCTACAAATATATCACTAAAAATCTTGTAGTGTATAATCTTCGGCTACTGAACGGTATTCTGAAAATGATACTAGGGGTGCGTAGTTGCTCGCTCGCTACGCTCGCTCGTGAACAGAGAAGTGCGTAGCTGCTCGCTCGCTCGCGAATGGGGGAGTACTTTACTGCTGATGAGAAGGAATTAGTAAGAATGTATTGTGATGAGTGTGACTCTTTGAGCCGCATTAAGAACTTCCCGATAATTTCTCTCATTTACTATTAGGAAAAATGTTGAATGAAAAGAATGATAAATAACAACAGACATAGTAGTAAAAACTATCAAAAAAAAGTTGGGGAGATCGCAATATATGAGATTGATAAAAAAATCGATTTTTCCTCCTCGGGGTCAGTACATAGACTTCGCTTATTGAGAAGTTAAGAAAAATTTAATAATGTTTTTCTTAAAAAACTAAGAAATTACCGGATCGATTTCGATCAAAATCTAATGGCCGCGAATCTATGTCAAGATGCTTCGATCACGACATGGATCACCTCGATCACATTATTAATTTATGAGAAAATGTGAACGAAACATTTGGTTAGAGACATATACACACACACACACACACACACACACATACAGATATGGTCGTGAAAACTATCAAAAAATGTTGGGCAGGTGTCAAAACATGAAGATCGATCGAAAAATCGATTTTTCATTTTCGGGGCCAATACATAAACTTTCCTGATCGGGAAGTTAATAATAGGGTTGTGATTGGAAAACAATTGTATCATATGTCTCGTGCACCATCCAAATATTTTGGGAGGATGAATTATTGAAATTTGATTCTCAATACGTAGTGCATGAACTTCAGCATTGTGTATAAGAAGTTTCACTTCTTACGCGCGGCATTCCACGCACCCTCTTTTTTTTTTTTTTTTAATCATCCTCGATTTTTTTCTGACTTTTTTTGCCTCAAGCTTTTTTTTGTATCTCCTCACCTTCAATTAATATACCTACCTGAAGCCAAGGGGCATGTTTCTTCGTCCGGCGCCAATGCGGTAGCTGTCTCGCTCGCACTCATTGCTGCCTTCATGCGCACGCATCAGCTGGCAATCTGCATGAGTGCGAGCGAGAGGAAGCATCTATCGCTCTCTCTTGCACACTATTGCTCACAGCTGAGCCATACGAAACATTTTTTGTGTTTCGTAACGCTAGCTCACAGCGTTCATGCGCATGTGCCAAATTGCGCGCGGTCGTTTCCTGAAAATACCTCGGAAACTAAATGAGATAAAGCGACTCTGCCCAAATCCACTTTTACAGAAAATTTCAAGAGCTAAAAAGAAACATGAAGATGTAAAAGTATCTTAGAGACAAGGGAAAAAAATTGACTTATTCTCTAGGAAAAAAATGACACTGAAAATAGCAGACATCCGACAATTTTTTTTCCTCACAAATAAATTATTTCCAAAAAGTGAAAATATACCCCTGCAAAAGATTAAAGAAAGTACAAGTGCGAATTTTGTAAGTCGTTTTTTCAAAATAATTTATTTGTTTTAAAAAATACCCAAAAAAATTTCAGACGTCTGTTCAATTCATTTCCATAAAAAAAAATCCTTTTCATAATTTTTTGAGGATATCTCGAAAATTAAACGAGGTAAGGCACTTTTGCTCTCATTATTTTGTTCTTTGAGAATTTCAAGAGCTATAAAAAAAGTTCCAGACGAAATCGTCCTATCTCGCTTAGTTTCCGAGAAATATCGAAGAAATAAATTTAAAAAAATGGGCTTGTCTTGAATTACTCATTTCATTTTTCACGTGTCATTTTCAGTCAATATCTCGGAAAATAAGCGAGATAGAGTGATTCTGCCTCAAACCTTTATTGTTCAGAATTTCTCGAGCTACGAAAAAGAATGAGAGCAAAATTGACCTATTTTGCTCAGTTTCCAAGGTATTTTCAAAAAATAAATCACAAATTAACTCATCCAGTTCCACCCTTTCAGACTTTTTTTTCAGCTGCTCGAGATGCGGAGGGTGAAAACAGGGATAATAGAGCTCAATGGTGAAGGAAGAAATGAAAAAATAAAAAATCAAATGGTGCATATTTTTTCCAGTTTTTTCTTACAATTTTCAATTCTTTATTAACAATATTTACACCTAATATGAATCCCATGCATTCGATTGATTCAGTGGAAGCACAGTACTTGTTCACAAAGCTGGGTGAATGATCATTCCACCATAATAGCATGAAACTGACATTGCAAAAAAGAGTGGGAAAAGTCAATATTTCTTAAAATATTTACGAATATACTCGCTTGCGATCGATGTACCACAAAGGTAATTAATTTCAAATGCGCAATTAATATCAGGTTTTGTCAAGAAGTGAAAGAAATTCTTAAAATTATGAGCCGTTCCATATTTGTACAAAATATGATTTTCAATCATGGGAGATTAACTCCATTGTCGAGAGTGAACAGTGATTGACAAATTAAAAATTATTATTGACGATTTTGTTCGAGAGAATTATCCAATCAATGAACCAGTTTTTATATTGACTAATCATAAAAATAAGAATTGTTGAGTCTCAGTGAAAATTCTTTCTTCAGTTAAATAATCATTTCTTCCTCATATTCTCAAGTGGGTGATAATAACTTCTCATTACCGTGTAGAAAAATATTTTCTCATCGTGTGATTTCGAGGATTACTTTCGATTATCATGAATTATTGATTCAGTAATGAAAGGGAAATGGAGTCATGTTCGATATCATTCTTAATGATATATCTCGAAAACTACGCAGAATAATGAGATTTTTGCAGAGCTCTATGTAAATGAAAATGACAAGATTTTCGTTATCTGTCTTAGATTACGAGAAATTCTACAATTATGAATGCCAAAAAAATGATAGTCCCATTTCATCTCTTAACTAATGAATTATTAACTGCTGCAGAGAAAAATGAGCTTGAACAGTAGTTCTCGAAAAATTTCTGAAAAATATTCCCATAATCATAAAATCTCTGGGTTGATGGTGAATATATACAACTTTTTTACAAGTCAATAATAATAATCAAAATTTGATTCGGGATCATCTTCTTCGCATGAATCTTGTGTCTTGAATTCTTCCATAAAATCTTCCGGAATCTCGTTGTCTGGTTCAACTTCCGAATCAGAATGAACTTCAAAATTTTTTTTTATACATTTTACAGTGGTTTTTCCCCTTCGACATGAAATTCTATTGATTAACTCACCAAAGTTAGTAATTCCTCTGGAGCAGCTTTCAGTTCAGATTTGGTAGGAATCAAAACTTGGTCGATTCGTTTCCAGCCCCACTGTTCAGCATCCATCGAGGCCCCCAACCAATGTTGAATTTGAAGGTATACTCTTTTAACGTGTTCCAATAATGCTGATCGAGAAGGAGGCAATGAAGCAAGGATTTCTTTTTTAGCTTTCCCCATTGGAGCGTTGAACATTCGGTACCTCAGTTCATCGATTGGCAGTTCTTTCCATTCGTCTTTGGTGTACAAAAACTCCATAATTCTTTCAGCAACAATATAGAGATCATCAAGATTACTACCTTTCTCATAGAATATGGATATCGACTCTCGAATTGTTTGATCATCCTGGAGTAAGTCAATAATTTTTTTCTTCCCCTATAGTAAATGGCACTCGTGGAATCACAACCAGCGAACGCATAAGCGAACAATATAAAAGATTTGAATTCCTTATAAAAGCACGTCGAATACAATTCTTTCTTCTTCTTCCCAGTGGATGTGATTTTGTAAAAATACATTATTTGCTCGTTAGGAGTAAGACCAATGAGTGAAGCGAACAAATCCACATCATTACCTACCACTACAACTGGTGCATCTACCGATGTCCTTTGACCATTTATATTAATAGCCTCATGAACTATCAAACTATCAGCATCTTCTTCAGCGACTAGTGTTCGAACACCATTTGCGATCAGATGGGCTGATAGTAATTGAACAAATTTGAATTTGTTCGCAATATTTGCAAGGAATTTGTTTTGTGTGGTAATCATCAATTTGTCAATTCCAATTTCCACATCAGCTGCCATGCTTTGTTCCTTACGACGTAATCTTTCATAAGACTTGACTCCAATTATGTCATTCCGGTATCCATCGAAGATTACAACGGCATTAGCTCTGAAGTATTTCACAATGTAGTGCAAATAGAGGTCGAAAATTTCTCCATAAGTCTTTCCATGGGACCACACGACTTGTCGCAGAAACCAGCCTCCATCCACTACAAATGTACAGTCATCTAAGATTGATGGAGATCGGACCGTCAATTTGAATAATGTATACAAATCAGATTTCTTGTTTTTTCTCATTCAGCCGTTCTCATCGAAGAGACTCAAGGGAGCTGGTGCAAGTTCATACTCCATTGCTTTTTTCATTAGATCTGTTTTACCATGGAGAGCTACGGAAATTCTTTGGAAGAGCAAATAGCTATCAATTTTGACATGTGGTTTACCATCGTTCAAATGAATTTTAGCAGCAGCATTCGTCAGGTTCTTCACTCTGTACAATCTAGAAAGAGAAACGTTCTCAGCATTTTTACCGACCATACTCATCATTGCTTGTTGACCTCTTTCAATGGCCATATGGCAATTAATTTGAGGTCCACCAAACACACCAGTAGAAAGAGATACTACTGCACTACGAGAATAGAAAGGGTCACGAGAATTGAGCCAGAACAAGAGTTTCTGAACATCTGCTTCATCTCGTGAGATCCTGCTCGGTTTACACTCTACGTGTTGCTCACTATTCGATGTTCTGATATCACAATATTGTTCGAGTTTCTCCATGATTTGGAATGCAGCAGGTATTGCGAGTAAATACTGCGTTACAACACTGGGTGTCACTCCTCTTCCATGCTTGAGATCCGTTCCAAAAAATCTGTTCAGAGTCTGTTCAATTACCATATCTCTGGAAATACCTGCCTATGCTTTATCCGATCTCCGGATCGTGAATCCACCTTTTGCAAATACCTCGAATTCTGCAGTCTCCATTGAATCTTCAAGACTTGCCATGTCTTGTAAATATATCTGAGCAGTCTTTGCATAGGCATAATGACCAGCAGCATGGAATGAAGGTAAAGCATTCCGCACAGACTGAAGGTGCAGCTTCCAATCACCTAATCTTTTAGCCTCAATTAACTGTAACGCAATTTTGACACATTTAAAATACTGAATCCACAGTTTGCTGGTAGGACCAACTTCCTCAAGGATCTGGAGCTGCTCCTCAAATTTCTTAATCATTTCTTCCATTTCCACAGTGTGACAATCGCCTCTATCTATTTGTGGCCATTTCTGCATCAATGTCCGCAGAGATTCCTTTCATTGCGGAAATCCACTAATTCTACTACAGATTTTCATCCCAAGGGCAGTGAACGTTAGGAGGTGAGCTCGAAGTGCTCTGGAAAAGGCGTGTCCAGTAAGCATCTTCTTGACTGATTCTGGAGCATATATAACAGACCATAACTCTTCAATTCCACTACCTTGCATGGTATAACCAATAGCTCCCAGATAAGACATTAACAAATGAAAAATTCCAAGCAGAACTACAACACCTTTCAACGTCGTCTGAGCCTGTGTTGCCACAATCGATCTCGCCTTCAAATAGAGAGGCTGATCGTAGGTCACAAAAGTTGTAGTTTGCTTCAATTTGTGAGTTTCAGATGCAGCATAATGTAATGATGTGTTAAGGGTGGTTAAGTTCGAGGGAGGAGAATTAATGAAAGGTACACAGACTATTTCGGATTCCTTCATTCTCGCATCAGAGGACAATATCTCATCATCTGTCAATACTTCCATGAATCCTCTCCAGCATGGTATATTAGGGATCCCAAAATATTTACTCCATAAATAAGTTGCATATGGAAATGAGAGTGATGGCGCGGTCCCAAGTTTGAGAGAAGTAGTGGAAACGAAAGTGATATCTCTCATACCAGTCTCATTAGGACTCTGATATGGAAAATTGGGGATTTTTTTCTGAGATGCGATCTCTCTGGCCAGTGGCATTTTCGGTAATTTCTTTGAACCTCCCTCATATGAGATATTTTCCTTTGGAGAGTATGCTGCGATCCCTCCTAAACAATGAAATGTTTCACGTCCATCCAAGGTACCTACATTGTGATCTGTGTTATCGAACACGAATTGCACAAACGTATCATCTGCAACGGTCTTCTCAGGAAGATCCATGACTGTGGAGGCTTCGAACAACTGTACGTCATAATAAGAAGCTGAGACGCCCAATTTCGAGAGCAAATCGATAATTAATCTAGAACCAGTCTTCCTGTGCACATAGGTTCCAATTGCCAATTGCAAGTTCGAAATGAAAGAATTGGGCCGAATGATGCTAACGATAGCATGAGCTATACAATCTTGTTGCCTTGAACTTTTCCTTCTTCAATATAGTCAACATTATATAAAGTTTTAGCAAGAAAATTCTGTAAGAGAGTCGGAATAACTGTGGATACAGAATCAAGAAACTCGGTGGGTGCTGTATATGAGTGTTTTTCTGAATTCATATTAACAATTTCAGTACGAATCATCTCTGCTGCAACATTAATAATGATACTTTTCTGGTGTGCATTAACATGGCCACCATCACAAAACCAATCACTACATATTTTCGGTATTTCAAATTGTCGATAATATGGTTTCGGTGTTTTTCCACGGCCTCGATCAACGAATATATCCTCTTCGTATTTTTCCTTCAATCTTTTGAACAGCATTTCATCAGTCATACAATTGTCTCCCATTGCTTGCCGCAATACCTTCATACCAAATCGATAAGTGGGGGCAGTTTCAATAAAGTTCGTAACCTTCTCAAATGCTTCTTCTAACTGTTTCTGTCGAGCAGATGGCTCAGAATCTGAATAAGTTGGCGAAACAAATCGAATGTAACAGGGTCTGTGATAGCAAGCATCAGCCTCTACGAGAGAGGTAACACTCTGTAATCTACGAATTATTTCCCTCCCAACATCATCATCTCGATCTTCAGCGACAGCCAGGAGTCGGTCCTTGAACTGAGCCTTCTGAACTCGGGTTATTTCTTTATGCCTGGGATCTAAGGAATTACCACAAATGAAACACAAGTTCTTGAAATCGAACTCACAATAACTCGAAAGTGGTGATGATGAACATTGAGGAGGTGGTGTTACAGGAGATTCCACCCTTCTTTCTTTTCGTGGAGATGCACTCTGGGAAGATAACAAATGTGAGTCATTCATTCGCCTTTTGTTTTTACTGGTGGTTGATCGGGCCGTCTTGAATATCGTTGTCTGCAAGGATCGTGGACATGCACAGATTCTTTTCCTTCCCAAGATGTCCAAAAATCATCTTCTCTCATCTTACTCTTTTCAATGAAATTGCTTAATTGAATCTTCCCAAGTAGTCACTTCTCGGACGGACTGATTGGATCCCCACACAGGACGCAAGTATCGTTGACATCCATTCTGGAACTCTGATAATAATAATATTGAGGAACTGCTAGAATGTCCTAGATGAGTATCAATTATTATGATAGATATTGAAGTATGAGAAAGCGAACGTTATACGACGTGAAAGTGTCATTTTGGAATTGAGGAGTGAAAATCATGAGGCGATGCCGAGGCACGAAAGAACGATTCTCTAGATGTTTCATGATTTAAATTATATCCAGAAGCTACTGACTCCTGGAAACGATTCCATTTCTTAGGACAGTCACTTGCACATATCTCCAGAATAGATGGGTTGAATAGAAATAAGCAGGGAGCTTCACATATAGAGAATTCTACACAGAAAAGGTCTCCTTATTAATTTCTCTAAAATGCATTGTTTCCAAGATATTCTCAAAAAATTGCAAATTGAATTCAGTGGTGAAATGAGCTATGCTACGTGCCAATTTGGAAATCATGTTTCAAGAAAAAAACGATCGAAGTTTCGACTCAGGTTATAAATATGAAGAAATGTTTGGGGAAAAGTTCAAAATTTGACGACAAGAAAAAGGTTTCACATCATAATTTCCTTTGCCTATATTCTGAAAGGCCCAGTATAATTTTTGGAGCGAGAAAAAAAACGATTTTTTGGGAATGGTACAGTTGTGTAACCCCTTAGGGCTGTATGATCATGACAAAAAATTTCCATTTGGGGCTCCAAAATTCCTTATAGTTACATTATTCCTCAAAGAATGTTACTATAAAAAGACCCGGATAGGTAACTATTCATATGATGAAGATGAAAATTATTGAGAATTGACAGAAAATACATCGGCTCTTATGGAGGAATGGAAATTATGATCGTAAATCAATTGATATCCAATTTGCAAGCTCCCGTGGTACAAGGAACAAATATTCATAAGAAAGATGAATATTGTAGTAATTCGGCAATATTTAAAAAATACCATGTATCCATTCATTCTGAAGAGAAAAATAGAATTGAAATTCGAATTACTTCAGCTCATTATTCATTTCTCGCCGTGATTGGCCAGATTCACAGTACACGCACGTGGTCATTCCCTTCAGCTCACCCCGCAACCGTTGGAGCCTATCCCCACCTATACAAATTCACGGTTCCCCCACTCTGTCGATCATACATTCTTGAACTCATTCATTTTTCTCAAATATCTCAAAATCTATGACAGATAGAGAAATTGCTGTACGATCCTTTTTTATTGCAGAAAAACAGGGCTACAAAAAAGGTCCTCACAAAAATTTCGCTATCTCTCTTAGTTTCTGGGGTGTTCATGCATGCATTGCGTGATTCCCAACTCAATCTCATTTTGGAACGAATAGTCATCATTATGAGGATTCAAATAAAAAGAAGATTCCTGGAAGGGTTCTGTGACGGTGGTGTGAAAAATTAAGAGTCAACCATTTGTAAAAGGAGCTAAAAAATAAAGACGCTGGAGAATAATTTTTTTATTAATATAGGGGAAGGCGGGGCAAGATGGACATCAGGAGTAAAATGGACACATCTAAATTTTCAGGTAAATATTATGGAAAACTCTTGAAATTAATAGAAATATTGGCGGTAGATTGTTTTTGATGATTTCATTGGAAAGCTGAGGAAATTTTCGGCGGGAAACAAGTGCCGGAATTTTTTTTTTTTTAGTTTTTGGCGATTTTGACTTTGCTGAGCATTCTAGAGGGGCAAAACCCTTCCTTTTTTTGGAAATTTTCAGTTTTTTGAGAATATCTTCGGTTCTATTTGTCGTAACGTGAAAATTCCGATTGGAGGTGAAAGGTGAGATCATTTGCCATAGATTCATAGGGTTTTCAATTGAAAAATATCGATTTTGAAGGTATTTATGGGCATTTTTGTGGAACATTTTTGTGAAATAGTTTTTGGCCTATAACTATCCCAAAAATTGATATTTTTGAATTCAAAACTCCATAAATCGATGGGAAATGAGCTCACCTTCCATTTGAGAACAACCCTGAGTTAATGCGACTAATAGAACCAGAGATATTGGAAAAAAAATAGGGTGCGTGAAATTCACGCGCGGCAGAAGTAAAACTTCTTGCTGATCGTCCAAGGATCAGTGCAAGAATACCGTATCTTGCTTAGACGTCGAGACATTCAAAGAAAATTGATGGTAAAGAGCACTCAATTTGTCTACAAACTTGATATTTTTCTCTTCCTCAACATCCATTTCTTTTCAAGAATATTTCGGAAAGTGAGCGAGATGACGAAATTTTTCTGAAGATTTTTTTTTGCAGAGAATCTCGAAAACTACAAAAAGGGTCTCTACGAAAATTTCATTATCTCGCTTAGTTTGAGAGACATCCATCAAAATCCTACGACCAGAACATAGACTCATAGATATATCAAAATCTAACGGAGAAACGCCTTTTTTGATTCAATTTCTTCTGAAGCTCTTGAAACTTCAACAAAGAAAGGATTAGGGCAAAATCATGCTATCTCGTTCAGTTTCTGGGATATTTATCAAAAACAAATAACGAAAAATGAACTTATTTTAGAAAGAAAAGTAACTCTATTCCAATGATTTTTTGAGAATATCTTGGAAACTCAGCAAGGTAAAGCCATTTTGACCTAATCCTTTCTAATAGCTTGTCTTGAAAATCAAGAAAAAAAATCAGAGTGAGATCACTGCATCTTCCTCCGTTTCTGAGTATTCTCAAAAAAACTTTCGGGAATAAATAATTCGAATAACAAGGAAAGTAGTTTTTTTTTTGTCGATAGTATTTCAAAAATAACTGGGAAGCTAAGCGAAATACAACGATTTTACCTGAAGGCCTTCTGTAGAGAATTTCTAAGGCTATGAAGAAGGATTGGAGCAAAATAACGCTATTTTACGTAGTTTCTGACATATTCCCAGAAAATTATCAACAAAAAAAAAAAAAATTCTGTTTTTTTGGTTTGTTTGTCAATTGTTTCTTGAGAATATCTCGGAATCTGAATAAGATGAATCAGTTTCAACTTTAAGCTTTCTTGTCGAGAATTTAAAGATCTACAAAAAAGGAGAAAAGCAGAATCACTCTATCCCACTTAGTTTCCGAGATATTCTTGAATAACTGATAATAGAAAATAAATAGTAACAGGACAGGTATTGTACTAACGAAAGAATCGACACACGAGGCATGCCGAAGCCAAAGATTATTTGGTGGGGCATGGACGTCGAGGAAAGCCGATGTCGATCCTTTCGCTAGTCCTACTATGACGAGCAATGCTGCAGGGATACGAGTGCACATGCGCACATTCGTTCTCTCTCTCTTTCTTTTCCCCCACCACCAAAGCGTGGAAAAGTAACGCAACAGCGTTAAACGCGAGGTCTTCGTATAGGAAGTTTCACTTCAAACAACTAAAAAATTTCAAATAAGGAAAGGCTTCTTACCCCTCAAAAATGCCGAAAAATATAGAATTTTTAAGAAAATCGAAAAAAATACATCCGACACTCGTTTCCCAGCTGAAATTTACTCAGCTTTTCAATTGAATCATCAAAAAAAAACCATCTCTAACCGTTTCATTATAGTGTCCATTTTGCCCCACTCTCCCCTATAATCGAATAAAATGAATATCCCGAATAATTTTCGCAAAATCACGATAGATTTCATTTTATGGGATTATTTCAATACGATTATCAACTTCAAATGATTTAGGCATGGGAACTTTTCCGGAAAAATTATTTTGGATTGAATAAAAATAATTCTACGTGGGTTCTAACCTCAAATATTGAACGATGCGCCCCTTTTTCATGTTTTCTCACAGAGATAATTTGAAAGATACTAAAAATATTCCATAACTTATAATAGAATTCTAATTACCTTTCTGATCCACTTCACCTCACATAAACACTTCAATTTTTTTTATATCAAAAATTCACGAATTTCCAACAGTAAAGACACTGAGTTTTTGAAAAAAAAATCACAACGAATAACTATTTCTTTTTTCTCTGCACTCGTTGCTTTCACTGAGTGACGCATGCGCAGAACGGTGCCATGAGTGAAAACAGGTACAGCTGGATGAGTTAATTTGTGATTCATTTTTTGAAAATACCTAGGAAACCGAGCGAAATAGGTCAATTTTGCTCGCATTCTTTTTTGTAGCTCGAGAAATTCTGAACAATAAAGGCTTGGGGCAGAATCACTCTATCTCGCTTATTTTCCGAGATATTGACTGAAAATGACACGTGAAAAATAAAATGAGTAATTCAAGACAAGCCCATTTTTAAAATTTATTTCTTCGATATTTCTCGGAAACTAAGCGAGATAGGACGATTTCGTCTGGAACTTTTTTTATAGCTCTTGAAATTCTCAAAGAACAAAATAATAAGAGCAAAAGTGCCTCACCTCGTTTAATTTTCGAGATATCCTCAAAAAATTATGAAAAGGATTTTTTTTTTATGGAAATGAATTGAACAGACGTCTGAAATTTTTTTGGGTATTTTTTAAAACAAATAAATTATTTAAAAAAAACGACTTACAAAATTCGCACTTGTACTTTCTTTAATCTTTTGCAGGGGTGTATTTTCACTTTTTGGAAATAATTTATTTGTGAGGAAAAAAAATTGTCGGATGTCTGCTATTTGCAGTGTCATTTTTTTTTCCTAGAGAATAAGTCAATTTTTTTTCCCTTGTCTCTAGATACTTTTACAACTTCATGTTTCTTTTTAGCTCTTGAAATTCTCTTTAAAAGTGGATTTGCGCAGAGTCGCTTTATCTCATTTAGTTTCCGAGGTATTTTCAGGAAACGACCGCGCACAATTCAGCGCATGCGCATGAACGCTGTGAGCTAGCTTTACGAAACACAAAAAATGTTTTGTATGGCTCAGCTGTGACCAATAGTGTGCAAGAGAGAGCGATAGATGCTTTCTCTCGCTCGCACTCATGCAGATTGCCAGCTGATGCGTGCGCATGAAAGCAGCAATGAGTGCGAGCGAGACAGCTGCCGCATTGGCGCCGGACGAAGAAACATGCTCCTTGGCTTCAGGTAGGTATATTAATTAAAGGTGAGGAGATACAAAAAAAAGCTTGAGGCAAAAAAAATCAGAAGAAAATCGAGGATTATTGAAAAAAATTGAAAAGACCCATTTCAATATGAAAAATCAACTATTTTCCACATTCACCCCCTTGTTTTTCTTCCAGAGGGATGAAAAAAAAAAAAAAATTCTGTAAAACTAAAGCTGAAGACGTTCCAAGTGCATTAAGAGAAAAAAAAATTGAAAAAATTGAATATTGTTGTTCTGAACATTTTTTCAACTTTGAAATACACCCTAAAATCTTCAAGTGGCCCCAGAGGCTAAACTATGGGGTTTAGGGGTGAAATTTCTTCATCCAAGTAGGACTAAAATTTTATGTTCTACAACTTTTATATGAAACTTTTTTTGCTGGATTTTTAACCATAGTTTCCGAGTTATAGCGGAAAAGTCATTTTTAGGGGTAGTTTTCATTTTTTTTCTACCCCTTGCCGGGGGTTGAGAGCACTGTCAGTTCTCAATAAAGTTTCGCGCCATTTTTTTACATTTTTAAAAAATATTCCCCCTCTCGTTCGGAAAAAACCCGATTTCACGGGAATTCTGATGGGACTATATTTCAAAGAAACTAGTGAATCTCTCTTTATGTACCATTTCCAAATGTGAATGGGATGAATTTGACACTCACTTCCGTCTATTCGATTAATACAGATATAAAGGATATGTCACCTCGCTTACAAATATAATGGAAATAGAGAAGAAAAATTGTGATTACAATGCTATCAAAAAATCTTAATCGTAAAAATGATAATTTTTTATGAAAATATTTTCAGGTATTCGATCGATAACAGCACTTGATACAGACCACCACTAACAAACAAATGCATCGACAAATAAGACATTAAACATGCTATTATCGATATCTGTTCTTGCGTTAAATGGACATTCATATGGGATGTGATAACTAACGCGACGACGTATTAGAAATCAAAATGACTGTAGAACCCTGGGCTCTGAAAGTTCATATGTTACGTCCTAGATTTGTTTTCGACGCTGTTGTGCTGCTTTCAGACTCGATAGAGTCTTGGGATTTTTCGACTCCTCGATTTCCGCCTTATTTACTGCACTTTGTAAGAATTCACTAGTGTAACTTATTTACAGAGTTCCACTCCAGGTTTAGGAAAAATGATTTACGGGATAAAATGATTCACACGCGATGTTCGAAATTAAACTGAGCGAATTTTATTAGAGTGTTTTTCTTTTTATAATTTCTGCACAGGGTCCTATTCAGCATTTTGAATTTGCTGACATGGTTCCTGTGTTTGGTGTGAGAATCATTTTTTATAAATTGAAAGAGTTACAGAAAATATCGTGTGAATGAAAATAAAAATTGTTAGTGATATTATTTTATTATATTTGTTAGTTATTTGGTTGGAAAAGTTAAGTAAAGTCGTTGCTAAAGTCCTCTCTCATCAGTTCACTCGTTGCGGTGAACTAATACGTCACGCATATCCCTCATGTTTTAAAGGATAAAAACTTGTATAATGACTCCATTGTTGCATTTCATTAAGAGGAATGATGGCAGGAGACGTTGCTGGGCTTCTGTTGGATCCATAGGGAGTCTGCTGCAATTTGTTAGGGAAAGGAGCATCCGGTAACAGAGACACATGTGATTGCTTCTGATCATATCTTGATGGTGAACATGAAGTAGAAGGACTTTCCGATGGTGAGCTATTCGCTTTTGAGTCGTAGGAATTTTGAGTGTCCTCTCCGGTCAGAATTGGGTGGGATTGAATAGACTCTTCGATTATTTGATTGTCTTCTGTAGCTCCCATAGCAACTCCAACGTTCGTTTCCTGATGAATTTCGATACTCTTCCTGTGGTGATTCTTTTGACTCTGAGTGGGTGCAGTTTTTTCTCCAATGATTTGGCCCCCTCCTTCTTTTCCATTGGTACACATTTTATTAATGTGTTTTTTGAATTCCACATCTGTCACTACAACTTTAGTTAGCATGAATTCTGGAAACAAATAAATATATATTAAAATGGATAACTATTGATAGATTAAGAGGTAACACCACTGTAAAAAGCTTAAAAAAGGCGTTCTTTGACTATTTTTTTTTCTATAGAAAAAGAGGCAATGAAATAATGATATTTGAGGGAGTGACTGAGCAAATATTTGAGACTTCAAAAAAAAAAATTCATCAAAAAGTATCAAAGAATGACGACACAAGAGCCATTCTCGCGAGGCACCTCGAGTTTGAAACACTCTGCGGCACGCAGTGTAAAGGGGGTGAATTTCAATGGAAAAAAAAAAATTGGCTCTGTCTCGATACACATAGCTACAGAAATACTTAGGGGATTTCAAAAATATTGTTTTTTGTGGGATTGGTGATCATTTGAATGGAAAAATCCAAATTTCGGCCAGAAAAACGGCAATTTTTTATCAATAAAAAATGTGCAAATCAATTTTTTGGAAATCCCCTACGGATGTCTGTTTGAAATATTGTTTCCAAGATGCTGTGGGAAATTCAAATGGAAATAATGAAAATTATTGGAGTTATGCTGCGTGCCAATTTAAAAAATCACGTTTCGAGAAAAACACGATTGAAGTTTTGGCTTAGGCTATGAATATGAAGGAATGCCTTGGGGAAAATTTAAAATTTCATGTGAAATAATGGGTTTCAGGTGATAACTTTCCTTGCCCGTATTCTGGGATGCCCAAAATAATTTTTAAAGCAAGAAAAAAAACGATTTTGTGAATATTCTGCAGTGGTGTTATCCCTGAATAAAAAAGAAACGGATTATTAAAAATCTTACTCTGTACAGCTCTGAGAATTTCTGGATGAATTTTAATATTTCCTTCTGTTCCTGCTACAGACATATTTCAATGTGTCACCGTATATCTCTACAAATATACTAGCAGTTAATTTTTTCCAGTTTTGATCCTTATTGAAACCCTGAGTGCTGATGTCATTGCTACATCGTTCATGAAAACCCTGGTTCCAGGATGAATTTCCAACTGTAAAATTCACATATTAGTCCTCAAGAATTATCAAGTGATGAGTAGTAAAAATTGAAAGCCGAAATTTCCAATAACTACCTTGTCGAGTCCTGGTGTTCATGCATCTTTATATAGCTGTAAAAAAATTCGGTATCATTAAAAAAATTCGTGGTCTCTTAACAAATCTACATTTCTCCAAGTTCTTCAAATTTAACGCAATCCATTCTCAAATTATGTATATCGTTCTTTTTGTGGATGAACAAAAACTAAGAAAGAATCGTGAATCAATTGATCCCCGTCTATACTCAGTCGATAAAGAAACAATAAGTAGACCTTTTTGAAGTTATACTTCTTTAGATGCGTTACGCAAATCCGATGAGAGTGAAATTTCTGAGTGAAACGAAGTGCGCACGCATACTGAGTCAGAAATTTCACAGGATGAATGTAGCTGCAAACGCGCGTGAAACGACTATACTGTGCATCGACTTACTTCTCTCCTAAGGGGCCCAAACTACCAGCGTAGTAGTGGAGATAGAGACCGAAGCAGCGTATAGCATTTTTTTATTTATGAACGTGCAATGTGACAGAGATGGATTAAGGAGGATGGTCACCACTCGTGCGGGGCGCGCGGACAGGGGAGAGTGCCTATGCTTTAGCATAGGGATCCCAAATTAATACCAATTCCTGAACACGAAAATGGAGAACATTTTTCTGACCGTAAATCAGCTAATTACTTGCTGAAAATCCTCATAACAATTTTTTTACTCTCTTTTATAATTTTTGAAAATAAATAATCACCTCAAATATTGTCAATGTCATAGAAAATAAAAGAAAATTGATTGCAAGATGGGCTCGGGAACTTTGACAACGCTGCAGTTGAAATATGCTTTGAACTGTATCCCCACATACATACAGAGCTCTCACGGACATAACGCTACGTCACGCGGTGATGCCATGTTAGTTACTAGACACATGAATGTTCATCGAGGAATTGTATAAAACCATAAATTGTGATTGTAAAAGGTCTGTAAGGCCCCTAAAAAATGGTCAATTATTTTTCCTGATTGTTCAAGGAAGGTACTGATCAGTTTTTCAATCAAATCTCAATTGTCATTCACGAGATTTTCAATCTTTCGGCTGCGATTTATGGGTAATGGCTCCGCATGCCCATAAGGGGCATGGGTAAGGGGCTGTGTATAATCAGGGATTTTTATCAATTTATTACGTCCAAACTAGGTTCAAGAATGAATTAAAAATTTAAAACGAGTGGTATGGGATGTTTAACAATAACATATTAATTTTTCAGAATTTTTTCATTTGAACGCATTTGGTGACCAACCTCCTTAAATCGAATCTAGACGTGTGTTGATCGACTTGACTTTCAATTGAAATATCTCAAAAACTATTCAAGAAAATTAAGGATCAAAATGAGTGAAACCCCGTTTCCCTACGACTATTAGTTCCTGAAATTTGGTGTTTTTAATGGAAAATTCGAAAATGACGCGTGAGGCTCTAATTATTAGTTTTTAGGTCTCGCACGTCATTTCTAAACTGTTCAGTAAAAAGTTGATATCTCGAAAACTACCAGTCTTAGAAGAACGGGGTTTCGCTTATTCTATTCGTTAATTCATCCCCTGAATTTTATTCACAGCGAGTCTCGATAAACTTTCAATAGTTTTCGAGATATTTCCATTTAGAGCCAAGCGCGTCTGATGTTTACTCTCCGGCTTTAAGTGACGCATACTTCTACGTAGTGTCGGTGAGATACTCACACAGTTCCAAACCTTTCGATTCGGAGAAGAATCCTGGCCAACGTTTTTAATTAATTAGAAAATAACGTTTTTTCAAAATTTTTTGGAGTTAAATGTAAAGATAACGGTAGTATGCATATGTTACCAAAAAATATTCTCACGGGATCGAATTTTGGCTATGCAACAAATGATTCAAATTTTTCGAATCCTATTTAGCCATATAGGAGTGTAAGAGCCTTGGCCTGACCGAGAGTGTTGGGCTCCTACTTGTCGAGAGATGCTACCGCATCTCCTGATTTATCAAATAATAAGTTTTAGATCACGCTGAGGAAGTATAACTTCTATTGCGCGTACAGGTGGTCCACGCTCCCTCTTTTTTTTTATATTTTTCTCATTTTGGACTACTGGAAAAGTACCCTACGGGTAAATTGATGATTAAATTAGATTTCCTGATCGATGTTGGAAACTATGGCAATCTGACCGTGAATTAGAGGTATCGAAACATCTGAAGATAACGACATGCTTGTGGTTGATATGCAGTACCTGTTTAATTTTCTCGGAAACTTTGTTGGATTTCATTCTGAGGACCTTTCCCATGCGCTGAGTAACGGCTTTGAAATATGCGTATACTTCTAGGGTAGCTATTAAACAGAAACGATGTATTTAAAAATATTGCACGTTTGTTGTTTTTATGTAGAAATCGAGAAATTTCTTGATGCTAGAATCGAATTACTTACGATCTGGAAAACAAGACAAGGAGTCCTCATCGCTGCTGTCAGCAGTACTCTCGCTTGGGTGCTCGCCACTTGAATTATTCTCATCTGAGTTCATTAATTTGGAGGGAATTTTTTGAGAAAGCTGTTTCTGTTTTGCATATTCAGGCTTCTGAATTCTCCTCAATTTTTCTGGAGGAGCATGAAATAGTTGTTTGTCATCTCTTACATCTTCGATGTTCCTTTTTCGATTATTCCTCGATGCAATCATTCAAGAACATAAGAAATTCAAAAAATATTATGACCGGACTTAGATCGCTATTCAATATTATTGAAAACAGTACCATCGATTGATTCCATGATAGCCGTTCTCAAATAATTAAATGAATAATCACCTATTGGCGATGAGTGTGTACATGTACGTATACTTAGAATGACCATGTGTTGAGATAGGAGCGTCTTGAATGGAGCCCTAATATTGGATATCATATTTTTCATAATACACGTTCAACCTTTCATTACTCGCGCTATCGGCGTGACACCGCCTTCTTGACAAAAATCGCAATATAAATAACTACTCGTGTAATTGTTACTCCACACTTTACCAATTCTCTCTTCGAAATGTTTACTATCATTAGCTCTACTTATAATCAATGAGTATTCATTGAATGTATACGAAAAATATATTTATATTGAGTAATATCATGAAAAAGTAGCACAGCGCTCATTATGCGAGCTGAATCGTCAGTGGCGATTATTCAAAAGTATTTACCAAATAGGGTTTGCACCCAGCCCACCCCCCCTTCCCTTGTACCCTCTTGGTCATGCTAGTGCAGCAATGGTGTCTCTTTAAACGATTCTGGTTTTATGGAAGAGGCAGTATGAAATCACCGAAAATTCCATTAGTACAAATGAGGGTGTTTTGTACCGACAGACCATTTACTTTTGGGAAAAGTTTCCTGTTGGGACTCTATCCCAGAGCAGAGGGCAGCACTTTCGCTCCTGAATTTTTCTAGCCGTTTCCTGTACCATTGCTGGCCGTTTATATTTCAAAAAAATGATTGCCATGATAGTTATCAAATATTTAGATCTACATAAGATGACTGTAAATTTGCATATATGCGAAAGTAAGGCCGTACATTAATTTACGTTCCATCATTTCATTGATGACGTGAAGCACGAGGAGAAAAAAATTCTCATGACAAGAAAATTTTTCTATAACAATATTTTTCTTTCCAATTTTTATACCTATTTATATCATAATTTGCAACAAATGAGTGACTTTTCTTGTCACCAAATTTTTCTGTCTCAGTGTAGTCTACTCTCCTAGAAAACGAAGAAAAGTGGACTAAGTCAATTTGGACTTCGAAAAAATAACATGAAATCGGACAGGCTTGAAGAAGTTAGAAAAAAAATCCACAGTGACGAAATTTTTCTAAGTCCGTGAAGAACTTAGAAAAATTTCAACACTCAGAGACTCTCCTTCAGTCGGTATTTCGTCTTCTCTGAAAAATCAGCGGAGACGACGAACTCAGTGGAAAATTGAGATAGACTCAAAACCGACTTCATCGTTTTTAGTTGGTCGGTTTTAGCTCGTAAAATGCAATTTTTAAACTTTCTCCCGATGAATTTCACACATTTCAGACTAAAAACCGAAATTTTTCGACTCGGGTTCCATTTGTTTAACACTTCATGCAGATAACTTCAGATTACGCAAAACCGAAGCGGAACTGCACGGCCCTAGTTATCAGGAAATATAATAAGTGATCAGGAAATTGTTGAATTATTCAACTCGAAAACACAGTGGAGTCTGGAAATTAGGTATTGAAAAATCTGTGGCCATCAGTGGCTTTCTATTGAGTAGGAAGGAAGAAATGAAAGAATGTCTCTCCGACCCAATTGAAATTTTCAGAAAACGAAGATATTATTCACAGTATCAACATCCGTTGTCTCTAGTCTATAGCATGAGGTAAATGATGCACGCAGGGTTATCGACACAAGTAAAAGTCATTCGCCCGAGAGGATTCATTACATTTTTTTTTATTATTATTTATTCTGGATCAAGTGTGTTATGCATCGTGCAGGCGCTTGTTTCCATTTCGTTATTCAAGAATTCTCATTTTATTATGATCTTTCCACTTTGTTTACTCAAAAACCGTAAAAATATCGGCACTCCGTGGTGTATTTCACGCTTCTTTTTATTCATACAAATGATTGGTGTAAACTTATAAACATAACTGGACAATTAACATCCTGCATGTGGGTAAATACCTAAGCATATGTACTGGAAATGTTTATATATTATATTGATGCAGGGAAGAGAAGAGAAGGATAAAGATGAGGGGAAAAGAAGGGAGGAGTGACGTATTGAGTTGATACTACAACCAGGCCAATGTGGTCTGTTGCAGTTAGCAGGTCTGTGGTCTGGACAAACATCCAATGGTGGCACCAGCACTGACTCATTCTCTCCTCCTGTCTACTATGTTTTGGATACAAAACGAGGGAAGTAAAAAATTATCATCAAATAATTTACATGAACCAAAAAAAAAACAAATTTAGGATTCAACATACTTTTTCATGCTCTGTGTGTAACATTAGTTATCGCTAAATATGATATACACTAAATTTGACCTCAACTGCATTGATCGTAAACCTCAGTAATTACGATCTTTCATTAAAAATTATTTGATGTATTATCAACTTTCTTTCATTATGGAAAAAATAGGATGCAATGGAATCAAAATTGAACAGCTGTAATTTTCAATTAAGGATGAACTGCAGCAAGTGACCCAAAACAAAAGAAATGTGTCAGAGTCCTGACACTTTCTAAATGAGTTCACTGGGTGATTAAAAATATGTACTCATTTTTTGGAATTGAGTGACCGTAGAATAAGGGAGAAAATAAATATCAAAGTTGAACCTTTTACATGAGGTTATATGGGTGATGGGTAATTGTAGCACAATTACGTTATAACCGACTGGTCGGAGAGGTAGTATTTCCACGAAATTGACCGACCGCCTATATAGCCCTATCTGAAAAGTTCAACTTTGATATTTATTTTCTGCATTATTCTATGGTCACTCGATTCCAAAAAATTAGTACATATTTTTAATCACCCAGTGAACTTATTTAGAAATTTTCAGGACTCCGACACGTTTCCTTTGTTTTGGGTCACTTGCTGCAGATCCTTCTTAATATGATTCATATGATTTCTGCATGAAAATTATTAATGAACTTTCCAATCAAACGAATCTTCGTTTTTGATTTTCTCCAGAATTTTTCTGAAGCAAAGAAGCATTCAATTTAAAAGAGAAATTTTTTATCCAATTGAATTTTGAATTTTTTTGAAAAATAAAGCTGATTTGAAATTGATTAAACTCAATTAAATCAAATGATGCTCAATGAATAAATTGAAATAAATAGTGGAATCATTAATCACGCGCTCATTGCAGAGTAACAATTCCTCTTCTTCCCGTAGTTGAATGGATAAAAATCACGAGATTTTTATCAATCGGAGTAATGAATTTACTGCAACCACTAAAAGAGAGGGAAAAAAAGCAGAACGCACCTCCATTCTTTCTTCTGGCCATTTTATCCCACCTCTTTAACCAATATCTCATGTATCTTTTCAGCTAAAAAACACCTGCGTACATAAACCACAGAATTTATGCCTGTTGCTACATGAATACATTCGTCACGCGCATTTTGCTTGTATTTATACGTATATTTTCACGTTAAGGCCACTACCCGCGCGTCGCTCAGGTCGATTAACTCAGTGTATTCTCTCTCTCTCTCTCTCTCTCTCTCTCTCTCTCTCTCTCTCTCTCTCTCTCTCTCTCTCTCTCTCTCTCTCTCTCTCTCTCTCTCTCTCTCTCTCTCACTCTCTCTCTCTCTCTCTCTCTCTCTCTCTCGCTCGCTCGCTCGCTCTCATAATGACGAGCGTAACGTGAGTTCAACTCTGCATTTGGCCGATAATGGTTTAAAAAATACATATATATATACACATAGATGTTCATAATGCTACCGTGCATTTTACTGCATTGAACTCAGTTTGAAGTTGAAACAAGTTGTGAAAAAATACTAAAACATTGAACGAATGAAAAGAATTATATAGAGAAAAAGAGAAGGAAAAAAAATGAGTGTAGCGTGCCATCAGCGCATCATGCGGTGCTAGCGATGGCCACGGGTGAGTTAGCCCTAGCTGAGTTCTACGACCTACAGGCGAGCTACACTCGCACACGACTTTCCCCAATAAATATTAAAATGCCTCGTGCTTATATTTACATTGAGCGGTATTTCTATTTTGTCAATTCAATGCTATGACTGTAATGTGCTTGGTTGATATCGAGAAAGAGAGGAAAGTCATACAGGAACGAGATTAGTATCAATCTTACAATGTACATTATATCGATTCCCTATAAATACACTGGTAGACGTGAATGATATTGTGATGGAGTTGAAAGTTATGTTATCAGGAGTTAATGGGATTAGATTTATTAATATTCAAAATCGTATTATTCATTGATTATTTCTTGGTAGAATTAATTAATTAATTAGATGCTTGTTCTTGTATGCCGTGGGAAATTGATAAGGCATGTCGGTTTGATGAATCTAGTGGTTCGAATGTTTAAAAAAAAAAAATTCGGGCAAGTAAAGAAAAATTTAACGATCTTGAAAAACTGCATTTCATCGGAAATCCATAATTTCTTTTTAGATCATTCGACATAAGAAATACTTGAAGATACGAGAGTGGAGATGTAACGCGCAATCTTCATTGGAATGAGGATTTTATGAAGAAACTAATTGATTCGAGGGTGTGGCAATACTGATAATTTGAATGAATCGTACATGAAAGTTATTTTGCAATCAAATTAACGCGATTCACCAGTGAAAATCGTTATTGATTCCGCTTGAAAAACATCACGTGACTAGCGGCTTTCTCTCACCTATGTGTTTATGTGAGTAGGTTCATTTTCAAGTTGCAGTTTCTTTCATTTTTCATTATTATCATCATTATCATTTCTTTGATTCTTTCCTTTTTCGTAAATACATTAATTGATTATTAAACGCTCTATATACGTCAACAAACTGAAGAATGAGTAGATGATCCCTTCAGACTGGAGCCAGTAATAAAATGTACCTATTTATGTTGTGACTATAATTATCATTGAACGCTGTCATTCGCTTTGGAACTGGTGAACGTAAATCATAATAACTAAATGATTATTTTCTGGTGGCAAGTTTATGTAATTATTTATTCATGCTGAAAAACTGTACAAATGTAACCACAATTTCGGTTCTCATAACTCCACACTTTTCAATGGCCAACAACCAATTAACAACTGAGAGAATATATTATAATAGATGGCTTCGGAATTTATTTTTAAAAAATGTAAAGACTTAATGAAAAATTGAGTTTCAATTTTAGAACACAATAACTTTTTCGGAATTCTTCAAGTGAGTTTATGATGAACAATATTTCATCAATTCAGTACTAAGTTCATTCAATTATCGTTGCCTTCATCTTCAATTCTCTACTCCGGCATTCACCCAGATTCGAAGGATCGATTGACCTGTTATCAATAATCACACACTTATAAATCTGGAGATTCCAAGTAATTTACATAGTTTAACTTTATTAGGTGGCCTAAAACGATGATTAATCATCACACTTGTATAGATGTGAATCATAGATAAACTTTCGTTAAAATCGAGTGTTTGCCGTTCGTGTTAATAGTCTGGTTAAGCTGACTGCTGTTAATAATTATTCATGACCCTTTCTCCGTTCCCTCGCGCTCCATGAATGTGGCCATGTATGCTTGTTCCTCAATAACGTATTTCATACGGTATACATATGAAGAATGAATATTGATTGTTATAGTGGCATTACAAGGTATAGACAATTAAAGAATTGAATTTTGTAAATGGAAAAGAAAAAAAAAATGTTCTAACACGATGTGGAATTCTCACGAACATCTCACAGATGTAATTGCCTCGAGTTGGGTTAAGGATGCGAATGTGATATTCACAGGTGACAGTTCACGAGCATGCAGTTTAGAGATATATGATAGGAATTTTAAATAGGGCCGGAGACTTTATCCGTCATTTCGGTCGGTATAATAGGCAACTGGTCAAATTTTTTCTCTGCTTTCGACACATTTTATAAATTGAAATTGGTAATTACTGATTGGGGATTGCAAAAATATCAAATGAGTAAATTGTAAGGGCTGAATGTTCCAAAATACTTTAGGAATATTTTCAAAAGAGAAAAGATGTAATTATGATTGCAGGAGGATTGTTGGAGGTTTGGGAGGATATGCGAGGTAGAAAGGCACTCGCGGATTTCCCCAATTTTCTTTAAACTTGACTGGGTTCCCCCTCCAAAACCTTGTCTCTAAAACCTCCATCTCAACTTACTTGATAATTCTACGATCCATAATCACTAATTATTATTTTAAATCTATAGAATTTGTCAAGAGCATTGAAGAAATTCAGCCGGTTGCCTAGGAACTATGTCGGCCGAAATAGCGAATAAACTCTCCGGCCCTAGTTATGGATACTCTCTACTTCGTAGAAATATTCGGATTACTCGGTAGCAAATTATTCTACATTGAGAGAAGTTTTCGAAGTCTCGAACTGGAACATATAGTAAAAAAACGCCTTGGTTATAATCATATAGTTAGTAAATTTTGTGATCAGAAATCGAAATTTTTATTCTGAAAATGATTTTTTTTGGCATTTTGAATTCTTATCCGACCGCTATATTAATTTAATTAACAAGTTTTTGGCTGTATCAGTCATTGCACAAATGAATGAAAGAATTAAAACTAAATTTGACAAATATCAAATACACCAACGTTCCGGCCAGCTATGTGCAGCCCTCATCGGGGTGTTTACTTTATTATTAGGGGAGACCGGGGCGAAATGGGGTACGGGGGCATGTGCTTCAAAGTACCCCATTTTGTCCCCTTCTCCCCTATATCGGTAAAATTTTATAAAATTATTATGATAATGATTTGAAATTTTTATGTATTAATCTATTGCACATATTATCAGATAGTAGACCTAAGTATCACCTGTTGGTTTTTGTTATGTGAAATTCGTTTCTCATAATTGGAGTACAAAAGTAGTTATGAGCCCTAAAAGAAGACAATTTACAATTTTTCCCTTTTTTCAAACTTCCAAATTTTTTTTATAATTCTGTTTCTGCTAGGAAACTTTCCAGAAAAATTGGATATTTATTAAAGATTGACACAGATAGAATTTTCACTTACTCAATCATTCGTAAATCACATATGATTTAATCGATTCTGTTCTATGGCAGTTGAGCAATCCTTCATGGAGTGTGAGTTATGATATGGAAGTGGCTAACAGAACTAAAATATAATAACGGATATGTTGCGCGTTTTCATTCAATGCAGTGATCTTAAATAGTAACCGTAACATCAGAATTCTGGGCACGATAACTAATTTGGAATAGTTCATTTTGACCTTAACTATAAGCAGATAGTCAGGGCAGTATGAAAAAATCCCCTCAGTGTATGAATCTATGTAAGATGAATGTACCATCTAAGTAATATGTACAGGTGAAAGTAAACTTTGAAAGTGGACAATTGAGTAACTTCAATTTAATAATTGTCTGCAGTCAATTCAAGAGAATTTAATTTTCCATTCCGATTATTTAGGGGAGACCGGGGCAAAGTGGGGTACCTACTTTTCCGGAGCACTTTTTTTTTTTTTTTTTTACTATCAAAAATGTTTGCTGGAGTGCTCATTCGTTATGGCATAAGGAAAACGGGGACGAAATGGGGTACCCGGGGCAAAGTGGGGTACCAGTTTTATTTGGAACATTTTTTTTTTTTCTTGAAATCAAAAATGGTTGCTCGAGTGCTCATTCTTCATTGAGTGAAGGGAATTGGGGGGAAGTGCAGTATTTTCGAAGTTGAATTTTCTTTGCTCAACATGCGTCAATATGGACAGTCATTGGTTTTATTCAACAACGGTTGTTTACCTTTATAGTTTTCATTATAAACAATTATTTCTCGTCTGGACACGAGATAAATCAATAAATAGGGGAGACCGAGGCAAAGTGAGGTACCAACTTCTTAAGGCACTTTTTTTTAATACCAGCAATCAACGTATGCTCCAGTGTTCATTTTCATGACGTTTTGGGCATTAGTGATGGCGCAAAAAAGGAATGAAAGTGATGAAAAAAAGCAAGAAAAATTCCACTTTTCAAAATGGTGCACAGTCTTTAAATTTTTTTTTTGACTTGACCCATTTCAGGTTCCTGCTGCCTAATCTTTCAGCTTTGATTTCATTGATTTTCGTCTCTGTACGAACATTTGTTATCGAAACATCAGTTCCACCGAACGGATGGTGGGTTTCGTAAACTTGGATCAGTGCTCTGTAACTGCGTTGCGCGGTTTCGACGAAAACAAAAATTTTAATTCTTAAAATCGGTCTCAAAAAGTACCGACAAATGACGTTTTTTCGTTTTTCCTTAAGATCGAGCTGCATTTTGCAAATATTGCAGAAAGTAATGAGGTTGCAGCGTTTTCTCCTTGCTCAATAGGTACCTAAAAGCCCTGTAAATTTCGAAGCCAATTGGTTCAAACAGAAAACACTGGCCTTGGATCACGATCCATAGGGCATGATTTATGCCCATTCGGGTCGTATATCAAGATCTTCCAATTGGACGTAGAATGCGTCCCTGAAGTACCTACTTCGTGCCCAATTGGGACGAGAACCATGCTCGACCGTTCAGCATAACAAACGTCCCGAATGTCCATGATCCACGTCCTTTGAGGGGCATGATCCACGCCCTTTGAGGGACATGATTCATGAACTCTGCGAGGCGTGATTCATGTACTCTGGGGGGACGTGATTCAAGCTCTTTTGGGTCGTGGTCCCAGTACCTCAGTACATGATTCCCGTATCTCGGTAAATAAGCGAGATAGAGTGGAAGAGGCAGTATTATAGGATCGAGGGAGTTTTATCAGATTTTCGGGATTATCTCGGTGAATAAGCGAGATAGAGCGAAATAGACATTAGTATGGGATCAGGAGGGAGTTTTTTCAGTTGTTTTGCTATTATCTCGGCGAATAAGCGAGATAGAGCGAAATACACATTAATACGGGATCAGAAAAGACTTTCTTCAGTTTTTTGTCAATATTCCGATGAATGAGCGAGATAGAGCAAAATAGACATTAGTATGAAATTGGGAGGGAGTTTTCCCAGTTTTTGCCGATTAACTCGGAATATAAGCGAGATAGAAGGAAATAGACATTAGTATGGGATCAGAAGGGAGTTTTATCAGATTTTTGGGATTATCTCGGTGAATGAGCGAGATAGAGCGAAATAGACATTAGTATGAAATCGGGAGGGAGTTTTCCCAGTTTTTGCCGATTAACTCGGAAAATAAGGGAGATAGAGCGAAATAGACCTTAATGTGAAATCGGGAGGGAGTTTTCCCAGTTTTTGAAGATTAACTCGGAATATAAGTGAGATAGAGCGAAGTAGACATTAGTATGGGATCAGGAGGGAGTTTTATCAGATTTTTGGGATTATCTCGATGAATAAGCGAGATAGAGCGAAATAGACGTTTACATGAAATCAGGAGGGAGTTTCTCCAGTATTTTGTCAATATCGCGGCCAACGAACAAGATATAGCGAAATGGATAATAATTCGTCCGGGAGCCAGCAACGTTTTTCTTACAGTATTTTGAATCAGGCTGTAACTTTCGAGAATGATCTCTCATAACCTATGAATAAGAAAATGAGCACTCTGGCTACACCCCAGGGGTGGCTTTGGCACCCCTAATATTTTTAAGGGTGAAAAAAATACATATAATTCACGTGATTATAATCACTCTGGCTCTTTCTGAAATATCAAATTTGGATATATCTTGAACGAGGAAAAAAGTCGCCAGAGTCGTGGGTGAGTGGAAAATGCGTAACGGAAGGGGTTGAAGTGGCCTCTCCAGGAGGGCTACTTACACTAAATTAATCACACGCATCTTTATATATTGTCTTCCCAAAAATGTCGAAAATTAAAAACTTCGATTGCCAGAACGATATATCGGTGGAAACACCCCGCCAAACTAAAAAAACCACCCCTCTGAGTGCGAGCGAGACAGTCCTATACGCATGCGTCAGTACGAGTGAAACTTTCTCTCCAAGTCTGTATTTACGATTGTTAAATACATTCTTCCGAATAGAAATAATACGTTTCGCTGATTATTTATTAATTCCTAAATGTATCGAGAATTTATGGAATTGGTAAGTTGAGGGGTTATATCACTGTAGAATTGTCAAAAAATCGATTTTTTTTTCTTGCTTTGAAAATTACTTTGGGCTTTCCAGAATACAGGCAAGATAAGTTATCCCCTGAAACCCATTTTTTCTCATGAAATTTTGCACTTTCGCTAAGACATTCCTTCATATTCATAGTATAAATCAAATTTTTAATCGTGTTTTTCTCGAAGCACTACACTAGCGGGAAAAATTTAAGGATCGAAAAAAAATTCAAATTTTTAGTGGTTTTCCAAATGGCCGTATCTTTCTCAAAAATGATCGTATTGGAGTAAAAAAAAAAATTAAAGCTTGAAGTCTCTAGTTTTGAGAACTTGAGACGAAATTTTTTTTCAAGTAATGTGCATCGCACTATTCTAACGAGTACAGTGAAAATTTTTTTTTCCAAATTTTTTGATTTTCGTTTTTTCGTCTACGGACTTGGGAAAAATTTTCCCAGCTCAACCACTATCTGGACCGGATAGGTTGTTCATTCAGCTTCAATTTGCTTTTTTTTACCTTGATTCGACCATTTTTTGCTGAGATATCGGACTTTGAATGAAAAAAGATCGTTTTCTCCTTGATTATCGATATCTCAGCATCCAATGATCGCACAGAACATTAACGGTGGGTTTCAAAAAGCTGAATAAATTCTCTACAAGAACAAGCCATTTTTTTTTACATCCGTTACATGAATTTGAAAAAAAAAGACAAAAAAGGCTTTTGGTGAATTTTTGAAACATCAAACTTTCAATCAGAAATATTGAGAGAACCACACATGTTGAGTGTGCCTTTTACAGTTCAATATACCCACAAAAATCCTACAAAGTTTCAATTCAATCCACCCAGCCGTTTTTTGTTTTATTCGATTGAATTTTTGGAAAAATTAAAGGATCACGTTTTATGCACTTAACAGTTCAGGAGCTTTAATGGAATGAAAGAAAAGAATCTCCTCAGCTTTTCCACATTTTCATTGCGAACAGCGTTTAAATTTATGAAAAAAAAACAATAAAAAGTTCGATCTTTCTCTTTCATAAATTTAAATGCTGTTCACAATGAAAATGTGAAAAAAGTTGAGGTAATTCCTTTCTTTCATTTCATTAAAGATCCTGAACTGTTAAGTGCATGAAACGTGATCCTTTAATTTTTCCAAAAATTCAATCGAATAGAACAAAAAAACAGCTGGGTGGATTGAATTGAAACTTTGTAGGATTTTTGTGGGTATATTGAACTGTAAATGGCACACTTACCATGTGTGCCTCTCTCAATATCTCTGATTGAAAGTTTGATGTTTCAAAAATTCACCAAAAGCCTTTTTTTTCTTGTTTTTTCAAATTCATGCAACGGATGTAAAAAAAAATGGCTTGTTCTTGTAGAAAATTTATTCAGCTTTTTGAAACCCAACGTTAATGTTCTGTGTGATCATGGGATGCTGAGATATCGATAATCAAAGAGAAAACGATCTTTTTTCATTCAAAGTCCGATATCTCAGCAAAAAATGGTCGAATCAAGGTAAAAAAAAGCAAATTGAAGCTGAATGAACAGCCTATCCGGTCCAGATAGTGGTTGAGCTGGGAAAATGTTTCCCAAGTCCGTAGACGAAAAAATGAAAATCAAAAAATTAGGAAAAAAAAATTTTCACTGTACTCGTTAGAATAGTGCGATGCACATTACTTGAAAGAAAATTTCGTCTCAAGATCTCAAAACTAGAGACTTCAAGCTTCAATTTTTTTTTTACTCCAATAGGATCATTTTTGAGAAAGATACGGCCATTCGAAAAACCGCTAAAAATTTGAATTTTTTTTTGATCCTTAATTTTTTTCCGCTAGTGTAGTGCTTCGAGAAAAACACGATTAAAAATTTGATTTAGACTATGAATATGAAGGAATGTCTTAGAGAAAGTGCAAAATTCCATGAGAAAAAATGGGTTTCAGGGGATAACTTATCTTGCCTGTATTCTGGAAAGCCCAAAGTAATTTGCAAAGCAAGAAAAAAAAATCGATTTTTCGACAATTCTACAGTGATATAACCCCTCAACTTACCAATATCATAAATTCTCGATACATTTAAGAATTAATAAATAATCAGCGAAACGTATTATTTCTATTCGGAAGAGTGTATTTAACAATCGTAAATACAGACTTGGAGAGAAATTTTCACTCGTACTGACGCATGCGTATAGGATTGTCTCGCTCGCATTCAGAGGGGTGGTTTTTTTAGTTTGGCGGGGTGTTTCCACCGATATATCGTTTTGGCAATCGAAGTTTTTAATTTCCGACATTTTTTGGAAGACAATATATAAAGATGCGTGTGATTAATTTAGTGTAAGTAGCCCTCATGGGGAGGCCACTTCAACCCCTTCTGTTACGCATTTTCCACCCACCCACGACTCTGGCATCTTTTTTCCTCGTTCAAGATATATTTAAATTTGATATTTCAGAAAGAGCCAGAGTAATTATAATTAAGTGAATTATATGTATTTTTCCCACCCTTAAAAATATTAGGGGTGCCAAAGCCACCCCTAGAGTGCAGCCAGAGGGTATATTTCTTCATTCGTATATTATGAAGAAATCATAATAAAACTTCCAACCCTATTATGCATAGTGTAGTGAAAAACGTTGCTGGCTCCCGGACTAAATATAGGATCAGGAGCGAGTTCTTTCAGTTTTTCGCGATTATCTCGGTAAATGATCAAGATTCAGCAAAATAGACCTCAAAATGAGATTACTCTTTCACTTTGCGGGACGCCAACTCCAATCAAATGATCTCGGTAGCTCAATGGTAGAGCAACTGCCCGGAAAGTAGATAAGGTTGTGAGCTTCGATTCTCACCCGAGATCGAATCCGATCGCCTCCAATTTTTTTCTGAAACTTGTGCACTTTAATTAATTCAATTTATTAAATTCTTTAATTCAATTGATTTATTTAGTAATTTAATTTCCATCTTTACGCGATAATATGAGATTTCAACTACTATAACCTGAATAGGTTAGAAGTTTAAATACTCAGGCATTCTGGGCCTTCTCTCCATTTAAGTTCAGATGAATTTCTCATGAACGAACGCATATCTATGACCGGAATTGCCGTAAAAAGTGATGTCACGAAAAATAAAAATGATCTATACACGGTCGGTAAAATCAAAACTCTGTAATATATAATTGGCATGATAGTGACGATATGCACAAGTTTCCGAAAATTTGAAGGTGTGAGGTGTCTCGGTAGCTCAATGGTAGAGCAACTGCCCGGAAAGTAGATAAGGTTGTGAGCTTCGATTCTCACCCGAGATCGAAACCGATCGCCTCCAATTTTTTTCTGAAACTTGTGCACTTTAATTAATTCAATTTATTTAATTCTTTAATTTAATTGATTTATTTAGTAATTTAATTTCCATCTTTACGCGATAATATGAGATTTCAACTACTATAACCTGAATAGGTTAGAAGTTTAAATACTCAGGCATTCTGGGCCTTCTCTCCATTTAAGTTCAGATGAATTTCTCATGAACGAACGCATATATATAACCGGAATTGCCGTAAAAAGTGATGTCACGAAAAATAAAAGTAATCTATACACGGTCGGTAAAATCAAAACTCTCCAATCAAATGAGCACTCGCCATGACGACCAATAAGAGACAATGACAAACTTTCAATCAAGTTGGCTTAGATCTCCGCGGAGATATTTTATTTTCAGTCATGGAAAATTGTACGTTGCACTTTCGAGAGTCTGTACATTTGAATCTTTGAGAATTTTGATGGGAAACCAAAGAGAATTTCATTCAATTAAGAATTTTGTTTGAGCAGAATTATAAGCTTAACCCTTCAAGTACGAGACCCATACGCTGCAGGCTGTCCCATCGGCCGGGAGCTATCTGACGATCAGACTACGCTGTGCAATGCGCAACGTCTCTTGAACGCTTCATTCAAAAATTATGGAAAAACTTCCATTGATTGCATTGGTTTTCCGTAGAAATACTATAGAGATATCAATTTTTCTCACCTTTTGCGTTCCCATGTAGGGGTGTCCAACTCGGCCAATACTCGGCACAACCTTGGGCAACCGATCTCCGATGTTGGTGAGAAGGAATGGCCGATATTCGGGCCGATGTTGGGATGTCACTCGGGCACGATGTTGGTCCCAATGTTTGCCCAATGTTAGGTGCCTATCTAGCGCCAATGTATTGGCATTGTATATTTGTCTAATTGTCTTTTTTAATTAATTTCAAAGGTTGTATAATGCAATCCAAATACAAATATCGATATTATGTCGATACCTGAATTTAGACATCATTTTTTACCGAAAAAAAGAATTCCTGCAGCGGTATACAAACCCAGGACCATAGGGTTGTCAGTCCGGAACTCTACCAATTCAGCCACCGTGAGTTCACATAATTTTCGATGAAAATTTGATCCTCATAAATTCGTTGCCGCCTAATTTCCTCAGGCAAATTGAAGTTATTTAAGAGTGTTGAGAGATAATTTAATTACTGAAAATAATCAAATTATCTTCAAATTTTATCTATTTTACGGAACGTCAACAACGGATATACTTGCCAATATTCAGCCAAGCAAAGGCCGACAAGTCCTTTGCCAATAATGGGTCATCTATATTGGGCCGAACATTGTATTCACTCTTAGAACCAATGTCGGTAACTGAAGTTTGAGCCAAGGTTCAGTCCAATCTCGATATATCATATATCGGTTCATGAACTTAAGCCCAACGCTCGGCCCAACATTGGGCGAAACATCGGGACCAACATCGCACCCGAGTGACATCCCAACATCGGCTCGAATATCAGCCATTCCTTTTTTCCTCAACATCAGAAAAATAATATAAGCCCGATGATCGGCCGTGTTGGCGAACATGAGCAAACCCTACATGGGTTATAGAAATATTTAGTGAATTTTTGAGCCTAATTTCAATCCTATCAGATGATTAGTTGTTGAACTAGTCTTGGACGCTAAATTTATTTATAACAAACAAATTATCAATCCGATTGAAATTTGCATTGCGCCATTTGATAGACGAACCTTCAGAATAATTTGAGTAAAAATTTCGGCATTTTCAATATATCAAGTGTGGAATTTCAGCCCACAACATTTGTTTATCAAAAAAAAGTAGTAAAAATATTGCAAAAAAAAAAATCACCACTCCGAAGACAGTTCCATTATCTACCCAAATCAATTTCTTCAATTTCTACATCTGTGATAGTATTTGAGGAAATGATTTTTTAATGTTAAAGAAGAGGGTCGCTACGACGTATGGACCCCGTACTTGAAACGTTAAGGATGTTCTACCGGTATTTTATCAAAATTTAAAAATGTACGAATTCAATGAAATTTTTTCCAAGGTTCTCCAAATCATAAAAAAATCGTATGCAAATTTTTCTTTTTTCATACCTGGTGTGAAAGTTATAAATTTTAAAAAAATCATCATTTAACATGTGTTCTTATGGGATATTCACAAAGGCTTAACCCGTCAGCGGTCGCGCTATGAGCATTTCTCTCACACTTTTTTTCAGGGTATAGGAAAGTACTCTAAAAAATGCAGAAAAACGACCGGGGATTTTTGGTATGCCTCACAAAACTCTTCTAGTTCATTTTAGTGAAAGAAAAAATCATTCATGAGTTGTGGTTGAGCAGAAAAAAAATATTTTCTACGACGCCGTCAAAATTTTCACGTGTTACGCGTACGGACCCGGGAGAAAAAATAAGGTGGGCTAGAGGCAGCGTTTTGGCATTTCCAAATGGCAGTCTAGTGGCAGTTTTTATGCCACTTTTCTTGCGGCGAACTGGCGGGATTTGCGCCAAAAGCTGCCTCTATACTGCCTTTTGCGGAAAGCATCCAGTGGCAGCATAAGAGCGGTCTTTTGGCAGATGCCACATGCCAGTACCCTGCCTTTAGACTGCCATCTTCATAATGCCATATTTAATTGATTAATCAATTGTACTTATAAGTACACCTAATTTTGTGTAGTAAATTCAGAAATTATGGCCGTCATTTGCAGTTTTCGACGCAGATCACACCGATATAAAAAAAACGGATCAGTCGTGCCATTCCCGAGATATTACGTTTTTTTTCCGGGACCGGGGCTCGAACCTTGGCTGCTTTGGTTGATCTTCTTCCTTTGGATGTTCATTTAGTCCGCACGGCTATTCTGTAATACTTGAGAGCATATATTTTTATTCTGGTTTATAAATATCAATTTTTTCACAGCAATTTTTTAATGAATAAATTGTCTGTATAATAAATGCACGTGAATTATTCAATGAAGGGAACTGTTTGTTTATTTCAAATGAGAAAATAGTCTACCAAATGATTATTAATTATTGAAAACTGGAGACTCTAAAATAATTATGAATAGATAAGAAAGTAATGGAATATAGCAAATATTTTTTTGACATAATTACAAAAGTTGTTGAATTTACTCAATTTAATTGAATCAGAAATATCAATTCGTTGAATTGACTGAAATCAGTAGGGGAGAGGGGGGCACCTTTGAACACTTTTTACTTATTTATTTATTACTTTTAATGTAATGAAATATCTGATATTTTTTATGCCCTAATCAATACTTTGGTCATTTATCTTTCATAATACACTTCAATTAATTTGAAAAAAGTGCTTAATCGAAACTATATTATTAATTTAAAAAAAAATCATTTTGTTCAAAGCTGCCCCCTTTAGGGGGCACCTTTGAACAGGCCTGGGGCAGGTTTGAACAATCTATAACATCACCACATAAACTATAATTATTGGAGTATTCATAGTTTTCATTATCGTTCTTATTCTTCATAGTTAAGTCTCACATTTGTCGGTTTACATAAAATTTATAAAATCTTTGAGAAAATGATAAATAAACAAAGTTATTATAAAATTATCCAATTTTTAACATCAATAACTTTACTCAATTAAATCTAACTCAATAAATCTAGCTCACGAGACTTATTTCATAACGATAAACGTTAGACTTAGTTTTTTCTTAGGTATTTTTCACTTAAAATCTTGCACTTAAACTCAAATCATAGGAATCAATATAAAATATTGAAGATTCGAAACTTCTTTTAAATTTAGTCACAGCTTGATTAATTTTTTTGTTTCTAGACTTTGTTGCTTTCTTGACTCATTTGTCATCTGTATTTTTTTTTTCTTCGCAGGCAGTGGTGATTTTTTCAATCGATCTTGTCGCTCCAAATGTCTTACACTCCAAATGTCTTGTTAATTACATGGACTACAGCTTTTTGTGCATCGTTTTCATTGACACTACTTGTCCGCTTTCTTTTATAATTTCGAACCATGATTGGCCCTGACATTCAAAAATATTCAATAATCATAAATTAAAGATCATATATTTTTTTACAGATAATTTAAACGAAAAGAAAACGTTTGTGAAGTATAACTATGTTGATTTATAAGTGTTCAAACGTGCCCCCCATTTCTTGTTCAAAGCTGCCCCAACAGCATACTTGAGATAAAAAATTAATTTAAATCAATTAGAAATCAATAAAAATAAAATTTTCCATTTCGATGAGATAGTGGAATATATGAAGATTGATTGAAAAAATATACAGTCATGAGTTGATCACCATTTTAACTATAATATACTTACATCCAGAAAATAAAAATTCTAGAATTGCAGCATAAACTCGACGACCCCTTGTAGGTTAGGTTTAACATGGAAAATAAAAACAGCTGTGATGGATATTAGTTGGCAGCTGTGCTGCCATCCTAAATTCAAAATCCGCGGTTCAAAATTTTGGTTTTTCGATTTTTTATTGAAGATGTTCAAAGCTGCCCCTGTTAAAAGCTGCCCCCCTCTCCCCTACATTAAACAGTTATTTTTAGGTATTTCAAAAAATATTTGCTGAGGACCATTTGCCTCAATCTTTAATTCTTTTCACAATAATTTTTTTCGTAGGGTAACTTAAGTTGTTGAAATCATTTGTTTGCCGGTTGAAAAAACTGAATTGCAGAGTACTCAGTCATCGTAGCCATCGTAATATCCAATTTTTTGTCCTAGCAATAAATTGTTTTAAGAAAAATCGAATCCATACAAACGATCGGTGTGAACCTGAAATGATTCAAATTAGTAACGAAACCGCCAATTAATACTACAATTATGAGAGATAGACGATTATGGAGAAAGGCAGTCAAACAACCTCATGAAGGCAGATTCATGGCAGCATGTACGAGCAGGTAAATGGCATCACAAGAGCGGATTGTAGAAAAGGCGATCTTCTGGCAGCTCAAACACAGCTCACCGATGACGTTATTGAAAAACTGTGCTTGAGCTGCCAGATGACGGTCTTTTCTGTTGACCGCTCTTGTGCTGCCATTTTTCCGCTTGTAGGTACTGCCATGAAAGTGTCTCCTTACGGTTAATATGCTGCCATTCCTCCAATCCACCAAGTGATCTGCCTTTACGCTGCCTGTAAACTGCCTGCCACTTTTCAATAAAAATAATGAAACTGCCATGTGCTGCTAGGAGCACGCCAGTTATCCGCTGCTTTCCCTCAAATCTGCCTCTAAACTGCCTGAATCCTGTTCGTTGCCCACCTTAATTTTTCTCTCGGGGATTCTCATGGAACAGCGCCGCCTGTGGTGAAATTTGGCACCATTCTCCCATAAGGATAACACGGTGAGAGAATCCCTCACGGCACGACTGAAGAACGCTGGGGAGATAGCGCGACCGCTGACGGGTTAATGGCCGGTCTATGGAGCCAAAATCAGCGTTAACCACGTGTTAGCTTAACTCTGACTCTGGGGCGAATATCGCTAGCCGCGGGTTAACGTCACTGGGGTTTAAATGAGGGTTTAAATGCAAAATGGCGGAAATCAGAGTTACCACCCTCAAGGCATTGTAATCCCGAGCCATCGATGTTCACTTTCTCGCTCGAATCATTGGTCTTTCCAGGTTATAAATCAACAACTGAATGGTAACGCTGCTGTTCGCCATTTTTACTCACAAAACACCTAGTTACGTTAACCAGCGGTTAACGATATTCACCCCAAAGTCAGAGTTAAGCTCACACGTGGTTAGCGCTCATTCTGGCTCCATAGACTGGCCCTGAGAAACTTTTCGAAAAATTCTTTAAATTCGATGAAACTTCTGATATAGGTGAAAAATAAACCCCCGCACAATTTGTTCATTTTAATACGATGATTGGGTCAATAATTGGCATTAAAATTAATAAAAATGCTTGAAAAATTTTCAATCTCGCGTAAGTGCTGCCAGCTTGTCTCACCAGAATTTCCTAGAATGCAATGTTTTTTTCAAAATAATTCTCAAGCTAATTAAATAAAGGATAAAAAAAATCTCTATGAAATGTAATGATAACAATTTAATATTTGAACACCCACAGCGTTCCATAATTCCCTGAAAATCATTTTAATGAGAAATTTAAAAAATCGTTTTTTCATGTTCACGGATTGAACACTGACGAAATCACTGCCCTTCTCATGCTGCACAACCCCTGCTGCCGGTACCTGTAGAACATCCTTGATAAAAACTCCAAAATTCTTCTCTTGGATCATGGTTTTCTGAAAAATTTCCGATTCTGAAATTTTTTTTTTGAATCCATTTTTTTCGGAGATTTAGAATTTTGTGATGAACTCATCATTACGCATTCGAATTTCTCATTAACATATATAGGCTAATACCGTGAAAATTCTCGGGTTGAAAATTCCAGAAAAAATGTGGGGGGTCGAGAAAATTATGCAGAGCTGGAAAATCGGGTAGGATAACTTGGATGATGAAGGGACATTATGCAATGTTATGAAAATAGAAGTTCTGATCACTGGAATATGTTAAAATAGTATATTACCTAAGGAGTGCGGTTAAGTACTTTTCTGACGAGTTTGAGGCTGCGAAACGAGCCGAAAGCGAGTTTTGTACTCACACGAATCTATAAATCTTTGCCGCACGTGCAAGATACTTTTTTTGATGCACAACGTGCAGAAAGTACCACTGACTGCAGGCGTAGCATGCAGAAAGTGGCTACTTTCTCCTCAATCGCTTACTCTCGGAAATATTCCTCAGAGATCACCAGAGGGAGATGAAACGTGAATTTTTTTTTGAGATTTGTTTTTTAGAAATATGTCGAACAATAAGTGAGATACAAAAAATTTTGGGAAACGTTTTTTGTGAAAAATTTCGAGAGCTACGAAACAAGTCTGTACGAAAAACTTTGAATCTTGTTCAGTTTCTGAGATATTCGTCAAAAATTGAGAAAGAGGTGAAACAGGAAAACTGCTTTTCATTCATCTTTTGGATATGTCTCGGAAACTCAGCGAGATAGGGCAGCTGCCCTGAATCATTTCGTGTGGAGAATTCCCAAATTTACGAAAAAAATTATTATTATGCACACAGGAGAGCGTAGTCACTATTCATGCGGGGCGTACTCCAAGTTCTCACAATCGAACGTGATGTACGCACTCTGAGTACTTGATGTACGCACTCTGGGTACGTGATGTACGCACTTGAGTACGTAATGTACGCACTCGACTACGTCGTTTGGCTACTCTCAGTACATATTTTTTTGAAAAATTTTCGCTATCCTCTGTGAATAAGCGAGATAGAGCGAAATGGATATCAATATGGGATCGAGAGAAAGTTTTCTCAGTTTTTCGACACTATATCAGTGCATAAGCGAAATAGAGTGAAATGGATGATAATGTGGAATCACAAGGATATTATTTCACATGAAAACTCCTTCCTGATCCCATATTAACATTCATTTCATTCTATCTCGCTTATCCACTGAGATAATCCTGAAAATCTGATGAAACTCCCTCCTGATCCAGTATTAATGTGTATTTCGCTTTATCTCGCTTCTTCACCGAGATAATTACGAAGAACTGGTGAAACACCCTCCTGATCCCAATTTAACGTCCATTTCGATCTATCTCACTTATTTACCGAGATAATCACAAAGAACTGGATAAACTTCCTCCTGATCCCAAATTATCGTCCATTTCGCTCTGTCTCGCTTATTCACCGAAATAATCTCGAAAAACTGAATGAACTTCTTCCTGATCCCAATTCTACGTCCATTTCGTTCTATCTCGCTTATTTACCGAGATATTCACGAAAAACTAAATAAATTCCCTCCTGATCCTTAATTAACGTCCATTTTGTTCTATCTCACTTATTCACCGCGATAATCACGGAAAACTGAAAAAACTCCCTGGTGATTCCATATGAACGTCCATTCCGCTCTATCTCACTTATTCACCGAAATAATTGCGAAAAACTGAGGTGACTCCGTCCGACTCCCATATCATTGGTTACTTCACTCTATCTCGCTTATTTACCGGAATAATAGCGAAAACTACAGTACATTATCCACGTCATTTGGGGGCATATTCCACGTCCTTTGGAGGGGCATGATCCACGTCCTTTGAAGGGCATGATCCATGTACTCTGCGGGGGACGTGATTCAAGCCCTTTTGGGACGTGATCCACGTCCCTTGAGGCATAATTCAGGCCCGGTTGGGGCATAATCCAAGCCTTGAGGCCGTAATCTATGCACCCATTGGTCATAGATCACGGACAGTAGGACGATAATTAAGGCGCGAATGGACGTGGATCATGCCCCTCGAAATTTTCATGATTACGCTTCATCGAAACGTGATCCAAGGTTTCATTTTTCTGTGTGTTGGATAGTTTTTTTTCCCGAATGGTCAAAGTTATAACAAAAATGGAAGGCTATAGAACGCTTCTGTGTTTCTTAAACATCAATTAATGATGATTAAAAACAGAGATTTTCTTTTTTCGTGATTTCTTACTCACCCCATCCACACCTTACTTACTCACTCACCCCATCCACAAATAGAGAATCACGAAAACATAACGAAAAAAAAACATCTTTGGTCTTTGTCATCATTAATTGATGTTCAAGGAACTAAAGAGTGTTCCTTTAATTTTTGCTAAAAGTTCGATCTTTCGGGAAAAAAACGGTCCAACCGATCGGCTTCAAAATTTACAGGCCATTTAGGTACAGATGAAGCTGAGAAAAAACGTTAAAACATTTGCACTTGTTGCAAAATTAGCAATGTTCAGCTCTATTAAAAAAAAAAAATCATTTTTTGTTTTCTTTCGAATAGAATAATCAACTATTGAGAAAAAAGAAAATCTCAACTTCTCATAAAATTTCAATTTTTTTTCATGTACCCCACTTCACCTAAAATGCGATAAAAACGAACTATGTCGACAAAAATGCTCCAAATACTCAGCAGAATGATCAATTACTAAAAAAATAAAAATCTCAACTGTTTATAAAATTTCAATTTTTTTTTTGGGTACCCCACTTTGCCCCAATGGGTTCAACATGATCAACGTGACTTCGTTGATTGAAAAATCAAAAAGATAGGTGAAAATGGAGGTGACATCGAATTTTGGGCACTGAAAGCCCTCTCCTTCCCTTAGGTACCCCACTTTGCCCCGGTCTCCCCTATATTTGTTGGAAAATTCCTTTTTGCTTCCGAATGGGAGCACTGTAATCTTGATTTTTTCGACTTTGAGATTTCATCGGAATATGACTCCAAATGATCAGAAATGTCGAGAAATTATATTTTTTAATAGTCGTCTGTATGTATGCGTTTGTGTGTGTGTGTGATGACATACTCCATCGCTTTTGTCGATAACGGCTATCTGTATTAACCTGAAAATTTTACGGTATACTCACCACGTGTGCACATGGCTCGCTGAAATTTCAGCTCAATCGACCGAATGGTTCCCGAAAAAAAACGAATTATTGAAAAATCGTTTTTTCGAGATTTTTCAGCGAAAAATTAATTCACGGCATCCATCCTCAGCAAGGAGATGCGCATCGATAAGGCGCACATTCAACCCTGGAGGTGGCGAGCGCTCAAATTTTTGATTCATCCGGTATGTTAACAAACATGTATTTCTTTGAAAATCCTGGGCAACACGATAACTCAAAAAATATTTGAGTTAGAAACTTCAAATTTCGTGGGTTTGTATATCTTATGAGTGAGACCTTTGAGATTGAATCTGGGCGAAATCGGTCCAGTAGTTCCTGAGATATTCTTGATAAACCATTGAATGAAAAGACACTTTATCTCTGGAACTACTGGACCGATTTCCCGAGTCGAAGATCTCAGCCTCGAAATAGACCTCATTACTCTCGTTCAACCTCTAACTGCCCTCGTAGACCGCTGAGAACTCAGATGTAAGGCTCAGGTAAGACTCAAGAGCACTTGGAACCATATTTGAGCCTCTGCAGTCTCTTTCCTACAGCCATCCGTACTTTTTTGGGTATCCGAAATCTCGTTAACCTCAGATGAGCCTCAATACACTATTTTTCTCAATTGTTCCCATCGCAGTCTTCGGTTGACTCTTTTTGAAAGCCCATTGAGCAGGGCTGTAAATCTTCTCCATACTTTCTCCGAATTCTTTCTAACAGCATTCCGTTGCAGTAAACACATGTTCGCCTAGGAGCCGTACAATTCAACGTTGTTCTTCCTCAACAAAACTTGTCAACAATTTTCAGAGAAAAGAATATTTTCATTTACCCTTACGTAGCCAGTTGAACTAGAGATGTAAAATGACGGTCAATTTTGAAATTGGTCAGGTCAGTCGTCAATTGACCATTTCGTGACCATTCCTGACTTGACCGCAATATTCGTTGAAAATTGACCGTCAAAAATTCAAACGGTCAGTCAGGAGAAATAAATGTTAAAATCTATCTATATAGATGAAAATTGACCGTCAATTTTATTTTCGGTCACTTTTTTGGTCAGTTTTATGATTTTTCAAAATTCAATGCAAATACTCATAGAAATCATTTATTTCCAAAAGTCGTTCAGTATTTCTTTTTTTGATAGAAAATCGGCGGTTGAAAAACCCAATTGAAGAATAAAGAACCAGAATCTGTACTGAAATCCAGCTATTTAGATGAAAAATGACCGTCAATTTGTTCTTTGTAAACGCGATTTTTTTCGATCTCGAGATTTCATCAGAATATGACTCAGAATGTTCCAAAACGTCGAGAAATGACATTTTTAAAAAATGTCTGTATGTATGTGTGTGTGTGTGTGTGTGTGTTTGTGTGACAGATATCAGCTCATTGCTCCGGAACGGTAATACTTGGTGACCTGAAAATTCAACAGTACTTTCTCTCCCCATGCAAATTGCTCTCCGTGAAATTTGAGCGAAATCGGTTGAGTACTTTTCGAGAAAAATCAAATTTTCGTAAAATCGTTTGTTCGATTTTTCTCCGCGAAAAATTGATTCACAGCCTCCACTCTCAGCGATGAAATTCATCTCATTTGAACTCACAATTTTCACTCGGGGTGAATTTTGCTGCGATTTTTCGTTTGTGGATAATTTCAATTACAGTGTTTTTTATCCTGAATTTTGTATACACGATAGCTCAAAAACTATTTGAGTTAGAGACTCCAAATTTCGTGGGTTTGTGCATCTAATAAACGAAAAGTTTGGTATTGAAATTGGGCGAAATCGTTCCAGTAGTTTCTGAGATATTGCACAAAAACCATTTTATGAAAAGAGGTTATATCTTGAAAACTACTGGAGCAATTTCGCCCAAGTTCAGCTTGAAAGATTCATCTCAATGAGCCCCACAAATGGTGAGAATTTCAGATTTTTCAGAGGCAGTCTCTTGTAAGAGTTTTCGATAAATTAGTTTTTTCAAAAATCACGGTTTTTCTTAGCTTTCTCCCTAGGAACACTACTATTTTTTATTTCACCATTCGAAAGTAGACAATTTTTTCTACCGAATGAGTACATTTTCTTCTGACGACAATCGGAAAAAATAGGAATCCTATTTGAAATCTGAACTTCAATTTTTAAGTTTTATCGTAGGATCTCAGTTTTCATCTAATATTGAAAATTTATGTATCATATGACATTATTGCAGTTAAATCGATTATTGTAAGCTAGGACTGTGGGTCCTAGGATTGCATCCTGAACAGATCGATACGGTCTGGAACAATATTCGTAGGAATGTTTAAGTGCGTATTTGTCGTAAAAATGATGTTATTTTTTTGAGCAATGGAATACATGAATAGCGATTTGATGCAATATTGATGAAATTCCATTCGGAAGCATTTTGCCAATCGAATTGGCAACATATTAAATGTCGCACAAGGAGTGGGGTTCGCCAGTAACGCACAAAGAGTGGCACTCCTGCTTGTTTTTGTCACTTTTAGTAGAATGATATTTTTAAAAGGGAAAAGGCTTATTAAATTTAAATACAATGATATCATAGGGCTATTCTTTTATTTTCTCAACAAATCGTAAACTCTGCATAAATTCTGCACTTATCCTAATAGATTCAGTTTACTCTTATATTACAGATAGATATGCATACGTAAAAATAATAATTACCTTCCGTAAAGAACTGCAAAATTTACAAAATTCGTTTGCTCTTCGAGGGTAGGGATAATCACAAATGATCACAATCTTGCATATAATGTGATTATTAAATCGATTCTCATGCCTCTACTGGCAACTGATTGACACTCGGAATTCTGACGCGTGAAATTCAAAAATTTATTTACGGAAATATTCATGAGGTCCAGAAAAAAAATCATCAGCTCTAGATAGATGGAATCTGACCGTCAAAACCATTTTTGGTCAATTTTCTGACTCACGATTTGGTCATTATTTTTTGACCACAATGGTCAGTCATTGCCAATTTGTCATTGACGGTCAATTGACCGGTCAAATGACGGTCCAATGACCGTCATTTTTTTCGTTCCATCACTAAGTTGAACTCCAGCTCGTACACATCGTTTACTCAGCAGGCTTCATCGAGTCAATTTTCTATTTCGTTTTGACTTAAAATTATAAATATCATTTGACTATGACTGCAAATTTTAAGTGTGTTATACAATAGATGAGTGTTGATTAGACACAATGATGGTGCGGCAAATTTAAAAAAGATCCAGTCAAGTCACCGAAACCAATGTTAGTGTTCATTTATTGGGTGAATATTCCTTGAAAGGACGTTAGTTCAGTGAAATTCGTAGGGAAGAATCACTCAAGTGCAGGTGATATGAGAACACTTCCATGGAAGGAGAAAGCAAGTGGACAAACGATAAAGAATGACGCAAAAGTGCTCCCATTTGGTGGTGAGTTCATTCTTGTAAAGTTTAATTCTTCGATTTCATGAATTACCACACTTCATAAGATTTTGCCCTAATCGTTTTTCGTAGCCCATGTAGGGTTATCCAACTCGACCAACACTCGGCACAGCCTTGGGCAACCTATCTCGGATGTTGAGAAAAAGAAATGGCTGATATTCAGGCCGATGTTGGGATGTCTGTTGGATTCCGGGTTGAATTCATGAAAAACAACTATTTCTGGAAATCTAGCTTTATTATTACAAACTTTAAAACTCAAGTTGAACTTTTAGATACTTCTTCCAAAATCGGTTAAAAATAGATGATACTTACATTCTATCTCGGATGGTAGCAGTTACTCTGCTGAAGTCTTACTGAGGTGTTTTTGAGGCATTTCGGAGTTTATATATTATAATAAGAGGGTGGAAATGGCTAGGTGTGAGGTAAAGAGGGGGTAAGGCCCCCCATGTAGGGTTCGCTCATGTTCGCCAACACGGCCGATCATCGGGCTTATATTATTTTTCTAATGTTGGGGAAAAAAGGAATGGCCGAAATTCGGGCCGATGTTGGGATGTCACTCGGGCGCGATGCTGGTCCCGATGTTTTGCCCAATGTTGGCCCGAGCCTTGGGCTTAAGTTCATAAACCGATAGATGTTATGTTGAGATTGGACTGAACCTTGGCTCAAACTTTAGTTACCAACATTGGTTCTAAGAGTGAATACAATGTTCGGCGCAATATAGATGACCCATTATTGACAAGTGATCGTCGGCCTTTGCTTGGCTGAATATTGGCGAGTATATCCGTTGTTGACGTTCCGTTAATAGATCAAATCTGAAGATAATTTGATTATTTTGAGTAATTAAATTATCTCTTAACACTTTTAAATAACTTCAATTTGCCTGAGAAAATTAGACGGCAATGAATTTATAAGGGTTAAATTTTCATCAGAAATTAAGTGAACTCACGGTGGCTGAATTGGTAGAGTTCCGGATTGATAATCCTATGGTCGTGGGGTCGTATACCGCTGCAGGATTTTTTTTTTCAGTAAAAAATGATATTTAAATTCAGGTCTCGACATAATATCGATATTTGTATTTGGGTTGCATATCGGCCATTCTTTTTCCCCAACATCGGAGATAGGCTGCCCAAGGTTGTGCCGAGTATTGGCCGAGTTGGACAACCCTACATGGGCCGCTACGTAGCTGGGGAGCTGAGGGTAATTAGTGGGAAAAACTCGGAGAAATTGGAATTGCTTGTACCCGGAATTTGGGACCAACGGGTGCAATAAAACGATGAGGAAGGAAATTCGTGTTCTAGGGATTATGGTAATAAAACGATATAAAAAGGGAAAAATAGGTACTAACGGGACTGAACCTTTGGTGTTCACGTGACGTGGCTTGGGGAAAAGTAAAGATAATCGGGGAAAAACCCAATAGGAAGGAGTAGGTATACAACATGTCACTCAGGCGCGATGTTGGTCCCGATGTTTTGCCCAATGTTAGGTGCCTATGTAGCGCAAATATATTGGCATTGTATATTTGTTTAATTCAGAGATGGGCAAGTTTCAGGTAGTCGGGATCCCAAAGCCTTAATCCCATTAATACTCCCTGTACCTGAGACCATAAACTGCCCCCCTCCCAATTATACAATTATGCATATTTCTAAGTACCGAATGTCGGTGACGAATCGTGCGGGCTGACGTGCATTATTTCTTTTTTTCTCGCGAGAAATTACGTTGGAAAAACAGGAAATGAAAAGATATTTTGCTTCGTTCCCGGGATATTCTTAAAAAAATGAAAGAAGAAGAGATTTTCAGACAAATCGATTTCATTCCATTTATTTTTCTCAAATATTTCGAAAACCATGCAAAATAGAACGATTTTACCCAAAGCTGTTTTTTTTAGAGAATTTCGAGAGCTACAAAAGGAAATCAGGGCAAAATGGCGCTATTTCACTTAGTGTCCAAGATGCTCCTAAAAATCTGATGCAGAACTCGAGAATTTGCAAAATAAGAGATTTCAGACAAATCGATTCTATTACATCAGCTCTTCTCAAATATCTCAGAAATCAAGCGAGATAGAGCGCAGATAGTTCAATTTTTTTTTGTATCTCTTAAAATTCTCTACAGAACATTCTTAGTGCAAAACCGCGCTATCTTGCTGAGTTCCCGGCATATTGAAAAAAAACTAATGTCGAAAAATAAAAGATATAAAACAAGTCTATTTTTTTTTGTCATCAGTTTTTTAGAAATATCTTGGAAACCAAGTGAGATAGCGCGATTTCATCCACAGCTACTTTTGTAGCTCTTAAAATTCTCAATAAAACCACCCGACAGAAAAATATTTTGATAAAATGACGCCATTTCACTTAGTTTTCGAAATATTATCAAAAAACTGATTAAAAACTCGAAAAATCAAGAAAAAAATAAAGATATTCAGATGAATCGATTTTATTCCATCAGTTTTTCTCAAATATTTCAGAAACCAAGCGAGATAGAGCGAATTTACTCCAATGCTTTTTTATAGCTCTTGAAATTTTCTACAAAACATTTTTCAAGCAAAATCGCTCTATCTCGCTTAGTTTCTGAAATATTAAAGAAAACTAGTGTCGAAAAATTAAAAGATGTAAAACAAGTCAATTTTTTTTGTCATCAGTTTTTTAGAAATATCTCGGAAACCAAGTGAGATAGCGCGATTTCATCCACAGCTACTTTTGTAGCTCTTAAAATTCTCAATAAAACCACCCAACAGAAAAATATTTTGACAAAATGACGCCATTTTACTTAGTTTTCGAAATATTATCAAAAAACTGATTAAGAACTCGAAAAATCAAGAAAAAAATAAAGATATTCAGATGAATCGATTTTATTCCATCAGTTTTTCTCAAATATTTCAGAAATCAAGCGAGATAGAGCGAATTTACTCCAATGCTTTTTTATAGCTCTTGAAATTCTCTATAAAACCAGCTGAAGACAAAATCACGCTATCTCCTTCAGTTTCCAAGATATTAAAAAAAAACTGTAAAAAAATTGACTTTCACCTCTTCACTACTGAATTAAAAAAAGGTGGGGGAAATGTTGGTGAGCTGCAATTTTTGAGGGACTGCACTCGACCCAGGTAACAGGATTAACGCCGAACATTGTCCCCCCTAATGAAGGTCGGGAGCCCAAGGATCCCAAAGATCCGGATTTGCCCATCTCTGGTCTAATTGTGTTTTTTAATTGATTTCGAAGGTTGTAAAATGCAATATAAATAAAATATCGATATTATATTGATACCTGAATTTGAATATTATTTTTTACCGACCAAAAAATTCCTGCAGCAGTATACGAACCCAGGACCATAGGGTTATCAATCCGGAACTCTACCAATTCAGCCACCATGAGTTCACATAGTTTCAGATGAAAATTTACCCGTCATGAATTCACTGTCGTCTAATTTTCTCAGGCAAATTGAAGCTAGTTAAAAGTGTTAAGAGATAATTTAATTACCCGGAATAATCAAATTATCTTCAGATTTTATTCATTAACGGAACGTCAACGACGGATATACTCGCCAATATTCAGCCAAGCGAAGGCCGATAAGTCTTTTGCCGATAAGGGGTCATCTATAGTCGTGTTCTTTGCACTCATCACTTGTGATGAGTGATGAGAACGCATGCGCATTGAGTGTTAGTGGGCGTGATTCCAAATTCAAAAATGTAACCTTAAACGATATCGAAGTCATGAAAAAACGTCTATCCGTCGAATTTCCTTTTGAATTCATGTTTTAACAGAGAGTTAACACATAAAATCGGAAAATTAGCAAAACCGATTCACGTTTTCTGTGAGTTCACTACTGTTTCAGGTTATTTTGTTCAATTTCGAATCATGCAACTAACGCTTAATGCGCATGCGTTCTCATCACTCATCACAAGTGATGAGTGCAAAGAACACGACTTATATTGGGCCGAACATTGTATTCAATCTTAGAACCAATGTCGGTAACTGAACTTTGAGCCAAGGTTCAGTCCAATCTCGACATATCATGTATCGGTTCATGAACTCAAGCTCAAGGCTCAGCTCAACATTGGGCAAAACATCGGGACCAACATCACGCCCGAGTGATATCCCAACATCGGCCCGAATAACGGCCATTCCTTTCTTCCAAACATCAAAAGAATAATATAAGCCCGATGATCGGCCGTGTTGGCGAACCTGAGCGAACCCTCCATAGGAGCTCACGAAATTCTTTACAGAAAAAATGGAGCCAGCATTGCCCTACCTCCATTATATCTCGAGATATTGGAAGAAAACCAATCATAAAATCCAATCAATTTGAATGGAATAGACTTATTCCAAAGGAAAAATGACTCTCTATTTTGATGACTTTTTTAGAATATCTTGGAAACTAAGCAAGATAGGACGATTTTCTCATGATTTTTATTTGTAGCTCTTAAAATGCTCGGCAAAAAGCGCAAGGGTAAAATTCCTTGATCCCGCTCAGTTTCCAAGATATCCTCAAAAAATTGATGACAAAAATATCTAAAAAAAAGGAAGAGTTCATATTCATTGTCAATAGGTTCTTTGGAATATCTTGGAAACTAAGCGAGATAGAGCAATTCCACGTTCGAGCTTTCTTGTAGAACATTTAAAGAGCTACAAGAAAGGATTCAGGCTAAATCACTCTATCTCACGCAGTTTGCGAGATGTTTCCCAAAATCTAATAACAAAAAATGAACACCCATTTTCAATTTATATTTCAGCCCCTAATTACGATCAAGTGGACAAGGAAACATGCCATGATAGGTGCTCCTCCAGGACTCTTATATATAGTGTTGTAATTGCTCTCATTTCCATCATATGAAATGTAACATTCACATGTATACTTTTTCCGGATAGAAAATGTCATCAAAACAAGCAGGAGTTCCACTCTTTGTGCGTTATTTGCAAACCCCACTCCTTGTGCAACATTTAATATTTTGCCAATTCGATTGGCGAAATGCTTCCGAATGGCATTTTACCCATAATGAATGAATCTCTATTTATCTTTTCCATTGCTCAAAAAATAACATTATTTTCACAACAGATACGCACTTATACATTCCTACAAATATCGCTCTAGTCTATATCGATCTATTCAGGATTCCATCTGCGATACTTGAAATCAACTTGGAACTCGGAATCTCAGCTCGAAATAATCGATAAAATTGCAATAATATCATATGATACATGAAAATTCAATATTAGGTGAAAACCCAGATCCTACGATGGAACACAAAAATTGAAGTTCGAGTTTCAATTAGGATTTCTATTCTTTCTGATTGTCATCAGAATGAAAATGTACTCATTTTGTAGAAGAAATTGTCTCCTTTCGAATGGTGAAATAAAAAATAGTAGTGTTTCTAGGGAGAAAGCTAAGAAAAACCGTGATTTTTGAAAAAACTAATTTATCGAAAACTCTTACTACAGACTTCTTCTTAAAAATCTGAAATTCTCACCATTTGTGGGGCCCATTGAGATGAATCTTTTAAGCTGAACTCGGATGTAATTGCTTGGATAGTTTTCGAGATATAACTTCTTTTCATGAAATGGTTTTTGTCCAATATCTCAGAAACTACTGGAGCAATTTCGCCCAATTTCAATACCAAACTTTTCGTTCATTAGATGCACAAACTGACGAAATTTGAAGTTTCTAAGTCAAATAGTTTTTGAGCTATCGTGTATACAAAATTCAGGATAAAAAACACTGTAATTGAAATTATCCGCAAACGAAAAATCGCAGCCAAATTTACCCCGAGTGGAAATTGTGAGTTCAAATGAGATGAATTTCATCGCTAATGAAACGATTTTTCGAAAATTTGATTTTTCTCGAAAAGTACTCAACCGATTTCGCTCAAATTTCACTGAGAGCAATTTGCATAGGAAGAGAAAGTACTGTCAAATTTTCAAGTCACCGAGTATTACCGTTCCAGAGCAATGAGCTGATATCTGGCACACACACATACATACAGACATTTTTAAAAAATGTCATTTCTCGGCAGTTTGGAACATTCTGAGTCATATTCCGATGAAATCTCCAAATCGAAAAAAATCGCGTTTACAATGCTTCCATTCGGAAGCAAAAACAAATAATAATTATTTTTTTAATTCATAATTTTTAAGATTTATTTTGAAAGCAGTGAATACAAAGGGGAGGGAGAGAGGCATGGGGCAGTGCGAAAATAAATTTTGAGGTCAAAGAGGCTCTTTCCCGGCTGTACAGCTAAGCCTCATATCAGCCTCTGGACGTCTGAAAGGGGAATACTGAGCAATCTGAGGGTGATATGAGACCGTAGATTCAATACATTTTTCCTATGCCAAGAGCCTCATTTTAGTCTCATCAACTTCAGCCGAAACTTCAGTATGAGGCCGAAATGAGGCTGAAATCTTCGACTCGGGTTCGCCCAAGTCTAGCTTAAAATATTTGCTTAGACGAGCTTAACAAATGCTGATAATTTCAGATTTTTCCTTCGAATTCTCCTATAAGAGTGCTCAAATAAATAGTTTTTCCACAAATTTCAATTTTTCTCCATTTTTTCCCTAATAACGCTAGTATTTTTTATTTAATAATTAAAAAGTAGACAATTTTTCCTAAAAAATGACCCCATAATCATTCCACTATGACAATGAGAAAGACTAATTGAATCCTGAAAGTTTACCACCTGGGGAAAAATGTTTAGATCTGATTAAATTGAGAAATTTGATATGAATAGATCTGATTAGGTCTGACTAGATCTGGTCAGATCTAATCAGATCAATGCCTGATCTGATCTGATTAGGTCTAACTAGATCTGGTCAGATCTAATCAGATCAATGCCTGATCAGATCTGATGAGATCTAACCAGATCTGATTAGATCTAACCAGATCTGATTAGATCTAACCAGATCTGATTAGATCTAACCAGATCTGATTAGATCTAACTGGATCTAATTAAATCCATTTATATCGGCTCATCAGATCTACTTAGATCTAACCAGATCTAGTGAGATCCAATCAGATCTAGTCAGATATGATCGAATCCAATCCAATTCACATTATGATGCATCAGGCGATAGATGAAAACTTTACAAGTTGATATTTGATAAAACTGAAAATAGCAAACATTTGACAATTTCTAGTTTTTTTGAATTTCTTCAACAAATAAATTATTTCTAGAAAAATGAAAAATATGCACATCTAGGACAGTCATAGAAGTATAAAGACGTTTTTTTTGGAATGATTTTCAAATAAAAATTAACTGTTTAAAAAAATCCACAGTGTGTCAGATCTGTGCTCATTTCATTATCATAGAATTTTATATTTATTTTCATAGATGATTCTGCATTCCATTTGGGCATTCCTGACTTTTTTCCGAAGTTATTTCCTCCAATATTTCGAATTTTCTTCAGTTATGAGGATTTCAATTTCAATTGACACCAAGAAATCGTCTGAGTAGCTGAGTGGCTACAATAATATTAAATATATAAACAATGATACGATCAATGCTCTATCAGTCGTTGAGCGAGCAGATGCAATACATTATGCAGAAAATGGCTACCCTAAACCCCAGTTTTTCACTTACTATGATAAACTGGGAATAATTCAAAATGAAAATAACATTCCTATTATTTATCATATACCAAGGAATAAAAGAAACAAAAGGATACAGCTCAGGATACCCAGAAATAATGAGCTTAAATACTCCACAATAATTTCAAATAAAGATTTTAAAGATCACTCAAGAGCTAGAGAGGATTTTGGTGGCTGGATGACAAAAATCCCACCATCAGAGCTCTCCTGGCCCGATTTAATGTTGCCAATAGGCATAATATTCGTCCTCCTTAGGACACTAACCCTTCGGGTAATATTGTTGGACCATGTCCATTTTATAATTATTCTTTCCTTCAATGGTAACCATAAATAAAATTCAAATTTTTATTACAATATCTTTCGTAGGATCTGTCACTGCGCTGTCATGGTGCGGTCTCTCTTTTTTTAAAAAATTAATGAAAGCGATAAAAGATTTTTTTGTTAACACAATTTTTTTATATCTCGCTAAATATAATTATTACTTTATAAGACAAAAATTATTACAATACACATAAAGTTATATAAATTGTTTTTTATGGATGATGTTCGAAAGAGTACATGTGCTCCTCTTCCCCTACATCAACACTCCATATTGATAAAATGTAGAAGTTTGAGAGATGCCCATGTAGGGTTGTCCAACTCGGCCAACACTCGGCCCAACCTTGGGCAACCTATCTCCGATGTTGGGAAAAAGGAATGGCCGATATTCGGTCCGATTTTGGGATGTCACTCGGGCACGATGTTGGTCCCAATATTTGCCCAACGTAAGGTGCCTATATAGTGCCAATGTATTGGCATTGTATATTTGTCTAATTGTCTTTTTTAATTAATTTCAAAGGTTTTAAAATGCAATACAAATACAAATATCGATATTATGTCGATACCTGAATTTAAATATTATTTTTTACCGAAAAAAAAAATTTCTGCAGCGGTATACGAACCCAGGGCCATAGGGTTATCAATCCGGAACTCGACTGATTCAGCCACCGTGAGTTCACATAATTAGAGATGCAAAGTTGATGCTGATAAATTCGTTACCGCCTAATTTCCTCAGGCAAATCGAAGTTATTTAAAAGTGTTAAGAGATAATTTAATTACTGAAAATAATCAAATTATCTTCAGATTTTATCTATTAACGGAACGTCAACAACTGATATACTCGTCAATATTCAGCCGAGCAAAGGCCGACAAGTCCTTTGCCAATAATGGGTTATCTATATTGGGCCGAACATTGTATTCAACCTTAGAACCAATGTCGGTAATTGAAGTTTGAGCCAAGGTTCAGTTCAATCTCGAAATATCATATATCGATTTATGAACTTAAGCCCAAGGCTCGGCCCAACATTGGGCAAAACATCGGGGCTTTTGTAAAGGATACGTGACAAGGGAGGGGATAGGGCATTCGTGAGTGTGCAAGTGAACTTTGAGCTCAAAGTCCAATACTGGTACTCGGCCACGACACCTGGTGACCTGCTGGTGAACCAGGAACAATTACACATGTGCTCCGAAATAATTCCACCACTCTTTTCATCAAGAGAAAAATGAGGTAAAAATTGACAAAATTGAAAAACACAGAAAAACATCTTTAATTGGTAAAAACTATTACACTACATGGTCCACAACACACAAGGTCTGTAAACATCTATTTCATAAAGTTACAAATAATAAAAAACATGAAAATTCATCAGTTTATTGAGATTTGTGCCAACAAATCAGCTCTTTTGGAATTTTTGAGGAATTTTGAGGTTATACCTAGGAATATACAATGTCCAACATGCTTGGACAATTGTCACATGTGTCCATATAATCTTAAATTTATTTGTAGAAAGGTAATTAATGGAATTAAGTGCAATACACGAGTGGCAATATTCAAAAAAAAAAACACCATTTTCGCCAATACAAATTGTGATATTTGTGATATTTTTAGGCTTTTTGCTTATAAACTTATTTTCCATTGCTCTCAAAAAACCTTAGAGTCACAATGTAATCTTTCTTCACCAACAACTGTCAAATGGAGTCATGTTTTTAGAAATATTTGTAAAATTGAATACTTTAATAATTTTGAAAAATTGGGGGTGATGAAGTAGTTGAGATTGATGAGACACGTATTGGTCCAGGGGAGCAAGCCAGAAGATCAGAATTGGGTTACTGGGTAGTGGGGGGTATCGAGAGGAACAGAAGGAGAATGTTCGTTGTCATCGTTAAAAGAAGGACCAAACAAATCCTTCATAACATCATTAAAGACCACGTACTGCCAAATACAATAATCCACACAGATTGTTGGGCATCGTATAATGGTCTTGAAGAAGAGGGTTTCCAACATCTTTCTGTTAATCATAAATACCAATTTGTAAACCCAACTAATGGTGCTTGCACAAACACAATCGAAAGCGCCTGGTACTCAATCAAATCTCAATTACCAACTAAAGGTCTTAAAATTCAGTATTTCTATGAACACTTTGCTGAATACTACTTTATCCACCAGAACAAAGATACAAAAATTATCAAGAAATTCCTGAAAGTATTGTCAGGTATTACTCAAGAAGAGTTGAACAATGCTAAGGAACACAGAGGGTATGTTTGGTGATGTTGGTGAATGTGTTGGACAATTATTTTTAATTTTTTTGAGAGGTGAATGTGTATGAAAGTGATGATGGTTGAATTAAATGAAGAAGGTCATATAGACTAGGTCTTCCAGTGAATTCTTCCAAAAAAACAATTTATTTTGATAAATTAGCAGAAAACAGTATGTGTGTATGGATTCTCCAGTGGTTATATTTCAATTTCACAAATAATTTATAATTTAATTAATTAATTTTTCAAAAAACTGCCTTGGATGGAAGGTGTGGGTGAAGTTGTCTATAATCATAAATTCACTACATTAAATCATACTTCGACCTGGTCAACATTGACTCCGTCTTTGACGTGAGACAATGGTACCAAAAATAAGGTCTTCATGCTCATCAATGTTGGAGCTTGTCGGCTACTTAGTAGCGTCAAGACTCCAACACATTTTTGGAACTGGTGCCCCACCACGTGCCCGCCGTAGTTCTGCCGTCTTGTGCTGAGAGTGGGGAGCGCGGTAAATTCACGAATGAGAAATTTTGAACTCTTACAGGTCTTTCTCATATGTGTCCATACAAACACATGTGACAACGACCCAGTAAGTGGCCTAAATGCCTTTGGACACTTAATGTCAACTCTATTTGCTTCATATACATATCATAAGACCATAAAAACATCAAAAAACATGAACATGACAATTATAACTCAGAATTTGCCAATGTCACTCATGCTTTACTGAAGCCAACATCGGGACCAACATCGCGCCCGAGTGACTTCCCAACATCGGCCCGAATATCGGCCATTCCTTTTTTCCCCAACATCAGAAAAATAATATAAGCCCGAGGATCGGCCGTGCTGGCGAACATGAGCAAACCCTACATGGGTGTTCAACATCCATTAACTTCATTAATCATAAGTTATGATGTTAATGATTATAGTTTTTTTTTCACTGTTTTATACTGTACATATGTAAATATTATCTTTTTTAAGTGTTAATAAAAACTGTTGATATCAAAAAAAAAAAAATAGCTGAGTGGCTAGAGTAGCAGGCTACTAATCGTATGGTCCCGGGTTCGATCCCGCTGGAACTCATTTTTTTTAACGATTTTTTTTTCTTTAAAAATTTCAAATTTAATTCATTTGTTTAGTAGAGAATTCAGATTTCCATTTATTTTTCATTTTCTCTAAAAATCACAAATTTTTCATTCGGGATTTTGTGCAGATCCAATTGGATCTGATCAGATCTGAGGACCTCAGATCTAATCAGATCCAATTAGATCTGATCAGAGCGTGCCAAATCTCAGATCTGAACATTTTTTCCTGGGCAGTTTTCTCGTATGATCTCAATTTTTGTATAATATTGATTTTTTTGAGGGGACAGATTATATGTGGGCCTTTATTTTGATTCAGAAGTAGAATTCAAATATAACCAACAATGTCCTAATAGTACATTACAAACGTAGGGAGGCAAGAATACATCAGTGTGTGTATGCTATTTCTTCCACCAAAGGGAGTAAAGAATCAGGTTTTCAGAGGATTTAGGGTTAAAGGATCACGGCAGTTATCAGCAGATTATAAAATTGAGAATTCCATTCGGAAGCTGTCTGCCAATTGCATTGGCAGAATATAAAATTTAAGCATAGTACTGAAACTTTCAAGTAACGCACAATGACCGGACGCCTGCTTGTTTATAATGTATAGGAGAAGAAACATCGGAAAAAAAGTTAAAGAAGGAATAATTCCATTTCTAATGATATTGGTAATTGTCCTTTCAGTCACTTAGAATTTTTATTGTTGGGTAACACAACCCGAGAGAAAAATTAAGGCGGGCAACGAACCGGATTTAGGCGGACTAGAGGCAGATTTGACGGAAAGCAGCGGATAACTGGCGTGCTCCTAGCAGCACATGGCAGTTTCATTATTTTTATTGAAAAGTGGCAAGCCGTTTACAGGCAGCGTAAAGGCAGATCACTTGGTGGATTGGAGGAATGGCAGTATATCAACCGTGAAGAGACAGCTTCTTGGCAGTACCTACAAGCGGGAAAATGGCAGCACAAGAGCGGTCAACAGAAAACGCCGTCATCTGGCAGCTCAAGCACAGTTTTTCGATAACGTCATCGGTGTGCTGTGTTGGAGCTGCCAGAAGATCGCCATTTATACAATTCGCTTTCATGATGCCACTTGCCTGCTCGTACATGCTGCCATGAATCTGCCTTGCTGCGGTTGTTTGACTGCCTTTCTCCATAATTGTCTATCTCTCATAATTGTAGTATTAATTGGCGGTTTCGTTACTCATTTAAATCATTTCAGATTCACACCGATCGTTTGTATGGATTCGATTTTTCTTAAACAATTTATTGCTAGGACAAAAAATTTGGTATTTCGATGGCTACGATGACTGAGTATTTTGCAATTCAGTTTTTTCAATCGGCAAACAAATGATTTCAACACCTTGAGGTACCCTGCGAAATAATAATGGTGAAAAGAATTAAATATTGAGGCAAATGGTCCTTAGCAAATGATTTTCGAAATACCTAAAAATAACTGTTGAATATACTGATTTAAGTCAATTCAACGAATTGATATTTTTGATTCAATTAAATTGAGTAAATTCAACAACTTTTTTAATTATGTCGAAAAAATATTTGCTATGTTCGATTACTTTCTCATCTATTTATAATTTTTTTAGAGTCTCCAGTTTTCGATAATTAATAATCATTTGGTAGACTATCCTCTCATTTAAAATAAACGAACAGTTCTCTCCATTGAATAATTCACGTGCTTTTATCATACATACAATTTATTCATTAAAAAATTGCCGTAGAAAAATAGATATTTATAAACCAGAATAAAAATATATACTCTCAAGTATTACAGAATAGCCGTGCGGACTAAGTGAACATCCAGAGAAAGAAGATCAACCAGAGCAGCCTAGGTTCGAGCCCCGGTCCCGGAAAAAAAACGCAATATCTCGGGAATGGCGCGACTGATCCGTTTTTTTTATATCGGTGTGATCTGCGTCCAAAACTGCAAATGATGGCCATAATTTCTGAATTTACCGCACAAAATTAGGTGTACTTATCAGTACAATTAATTAACCAATTACATAAGACATTATGAAGATAGCAGTCTAAAGGCAGGGTACTGGCATGTGGCATCTGCCAAAAGGCTGCTCTCTAGCTGCCCGTACCTGCTTGTGGCAAGTGGCAGTTTAAAGGCAGCTTTTGGCGCAAATCCCGCCAGTTCGCCGCTAGAAAAGTGGCATAAAAACTGCCACTAGGCTGCCATTCGGAAATGCCAAAACGCTGCCTCTAGCCCGCCTTATTTTTCCTCCCGGGGATAGATAACACCGACCAAAAGATTGATGGTTCTTTTGATTGAGAGTTATAGAAATAATTGAGTGCTTTTTAGACTTTCCGCTTCAATTTCTGATTAAGAAATTCATATAGATTCATACGATTTTCATTATATACCGGCTGATCAAAATTCATAATCATGACACTGCGAATATGCTACTGTCTACCTATTGGGGATCTGGAGTATATTTCAGTGTTTTCAAGATTTTTATTGATTCTTGCTCCATTAACGAAGTTCAATTGGTTTTCAACTTTTTATGATATAATTCTCTACGCGTTACTCCCTTCTGCAGTTTCTTTACGTGATTTGCCTACTTTATGCACTTCGATAAACCCCAATTTTTCCTGAATCGTCTGTCCATTGATCGTATTACCCGAGTCGAAGATTTCAGCCTTGAAATAGACCTCATTACTCTCGTTCAACCTCTAACTGCCCTCGTAGACTGCTGAGAACTCAGATGTGAGGCTCAGGTGAGACTCAAGAGCACTTGGAACCATATTTGAGCCTCTGCAGTCTCTTTCCTACAGCCATCCATACTTTTTTGGGTATCTGAAATCTCGTTAACCCCAGATGAGCCTCAATACACTATTTTTCTGAATTGTTCTCATCGCAGTCCTCAGTCGACTCTTTTTGGAAGCCTATTGAGCAGGGCTGTAAATCTTCTCCATACTTTCTCCCAATTTTTTCTAACAGCATTCCGTTGCAGTAAACACATGTGCACCTAGAAGCCGTACAATGCAACGTTGTTCTTTCTCAACAAAACTTGTCAACCATTTTCAGAGAAAAGAATATTTTCGTTTACCCTTCAGTAGCCAGTTGAACTCCAGCTCGGACACATCGTTTACTTAGCAGGCTCATCGAGTCAATTTTCTATTTCGTTCTAAAGTAAAATTATCAATATCGTGTGACTATGACTACAAATTCCAAGTGCGTTGTGTAATAGATGAGTGTTGATTAGACACAATGTCGACGTGGCAGATTCCAAAAAAATCCAGTCAAGTCACGAAAACTAATGTTAGTGCTCATTTTTTGGGTGAATATTCCTTAAAAGGACGTTAGTTCAGTGAAATTACTAGGGAAGAATAACTCAAGTGTGGGTGATATGAGCACACTTCGATGGAAGGACAAAGCCAGTGAACAAACGACAAAGAATGACGCAAAAGTGCTCGCATTTGGTGGTAAGTTTACTCTTGTAAAATTTAATTCTTCGATTTCATAGATTACTCTTTCATAGATTTCATAGTCACAAGAATGAATTGAGGCAAAACTACTCTCTTATCAGTTTGCAAGATATTCTCAAAAAACAAATGATAAAAAATTGACATTCCGTTTTATCTCTTCACTGTTAAGTAGTTTTTCGAAAAATATCTCGGAAATTAAGCGAGATAGAGCAATTCTACTTTCGAGCTTCCTTGTAGAGCATTTGGAGAGCTACAAAAAAGGATTGAGGCTCGATCACAGTATCTCACTCAATTTGCGAGATGTTCTCCAAAATCTAATAATAAAAAATGAACATCCAATTTTAATTTATATTTCTGCTCCTAATCACGATCAAGCGGACAAGGAAACATGCCATGATAGGCGCTCCTCCAGGAGTCTTATATATAGTGTTGTAATCGATCTCATTTTCATTATATGAAATGTAACATTCACATGTATACTTTTTCCGAATAGAAAATGTCATCAGAAAACAAATAATAATGATTTTTTTAATTCACAATTTTTAAGATTTATTTTGGAAGCAGTGAATACAAATGGGGAGGGAGAGAGGCAAGGGGGAGCGCGGGAATAAATTTTGAGGTCAAAGAGGCTCTTTCCTGGCTGTACAGCTAAGCTTCAAATCAGCCTCTGGACGTCTAAAAGGGAAATACTGAGCAATCTGACGGTGATATGAGACCGTAGTTGCAATACATTTTTCCTATGCCAAGAGCCTCATTTTAGTCTCATCAACCTCAGCCCAAACCTCAGTATGAGGCCGAAATGAGGCTGAAATCTTCGACTCGGGTACCCTCGGAAGAATTAGCAGAAACAAATGCTCGTAATTCTTATTTTTTCGAAACATCAATAATTATGAGTAGTAAATTCTCCTGCACAGTCTTAAACTGCAGCACCTTCGGTTACCCCTCAAATAAATTTATTAGAAATAAGTCACTCTATTCTATCACCCGAGAGAAAAATTAAGGCGGGCAACGAACAGGATTCAGGCGGTTTAGAGGCAGATTTGAGGGAAAGCAGCGGATAACTGGCGTGCTCCTAGCAGCACATGGCAGTTTCATTATTTTTATTGAAAAGTGGCAGGCAGTTTACAGGCAGCGTAGAAGCAGCTCACTTGGTGGATAGGAGGAATGGCAGCATATTAACCGTAAGGAGACACTTCCATGGCAGTACCTACAAGCGGGAAAATGACAGCACAAGAGCGGTCAACAGAAAAGGCCGTCATCTGGCAGCTCAAGCACAGTTTTTCAATAACGTCATCGGTGAGTTGTGTTTGAGCTGCCAGAAGACCGCCTTTTCTACAATCCGCTCTTGTGATGCCATTTACCTGCTCGTACATGCTGCCATGAATCTGCCTTCATGAGGTTGTTTGACTGCCTTTCTCCATAATCGTCTATCTCTCATAATTGTAGTATTAATTGGCGGTTTCGTTACTAATTTGAATCATTTCAGGTTCACACCGATCGTTTGTATGGATTCGATTTTTCTTAAAACAATTTATTGCTAGGACAAAAAATTCGATATTACGATGGCTACGATGACTGAGTACTCTGCAATTCAGTTTTTTCAACCGGCAAACAAATGATTTCAACAACTTAAGTTACCCTACGAAAAAAATTATTGTGAAAAGAATTAAAGATTGGGGCAAATGGTCCTTAGCAAATATTTTTTGAAATACCTGAAATAACTGTTTAATGTACTGATTTTAGTCAATTCAACGAATTGATATTTCTGATTCAATTAAATTGAGTAAATTCAACAACTTTTGTAATTATGTCAAAAAAATATTTGCTATGTTCCATTACTTTCTTATCTATTCATAATTATTTTAGAGTCTCCAGTTTTCAATAATTAATAATCATTTGGTAGACTGTTTTCTCATTTGAAATAAACGAACAGTTCCCTTCATTGAATAATTCACGTGCATTTATTATACAGACAATTTATTCATTAAAAAATTGCCGTGAAAAAATAGATATTTATAAACCAGAATAAAAATATATACTCTCAAGTATTACAGGATAGCCGTGCGGACTAAGTGAACATCCAAAGGAAGAAGATCAACCAAAGCAGCCTAGGTTCGAGCCCCGGTCCCGGAAAAAAAAAACGTAATAACTCGGGAACGGCGCGACCGATCCGTTTTTTTTTTATATCGGTGTGATCTGCGTCGAAAACTGCAAATGATGGCCATAATTTCTGAATTTACCACACAAAATTAGGTGTACCTATAAGTACAATTAATTAATCAATTAAATATGGCATTATGAAGATGGCAGTCTAAAGGCAGGGTACTGGCATGTGGCATCTGCCAAAAGACCGCTCTTATGCTGCCACTGGATGCTTTATGCAAAGAGCAGTATAGAGGCAGCTTTTGGCGCAAATCCCGCCAGTTCGCCGCCAGAAAAGTGGCATAAAAACTACCACTAGACTGCCATTTGGAAATGCCAAAACGCTGCCTCTAGCCCGCCTTATTTTTTCTCCCGGGCACTACCGGTTTGTGAGTTAGAAGACAGAAATTGACATTTTTTCGATAGGAATTGAAGAGTACAAGTTGCACGTGTATACACCAGTGAAAATGAGAAAAGTTAGTGAAAAAGTTATTTGCAAATAAGCAAAGAACTGTTTTTGATTGATAATATCAAAATCCGCACTGAGTATGTTTCTCTGAAAAGAAAAATTAATTCTAGCGGTGTTTGCTATTCGGAGGATTATCTATTTTACAGAACACAAGTAACAACGTACATGCATGTAATAAAATGCAATATTGTTTAAGCCCCGAAAAATTCGAACAAGGAGATGGAGAAAACATTTTTTTTCTCCCAAATTCACATCGCTGTTTGTTGAAAGCAGTTGCAGACCACTTTGTGTAATTAACTTGCCTTTGTACTGGCATATAGCCTCTTGCATACATTCTCATTGATATTCGTCTCGCCTCCCATGAGTCTGTAGCTATCCACAGATACATAGAATGTATTCATTTCATTTTTTTTTATACTCATGCATCTTTTCCACGCGAAATACGAAAATACCTCATTGTATTTTGTCAAGGTGATAGAGACATGAATGTATGTTTTGCATGAAGAATTTTCATGCATTGATACATTTAATGGAGGGGAAAATGAATCGACGGAAAATTGCACATCTGCCAACAAACAATTTCATACTCGTGAGTAATGCGTTCATTATTTATCAAGTTCAATGATACTGAATGATGACGAATTGTGGTATTAATAAATATCTGCGAAATGAGAAATAACATCTTAAACTATGGGCTCACATAAAAGATTTCCTCATTCCTTTTCTTCTCTATTCTGTTTGATCAATGATGCAATCAAATAATTGCACATTGAACAAAGGGTTTTAGTACATTTAATCATCGAGGCTGACTACTCAGTGCAAATTATGAGTCTTTGTTCAAACTTACACACTTTCAGACAAAAGAAAAATACAACTATCTCACTTTATCATTACTGTTGTTTATTTTCTCCAATTTTCTTCCGTATTTTTAAAACTTCAACGCTGCTCTGATGCTTTTGTCTAGTAAAGGCTATTAATCGTTGCATATAATCATAGTTCATGTAACTAGAACATTTAAAACTATTACGTATTAAAAACTATGAATTATTTCTAAAAAATTCGTTTTAGCTTCGTGAAGATTTTAATTCAGTTGGAAATTGTAAAGTCAAAAGGTTATAATTATTGTGGCAAGTATTTAACAAGTCGAATTAAGTTCTTTCCGTGGTTTTAAAATTTTACAATTTTTTTCCGCTAATAGCTGCGGGGGAGTTTAATGCAACAATTAGTACGGAATATCCCATTCATTTGGTTTCCTGCTTCGTATAATTTTTCTCCTGCGATACTTCTTTTTCTCCTTCATCTTTTCTTCACACTGAGTACGGTGGATATTTATGACTCGGTATTTTATCTCAAGAATTAAAGTTTTAGTTTTTTTGTCATCGTCCGGATTCTTTTCTCTATCCTTTCTCCATTACTTTCTTTCGCTTTATTCTTCGTTGACTCAGTGAGTGTGCAGTTTTGATAATTTTTCTTGGAAAGTACTCTGGTAAAAATTTGCCGCAACCGTTCAAGATATATATGAAACCATTACATGGTTACCAATGGGTTGCATCATGTTTAGAGACGTTAGGTCAGAGGTTGTTTTCTTTATGATAACTTATGTGGGTGCGAAATGTGAGAGTAAATATGAAAGTGAAAAAGAAATTAATGAAAATATCCTTGCGAAGCATGATTTCCGATATGACGCACAATTGAGAATAAATCGGAAAGTTATGATATTTCTCTATTTAAATTATTCAATGGGTCTCCTCGAGTACAGTGAGGAAGAAATTCTCTTATCAAAGAATTCGTTTTTGAATTGAAGAAAAAAGGATTGATCATTAACGACAGTCATCCCTAGTTTAGTTCAATACAAGCTCATTTCTTTTCCAATCGAGTAACTCATTGACTTATGTGAAATTTTCATCTTAACCCTAGACTGATCTCTCTATGAGAGCATGAAATTGTGTGGAAAATTGACTTCGTGCATTGAAATGTTCAACGAACTATTATACGATGAAGAAAAAGAATGAATTCTAGCAGCTAACAAAATTTTTCCCTTGCTAAATAGAATTGTCCGGTGAATGGCGTTAGTGAAAACTTGGTAAACGCGCTCGGACAGTGTAAAGTGAATTCGAGGTGAATATGCAGAATAGAAACCCTAAAAATAAAATTAATTTAAGATTAGTTTGAATTCGCCCTAGAGAGGGAGGTGGAGAGAATAAGCTAATATATTGAAATCGAAAATTCGAAGGCAAACATCGGAACTCGTAATAGTTCAATTGGTAGAGCATCAGACTGGTAATTTGAGGGATGTGAGTTCAAACCTCACTTGCACACTCCATATTTTTTCTGAAGATTTGATTCTGGTAATTATTAAATTTTATGGTAGGCTGCTATTCTGCGTACTTACCGGATTAGACAACGTAGCAGCTGAAATAGCACGGCGGCGAATCTTTCATGACAGGACGAAAGTCGTAGGGGCAAATTAGGTGACCAGTCTAGGATTGAAGTAGTAGGATAAATATCCAGATACGCGATAGCGTATCGGCCAAGTACATGTTGAAGGGCCGAGCGCTGAGCGTATATATTCCCGACAGAACTTCCCCCTCCACTACTCTTTTTTCTTTATTATCTAATTGCTCGAAAACGGAACAAGCTACGCAAAAAGTAGCCTTAGTTACATCACCTAATTCGACATCGAGCATTCCAATGGTGATTTTTTTTTTTTTTTAATCAATATTCAATTAAAAACGTCCCATAGCAACGACCGCGGAACATTTTTCGCCAATTACATTATCTCGAAGCTACATTTCTCTTAAAAGGTTGGCACTACTGACTCTCTCGTTGACAGCCAGTCCATCGATAAAACAGGAGTAAAATCCGAAAGTCGGTAAAGAAAATTACCATTCGCTGGTGAGTAATTATCGACTTTCAGGAATTTATGGCTTGAGGTCAGACTAGCTGGAGGGAAAGAGTCAGAATAGAAAATTGCTCGAAAAAATAATGTCCTAATGCTAATTTGGACGAAAATGATGTACAGAAGAATTTTTAAATGCAGTAAAATTAAGATGCCGAAACTTTTGTATGTAGAAATATTTATCCGAAGAATCCGTAACTTTTTGAAAAGAAATTATTGACGATAAAAAAGATGGTAAATGATATGTTTTCATAAAAAAAATTTCCTTACATATACTCATTCCGAAAAGGAACTAGTGCGATAAATAATCGCCAGGATCATTAATTACACGAATAAATAATTGAGAAAATATTTATTCGTGGAATTATTAATAGTCCGATGACATTATCATTTTGAATAGAAAATTGGGAGAACTTAGAGATAATGAGTAAAATGAAAAATCGCATTGAACAATAGACGAAGAAATGATATTCAACAGTGTTCAATGGAGGAATTAAATTTAAGATGAATGAATGATTAGTAGGCCTATAAATTTCGGGGTAATTATGATTTCAAAAATAAATTCTGGACCGATTTCATTTCCTGGAGAATTGCAAATTCGACGAAAATTTGGTAAATGTGGAGAATAGGGGCCTTTTTTATAAAATTTTAAATAATTATCAAAGTCAAATCTTCGGAAAAAAATATGAAATGCGCAAGCGGATTTGAACCCATGACCCTCTGATTACATGTCAGGTGCTCTGACCACTGAGCTATTGCGAGTTCCTATACTTTCCTTCAAATTTTTGACCAAGATATATTACATCATTTTCGCCACCTCCCTTCCTGAGGTAATTTGAATTAATTTTGAATCAATTTTATCTGGAAAAGCCGCTATACTACACATTTACCGAAAATTTTATTTGACACATTCATAGAAATGAGAAAAAAAAATCGAATGCATTCTAATTTGGCGAATTTATGGGTGTTCGGTAAAAAAACGGATCTTTTTTCGGGGAAATTCTCACTCTCTAGGAAATACAAGCGGTCTATATTTGACTTTTGAAATTATAATCACCCCAAAATTTATAGGCCTACTGATTATTAATTCGTCCCAAATTCAATTCCTACATTGAACAATTTTGACAATGATTTTTTCCGCACGCTACGCGTGTGGTCAGTGGCACTTTCCACACGTTGTGCGTAAAAAAATTGTATCTTACACGTGCGGTAAAGATTTTAGGACTCGTGGGATTACAACCCTCGCCTTCGGCTCGTTTTGCAGCCTCACACTCGTCAGAAAAGTACTTTACCGCACTTGTTAGGTAATATGCTATTTCTTCCATAGTTCAATGCGCTTTTTTCATTTTCCTCATTATTTCTAATTTCTCCTAATTCTCCATTCACAATGATAATGTCGTTGTACTATTAATAATTCCGCGGATAAATATTTCGTCAAACAGTCATTCGTGCAATTAATGATTCCAGCGATTATTTATCGCACTGTTTTCTTTTTGAAATTACTCTATGTGGGGAAAAATTTTTTTTATAAAGAAATATCATCCTCCATCTTCTTTAGTGTCAATAATTTTTTTTCCAACAGTAACGGATTCTTCGAATGAATATTTTTAACTAAAAGAGTTTCGGCATCTTAATTTCACACACTTTAGAGAAATCATGTGTATCTAATTCGGTCATTTATCCATGCGGAGGGGGAATTTTAGAAAGAATTAGTTATGGGACTTTTTTCTTTGCCCAGTTTTTTGATCCAACCTTTTTCGTCCGGCTCGTGTGACCTAAACCCGAATTTATTGAAGAAGATTCCGAAAAATTTAAAAAAACAATGAAATCTGGGAGACAAAAACAGAAACTGAAGTTTCTGTTAAAAAACGTGGCCAAGTACATGTTGCTGGGAATCCCTCTTCTTGAAAAAATGAATGAGATAATTGGAAGGAGCCAAGAATCGAAACTATTCTGCGAAGGCTGATGAGGAGGAGCAGAAACAAATACGATTAGATGGCAGATTATTTGGCAGGAAAAATCAGAAACTTGGCCTTTTCGACATCTGAAGTCATTGATAAGAATCGAAAAGGCCAATTTTCTAATTTTCCCTACCAAATAATCTGCCATCTAATCGTATTTGTTTCTGCTCCTCCTCATCAGCCTTCGCAGAATAGTTTCAATTCTTGGCTCCTTCCAATTATCTCATTCATTTTTTCAAGAAGAGGGATTCCCAGCAACATGTACTTGGCCACGTTTTTTAACAGAAACTTCAGTTTCTGTTTTTGTCTCCTATTTATTCCTGCAACAAACCATGAGACAATCAACTTGAGAAATCTTCAATTCACTCTGAATAATCAATAAGAATGAGTTCATTTCAATTTGGATGTATTCAATCTAAGTGATGCATTATTATTCCCAATAATTAATTTCTTAAGACTAATAATTTTCGATTCTTCTTAGTTTCGAGAAATTTTTTGTGCGGGAAATTTTTTTTCGCCTCCAGTGCATTGATTCAACCATAACGCATTTAATTTTGATGATATCCATATGTTGTTCAACGCTTACGTAGAATTGAAAATTTTCAATTTTTTTGTTATTTGATTCAAAAACGAATTTCAATAATAATGGTGGGATGATCAAATGATCAGAGCCATAAAAAAGAAGAAGAAGAATTTCAATGATAGTTTATTACACACCTAGGAAGGGAAAAAATAACCGCGGTAAAAATTTGCTGCCGGAGCGAAAGGAGGGTGTCGAATTGTTGTCCGAGTTGACTTTCTTGATGAAATAGTATATTACGCATCAAGGTAGTGAAGAACTCATTACACCTATACATATAGAGAGATGAGTTTTTCTCTTAAAAACTTCACTTACGTTTTGACCAATGAAATCGGATGGATAAATAATTTATTTTGTTTAACGAGTAACACCGAAAGTAACAATTGAATAAATAAAAAAAAAGTTCTAGTAAAAAAATATAATAACTTCATAGGATATCAATCATTTATTGTTTACATGAATAATACAGAGAAGTGGAATGAATAAGCAAACTCAAAGTTCAGATATCGGAAACAAAGGAAGAAATTATCGTGTGAAGAAAAATGCAAAATATAGGAAGAATAAAGGAAAATCGAATGCATGCGTGAGGTCATCTGTGAGGTGTGTACAACACCATCACTCAGCGTTTGGTCTCGCGTCAGGGAATCGTTTCATCGTGTACTACGCTCGAGTTATTTCTTTAGTTTCAGTTTCATTATTCAACATTTACTTCACAAAATTACAAGGGCAAATCTCGAATTAAAAAGTATTTTTGCAATTGCAAAATTTAACCCGATTTACTGAGGCTTTGCGAGGTATTATTCCGATTTATGATGAAGGAGAAAAAGGAAGAGAGGGGTTTAAGTTAAAGACGAGAATGGAAATATCAACGATCCGTGATGTACATTGCATGAGCACGACTCTAACGCTCTTTGCACACCTAACCTGATTTTTATCAAGTTAGAAAATCTACCCACAGGTTTAACCATTTGATTCCTACTACATAACCTAACAAATTACATTGGCCTCAACTTCCTTCTCTCTTTCGGTCAAACTCTTAACATATTTCGTGATAAATATTTGCATTTTAAAATGTTACATACCCAGTTATTCTGATTTCAATTGTTTCCACGAGTTATGAAATTAAAGAGATTACACTACAATAGCACAGATGAAAATGAAAGAGAAAGAAAACACTCCACTAACGTCAATTTTATTACTATCAACGATGGTAAATTACATTTGAATTTCTTTTCTGGCCACGCCTTCTATCCTTACTGTTTGATATCACATCGTCTGAAACGAATTACTTCGTGATTTCAATTGTTTTCAATTTGCATACATGTGAAAAAAGGAAGAAAGGAGACACGTAATGTGGTGATTTTGAAATATGAGCGAAGAAAATTTATCCAGGTGATAAAGGTTTATTGGTAAATAATGATTGTAGAAAAATGAAAATGAGGGTGTTCGTTAAATCCAAATTAGCAATTTATTACGTGAATAATTGCAATTATCTCGGTTTTTTAAATTTTAATCACACTGTTCCACGCGAGTGATCTTCTGGATCACGTTTTGTGTTAAAAATGAACAGTGAAATTATGGAAAGAGGTAAATTCGAATATGTAATACAGATTATATTGCAAATACCTAGCGGAATGTGCAAGTTCGGAGCAGAATATGGCAAGCCATTTTCTGCCCAATAATTCCTGGGATGCTCCAAAAATTATGAAAGAAGAACATGTTATACTTCACAGTGGGAATGGTGTGCAATTTCCGGTTTCACGGGACCAATTTTCAATTCAATTGATAATTATTTCATTTCTTCCTCAATTCTATTAAGTTAATGTTGTAACGAGGCTAGAAATTCGGGAGGAATTCCTGCCTCGTTGTGTGTAGGTGCGTGTGTGTGTGTGTGTGTGGAATGCGTGTGTGTGTAATAGGTGCGTGTGTGTGTGTTAAATGCGTGTGTGTGTAATAGGTGCGTGTGTGTGTGTGTTAAATGGCGGATGTACTGTTTTTCCCCATTCACAAGAGGCTTTTATCCAAAAGAGTCCGGAACTACCAACGTTGTCCAGCTACTGCAGCGCCCTCTGAGTTAGGACTCACCGTCGATTACGTGGAATTAATGTTCGGAATTATTCTTCAAATAAATGATACGGAACGGCGATTTGTTCATTGGAAGATCTCTTTAATTGCAGAAAATAATACAAGTCCAATTCCCCTAGCGTTTGAATTTGGCGCCAAGTACTGCGCCACGCGAGTGCGCCTTGAGTATGGTGGGGCGCCTTGAGTATGGTGGGGGTGAGCCGGCCGGCGAACAATATGGCCGACCGCGTGGTACCAACAACACCTGTTGATGACTTTTATGTCTTTCAGTGAATTGATGTGTTATTTCCGGATTTTCACGGAAATAACACCATGAATGTATTTGTTATTTAATTGGTCACAAATGCCATGAGCTTCCCGATTAATCAAATCCCCGATGTTCGAGATAATTGTGGATTATGTCTCAATGTATTTAATTGGCGTGGGGACGCCAATTACGTTCTTGGAATTTTCACAATTCCGTTTTAAACTAAATAATTAAATCGTTGGCCAAAATCGATGCCTCAGTTATCCACAATTATTCCCCAACTCTTTCCGGACAATTTAACCCACCGAGTTCCCCTAATTAATACTTCTTTTAATTATCTGAGGCTGAACACGCGGTAACGAAATCAGACTTACTCGTGACAGCCAAATTCCTCTCTCCGGATTCCTTACACTATTTTCTCACTTGGAGTCTTTTTCTTTGATTCACTTAATTCTAATCTCTTTTGAGTCTTTTCTTCACTTAACTGTAATATGGTTCACTTAATATTATTGTTACTTATCACTAAAAATCCTTATTTAATTACTTAAATATAAAGAACTTAAAGAATACGTTGTTTTTGCTTTGGCAGTTTACACAGGAGTGGGGGTTTTCACTATATCCGTGAAAACCTTCACTCCTGCCTCCGGCAGGTGCTGCCTCTATTTCTTATCAATCGATACTTCCATTATCGACTGCCGATCTGCCCTTATCCGGAGGAGGAGGGAGAGGGCGCCTCGACGATAAAACTCTCATACGATCACATCGTAACAATGTGCATATACTAAACTCATGTGTATGTTCTCATATTTTTTTTTGGAATTCACCGGAATGGTGTATGTAATATATGATATTCATTAAATAAAAAATGGGTGCCCCAAAAGTTTATCCAAACACGTTAAGTATGGACATTGTAATTGTGTTTTCACACGGATAGCGAAACGGCGACCAGGTGGTGGTGTGTGTGCACACAGACGTGGCCCAGTGCTGCTAGATTACGACGCCGTAACTATGCTGCTTACACACACAGAGGGGCGGAGCTTCACGATTGGATAACGCTCCTGTGTGTGTAAGCATTCTGTGTCTGGACATTTTCACTGCGCTCTGAGAAACCCAGCGAATAATCTCAGAAATTGAGTGAGATAGCCTTTTCTACACTGAAGTTTTTCTCTTTAGAGAACTTTAAAAGCTTCAAAATAGACTTCTAAAAAAATTTCACTATCTCGTTCAGTTTCTGAGATATTGCATGTTTCTGAACATCATATTCAGAAGAAACTACTATAGCCGCTAAGGAGAGGAGAATTCTATTTTTCGTCATTTGATTTCACTCCATATCTCAAAAACTAAGTGAGAAAGCCAATTTCTTTTGGTCACCTAGTTTTCAGCTCTTGACATTCTCTACAAAAAAAAGTCCGGAGCTAAAAGAGCATTTCTCGCTCATTGAGGTTTGAATGTGTAAGAATATCGGCAAATGATGCTTTTTAGGAGAATTTATCAAGAAATTTTGTTTGAAGTGCTCGAAATTTTCAACATAAAAAATTTCTTGTAAAATTCTGCCAAGTCCACTCATTTTTGAGATACTCTCATCCAATCGATGATTGCACTGCTGCGAAAGTATTGAAATGGGGGGAACAAACAGCCTTTAAAACAAGCAGAAGCCCCACTCTCCGTGCGTTATTTACAAACCCCAATCCTTGTGCAACATTTAATATTTTGCCAATTCAATTGGCAAAATGCTCCCGAATGGAATTTCACCCATAATGAATCGAATCGCTATTCATCTTTTCTATTGGTCAAAAAATAACATTATTGTCACAAAAAATACGCAATTCCTACAAATATTGCTCCAGACTGTATCGATCCGCTTAGGATTCCATCTGCGCTACTTCCGGTCAACTTGGAACTCGAAATCTCAGCTCAAAATGATTGATTAAATTGAAATAATGTCATATGATACATAAAATTCAATATGGGATGGAAACTGAGATCCTACGATGAAACTGAAAAATTGAAGTTCGAGTTCCAAATAGGATTTCTATTCTTTCTGATTGTCATCAGAATGAAAATGTACTCATTTTGTAGAGAAAATCGTCTACTTTCGAATGGTGAAATAAAAAATAGTAGTGTTCCTAGGGAGAAAGCTGAGAAAAACCGTGATTTTTGAAAAAACTAATTCATCGAAAACTCTTATAAGAGACTTCTTCTTAAAAATCTGAAATTCTCACCATTTGTGGGGCTCATTGAGATGAATCTTTCAAGCTGAACTTGGATGAAATTTCTTGGATAGTTTTCGAGATATAGCCTCTTTTCATAAAATGGTTTTCGTCCAATATCTCAGAAACTACTGGAGCGATTTCGCCCAATTTCAATACCAAACTTTGAGTTCATTAGATGCACAAACTGACGAAATTTGAAGTCTCTAACTCAAATAGTTTTTGAGCTATCGTGTATACAAAATTCAGGATAGAAAACACTGTATTTGAAGTTATCCGCAAACGAAAAATCGCAGCAAAATTTGCCCCGAGCGAAAATTGTGAGTTCCAATGAGATGAATTTATTCGCTGAGAATGGGGGCTGTGAATCAATTTTTCGCGGAGAAAAATCGAAAATACGATTTTTCGAAAATTTGATTTTTCTCGAAAAGTACTCAACCGATTTCGCTCAAATTTGACGGAGATCAATTTGCATCGGAAGGGAAAGTACTGTTAAATTTTCAGGTCACCAAGTATGACCATTCCGGAGCAATGAGCTGATATCTGTCACACAAACACACACACACACACACACATACATACAGACATTTTTAAAAAATGTCATTTCTCGACGTTTTGGAACATTCTGAGTCATATTCCGATGAAATCTCGAGATCGAAAAAAATCGCGTTTACAATGCTTCCATTCGGAAGCAAAAAGACTTTATATGAAAAGGGATTCATATACAATTTTTATCGCGATGGTGTGGATAAAGTCATATGGCGTTGCGTCTATTATACTACTGGGAAATGCAGTGGTCGCTGTTATACTTCTTCAAAATCGAGAAGTGGTATGTTTTTTTTATCGCCTCTTATTCGTTTTGTTGATTTTTGTAAATCGTTGTAGGTCAAATAGTTGAAGAGTTCGATTATCATGCTCCAGAGCCTGCTAAAACTGAAGCTGCTGAAATTCGGGCTAAAATACGGGCCAAGGCTACGTCATCAAAGGAGCCTACTGATAATATTGTTGCTGCTGCTGTGAGTACAGCGTCTACGTCAACTGCTGGTGTTTTGGGTAGTCGTGCAAACTTGAGCCGTACAGAGTCAAGGATCCGAGCAGCGAATAAAGTAATACCAGATGATCCTGTGAATTTCGATGAGTTTGCTATACCTGATGAATATCGTAAAGCCTGGAATGGGAGTGATTTTATGATTTGTGATTCAATCGAATTACCTAATAATTTTCAAGGACAATTTGTTATATTTACTACTAAGAAAAATTTAAATTATTTGGCAGCATCGGAGACATGGTATAGTGATGGAACATTCTATATTGTTCCCACTATATTTTATCAGCTGTACAGCATACATGGTGTTGTTAATGGTGAAACAGTGCCACTCGTTTTTATCCTATTATCTGGTGAATCTAAAAAATTATATCGAAGCATGTTGAGCCAGTTGCCAGAGATTGAGCCTCGATTAAAACCTAAATTTATCATGTCCGATTTTGAAGCAGCTTCCATTAACGCTGCTGGAAAAGTCTTCAGTGGTGTTGTAATGCGTGGCTGTGATTTCCATTTCGGTCAGAGTATATGGCGTGAAATTCAAGGATGCGGTCTGCAAGCTAAATACGCAGAAGATGGGGATTATGCACTTCAATTGAAAATCTTATATGCACTGGCCTTTGTTCCAGTTGATGATGTAGTGACTGCCTATGAATTCCTTATTAAAACACAGTTTTTCACTGAACATGCTGATGAGCTGCAGCAGCTGCCTGATTATTTTGAGAGTACATGGGTTGGTGGATTGAATCGTAGAGGTCGCTTTTTTTTGAAATTTCAATTCTTTTTTAAATTTAGAATAAGTTTTTAACCGATTTCATCCAGATTGAGGAATAATATGGGACACTATATCATCTAACTGTATGAATACTTTCAGATTATTCTCGTCATTAGTTCTTGAGATATTTCAATTCTATTAATATTGCATGAAGAAGCTTCATCTACAGCTTGTTTTCAAAGTATAGGTAATTTTTTGAAATTTCAATTTTCAGAATTATCTTGAAGTTCAAAACAAATTCTCAGTGGATTTCATTCAGATCATTATAAGGGGAACATTTCAAAATTCAATGTTCACTAATGGAAAAGGGAACTATTCGGAACTGATTTGCTAATGACTTAGCAGATAAAACTATAATGATAACTATAATCAAAGCAAGTTCCCACTTGTTTTAGAATAACTCGGAAACTAAGTGGAATAGAGCGATTTTGTCCTAATCTTTTTTTGTAATTCTAGGAATTGTTGACGAAGAAGAATTCAGGTAAGATCGTTCTATCTCGTTTAGATTTCGAAATATTTTCAGAATACTACAAATTTAATAATCAAGAGGTCAAAGAGTGTCTGTACTCTTTGGAGAGGTAAAGCAGAGAAAAATCTCTTTTTCAATATTTTTTTGAAATCATCTCGGAAAATAACAGAGGTATGTTTTTTTCCCTCATCCTTTTTTATGCTCTTAGAATTCTCGGCAAAAAAGACTTCAGGCAAAATTGTTCCATCTCGCTAAGTTTCCAATTTATCCTGAGAATAATGAAAATTCGAAGTAATGGGTGGAAGTGATAAAAAAAAGAGAGAAAATTACGTGATGCTTTGGCAAAAATCGACGTAATTTTTTGAGGATCAATTTTATGTGACAGATTAGAACGCTGTTATTATGTATAATATAATCATTATCATTCAGTGAAAAAAGCATGGAATGAAAAAAAAATGATTGACAATTCATAAAATTATGTAGAAATTAAATTTTTTCAGGAACTTCGAACATCAGTATCACCTCATTTCAATTGAATTCTCAATAATGAATTAATGAGATCATGAGGAGTGTCCTGCTCAAATTTAAATTGATTTTGGAGTGAAGTTTTCAAGAAAAAAATATTTGAAGTTCCAAATTTTGTACAGAGAGATATGGGAAGCCGATAGGATTAGCATGGAATCTGCTTTACCGTGCGAGCAGTATAGAAAATCCCGTCCCTTTTCATCTCCCGTGTAAATTCTATAAATTCAAATATTTCTTTCTCAAAAACTGAACTACAAAATTACTTCGAATTTCGGCACGATATTTAAATAATTGACTGAAAATTCTTATAGAATTTCTCATTTTTAATTATCAGTATTATTGGACTTTCGAAAACCTCAGAATCTTTTTTTCCATGATTTTATCTGTAGCCAATTGTATTCTTTTTTTCTCGAATCACTCAATTATCCCAATACAATATGAGCTTTGATTTTTTTCCATCAACTTCTCTCATTAATTCATATTTTTTTATAAATCAATAATTCTTTTCCGTTTAAGAAACTGCCTAACACGGTTTATATTACTTCGAACTTTTTGAGGTTAGGGTGCACTGTTGTTGTTTTGACGGCTATATATTTATAGTCAGTCCCACCAACGTTAAGAAAAAATGTCTCACCAATTCATTTCAGCTAGCCGAATGCAGCCAACGTTACAACAAAATGTCTCACCGAGAAACTTTTCAACCGAAAACGTCGGGATGGGGCGTGGCTCACATCAAAATATTTTTTTATAAATGAACAAATCATTTTTTCAAACAAAGAAGGTACATTCCTCCACTGAAATATTGCAATCAACGTCCAGTATTTTTTTAAAAAGGGGAAAAAAAACTGTCTAATAGTAAAAGTATAGTTAGCCAGTGCACGTTCTAAACGTACACATTGCGCAAAACGCTCCCGCGTTTTCTGATTTACTTTTGTTGCTTTTCCCCACACACCGCGTTCCCTTTCCCATGACAATTCAAAAAAGTGAAATAAACCGGTAGAAATTGACTCTATTTTCCCATGTAAAATTTATTTATTTTCAACGATTTGATTTAATTTAATCGATATGCTATGAAATACGATAAATGACTATAAAAAATGAACATTATTAAAGGGAATCATGAAAAAATTAGTTTTTTGAAAAAGGCACATGTCCTCTACAAAAGCCCACGTTTATGCCTCTAAATTCGTGCTCGACGGTTATTGCACTTACCTGATTCCGGGGCTGATTGGTGCAGCAACGAGACTGTCGGGGCTCGTTACAACCAAAATATGTCTGTCAACATGGAATTGCCTTCGAACATTCTCATCACCCATGCCGACAGAGGCTCGTGAATGACTGATACCTCACAGACCATTCAGAAAACTTCCATAATTCTCAGTACCGAATATACTTCTGTTTGTGTGACTCACGGCAACACGATGATATTGTGAGAGACTCAGCCTGCTCAGAGACCGCACGATGTTAAACACTTTGTAGTCAAAGATCCCATCACAAAGGCAGCAGTCATGTGGTGTCTCCATGCGGTTATGTCTCACAACTCACTGGAAAATTTTGCGACCAGCGTATCATTGATGCCACAATTATTTTCTGATAGTGAAATTGTGGGAAATATGCAGTCAAGTAAAGCAAAGGCAGCCTATACAATAAACAGTGGCATCACAAGATATTTCAAAGATGGAATTGATCACTTGGGGGATAAATCTGATTGCGTCTTAATCCTTTTCGATGAAGGTTTGGAAAAGATATGTCAAAAGGAACAAATGGACATTTGTGTATGTTTCTGAGATGAAGGAAGAAATGAAACTGTGACAAGATATTGGACCGCTACATTCTTGGGACATATGACAGCATTGCACTACTTGTAGCACTCAAAAACTCTATCCCCCAGACATGCTTCGAAAGATGATACAAGTTTCTATGGAATGGCCAACCGTGAACTTCACATTCCTCACAAATCTCAAACATGATTTAGCGGACGACCCTAGCAATGAAAAAATACTGGACTTAGGCAGTTGTGGACTACATACGATGTGGACTGCATTTAAAGCAGGTACGGAACATACTAAATCGGAAATCATTGAGTTTTCACGGGCAGCGTACAATTTGTTCAAAAATATGTCCGCTCGGAAAGCCGACTACATTAAAGCTTTCAAGTCAGAACAGTTTCCCATGAAGTTTCGTGCAATTCGATAGCTTGCAAATATATCAGTTGCTGAGCGAATTTTTGCAGTACTGCCAAACATTTGCAAATATCGAAAAGTGGTGACAAAGAGCAGCAAAGCTCCACTGTGTAATAGTTTCAAAGTTATTAATGACGCGTTAACTGACAAATTGCTTCTCCCAAAGCTGGCTTTTTTTCAGTCGTTTGCAAGTGATCTCCAACCGTTTCTCATCAGTTTCCAATCTGAACAGCCTCTTGTTCCATTCCTTTATACTGACCTTTACGCAGTTCTACAGTCAGGTATGGAGCAAATTGTTGAACCTGATGTTCTGAGAGCGATCAATTGATTGACAGTAGACATAAAACAGAAATCTGCTTACAGCAAAAGAGATTGAACTCGGTTATGGAACCGAAGCTGATCACGCAGAGGACAATTCATGATGCAGGTAAGTCGAAGGAAGCAGTTGAAAATCTGGTCATCACAAAAGTTTTGATTCGTATAGCTCGTGATTCTCAGGCATGATGCAAAAGAGAACTGGCCAAATAAGAGAAGGAAAAAGAAGAGAAAGAAAATCACAAAAAAGCCCAAAAGCGATCTGCTGAAATTGTGAAGTAATTGGAGGCCAAAAAACGGAAGGAACTCGATGACGTTCTAAAAGCAACTGCTCAAATTGCAGCATAGTACAGCTATAGAGCGAGATGAGTTTCGTATTCGCACTATTTTTTCGATATGAATTTCATATACATTTTCAAAATGTTATGTCGTTGAATACCTCACTGTAACGACTCATTAAGCTGTGATTGATAACGATTAATGGGATAGAAATAGCATAGCTGGAAGAACGTTGAACTTTCTTCATGAGTTCGATTCATTAACGTAGGGCAACGGAATGTGATTACTTGCAGCTATGCTGATAAGTTCATATGTGCCTTTTGAAAAAAGTCGTTGTGAAAAATTTTTGTTCCTATGATCATGTATGAATAAATTTGATCTGAATTTTTGTACTAAATGGAATGAACACTGGTCACGACTAAAAAATTTGTCAGGGAAAAACTATTTTTCTGACCTGGGAAACTGGGAAAAGTCAGGAAATTTTTTCGCACAGCCTACTAGGCACCCTGCTGGAGGTTCGAGATAAAGGCTTCAGTCCAACTTGAAGTGGTAGCGATGTACATCCACAACGCTTTGACACAGACCTATGACGCATCTCGTCCTGAGGAATCAATGCATGCGCGAAGGAAATTAGCTTGTTGAAGCGATGACCGAAAAAGTTGAGATGTCTTTACAATAGAGCAACCAAGATCAAAAGAGGGACTGACTGAGCCTCATACGAAATCGTGCAGAGGAAATACAAGAGGTTCATTCATAAATCTCAGGGAACAGAGTGGATTAGAATTATGTATTATGCCAAAATTCAGGCTTTCCGGGAAGTGACCATATTGAGAAATGTCTTCCTCGCTGGCCTGCCGCAGGGCCTCAATAACATTCATCTCCCAAGTGGAGTGATAGTCATCGAGCATAGGGAAATACTGAAAGAATTGATTGAGACTTACATTTCCCGGAATCCAGACCTGAGAGGGGACCCAGAAATGAGATAACGAACCAATGGACAAAAAGCCTGGAGAATTGAAAACACTATCCAGAGTCATCAATAGGGAGAAGACAAAAAAGATGATTGAATCACTCGACAGATTCAGCAGCTTGGAACCCGACAAAATTTTCCCTGCCCTCCTGCAGGGAAATGGAGACATACTAGTCATGAAGACTGACCAGGCTCTCGGGGGCTTGTCAAAAGGCAAGAAAAATTTTGTCTAAAAAATGTGGAGGGAGTTCCGACGGATGTTCTACCTAAACCGAAAAAAATGTGCCTTTGACTAAGCTAAAATATTCGAGCCTATCAGTCTAACATCTCTCCATCTGAAAACGCTGGAGAGAATGGTCTTCGGGCACATTAGAGAGGGTGTTATGGCAGGGAGCTCATTACACCCATCACAACACATGTACCAAACCGATGAATCTACGGAGATGGCTTTTGACAAGCTTATAACAGAGTTAGAAGGAGCTATCGAGAGTGAAGGAACCGTACTGAATGTCTTTTTGGACATAGAATGAGCTTTCGATAATACCACCTCCCACACAAGACGCGAAGTGTTGAGAGAGTTCGGAATAATCGACACTATCGTTGACTGGATCCACTCAGTTCTTAGACTCAGATCCATCCTATCGAGCTATGGTGGACCTTCCTTCAGGGCCTCGATTCGAACGAGCTTTTCGGAGAGAGGAATGATCTCTTCATTTCTCTGGCTCCTAGTGGCCAATGGGCTCTTACAGGAGCTAGACAGGGTTCCTTTGAGAGTAGTAGGGTTTTTCGATGATGTGAATATTGTTGTCAAAAGATTGGAAATGCACAGAAGAATCTGGAAAGCGTGGAACTACGTACAACACTGATGCATCGCATGTTCGCACGTTTAAGGGTCAGTCCCAACCAAACGAGGATAATGCTCTGCCCCACAAAAAGGGATTTTGCGGTAAATTGATACAGTAGAGACGTATTTGAAAATATTGTCAAAATCACCACAGAAACTGTTTTCTATAACTCTCAGTGCTGGGCAGTGCTCTTTATTGTCTTGTGAGGGGTTGTGAATTATTACAGCTTATTATGAAATTATTTGCGATTCTTTTATTGAGTCTTGAAAAACTCAATTTGATTGATTATCTAAGAAAAAGAGGAATACTGAGATCTCACAATAATTGTTAATTTTGTGGGCGATTTATGTGTTTCTCTAAAAAAGAACTGTGTTTCCGCTGTAATAGTTCAATTAAAAGTAATGATGGTAAAAAAACAATTCATTGCAACAAAAAAATTAGTGTGTTCAAAGGGTCAATTTTTGAGAAGACCAAACTTGACATTCGAGTCTCGTTCAGACTGATTTGTTTTTATTTAATATATGATAAAATCACCCTAAAAAATTTAGAAGCTGAAACAGAGATTTCAATTAAAACAATAAAAATTTGGTTGAGTAAAATTAATAATTTGTTGGTAGAGTGGGTAAATGGGTAGTTGGGAGAGGGACTGGGTGGAGAAGGGGAAATTGTAGAGATTGATGAGACTTTTATTGGGCATCGAAAATATAATCGAAGAAGATACACCAAAGGCCAGTGGATAGTGGGGATATTTGAGAGGTCTTCCAAAAGAGCCTTCTTTTTCCCAGTAGAGAACCGTAGTGCAAAGACATTACATAAAATTATTTTAAATAATGTGAAATTGGGCTCGAGTATTTATACTGATGGGTGGAGAGGCTACAATGGTTTGATCCTTAGGGGCTACCACCACGAAAGGGTCAACGATTGGTACCAATTTGTAAACTCCAGTGATAACATCATCAATACCCAGAGCATAGAAAGGGTATGGAGGGACCTCAAGGCCACACAACCCCAATATGGTGATAGACAGAAATTCCTATGCAAAAAAATAAGTAAATTTTTTTTCAACAAAGTCTTCAATTATCAAGATCGTATTGGAGCATTCTTCTCAATCCTATCTCGACTCCACAATCCGTATTGAATTTGTAAATTATTTTTTAAAGTGTTTGTTCTATTTTTATGGTTGGTATTGCCTGCACGCGAAACATACATCTGTATTGACGCAAAACAGCATGAAGTACATTATAAACTGTCACGTATTTTACTATCCACGGCAATAAATAAAATAGTGGAACTCCGTTAAATCAAAATAAAAAAAAAAATCCAAATTAATACAACAACGTTAATTGTTGGGCGCCAGGACGACCTTTCGTCCGAAATCAAAATTTTTAAATGAACTACAAAAGACTACAAACGACTACAAATGAACTACAAACAATTCCCAGGTGAATGTCCAACTAGATCAGAAACAAAAAGATCCCTAGATCTTAATGACCGCGGAGGCGGCTGGGTTCACAACGTCACCTGTAAAATTGGGCTAGGAATACAGATTTCGAGAAAAATAAAAAAACTAAAGAAATCAATTTTCATTTCGGAATTATAATTAGAGCTCTACTCTTTTTTTTTAAACTTCTGCTCTTTTTAAAAAAAAATAAATTGAAATTACAATAATTAGAATAAATGAAATAATTCGTTACTGAATTTTAAATCTGTTTAAACAATCAAAATTATCGCCGTTATTGTCGAAATGTTCTATACAATTAAGCAATCATGATTCGATACAATAAAATTTTCATAAAAAAAATAATTAATAAAAAAAATAATTGAAACCAGAATTAATTCAAAAGTCCAGACAATTCTTACCAACACGACGAAACAAAAATTAAACAATACCATATGAATTGTCGTTAATAGAAAATAGTCAAGAATTTTAAAAGTCACGATTTGAATAAATTCTGATTTCCCGCGCAAACACTTTAATGCGCTACTTTTATATGGGCGACCGGCGTCCCATGAAAATCCGCCTTTAGGATTTTCAGCGATAACATAAAATAATAAAAAAAATTAAAAAAAATGAAATAAATTAATCAATTAAATTTATACGACCACAATCGTCGTTAATGGATAAAAAAAAATAATATTTATCAATAAAAAATTTATATCACTGAAAATCCTTTAAACACCAATTTTCAAATAATAAAAAAAAAAAAATAAATCACAATAATTGCTTTAATTTCCGACAATATTAATTTCCGAAAAAAAAAAAATCATAAAATAATTATCGAGAAACGAGAAACTTTAATTAATTCGCGTTTATACAAATTCGCGACAAAAATAATAAAAAAAATATAACACGCCACGGAAAATCCAAAAATGGCGGTTACCGGCGTCGTTATGACGCTAAACAAAAAAAATGTCCAAACTATGCCGAGAATAAATCACACGCTTACCGGAGTGTTGTTGGTTTAACCTCGAAATATCTAATTCTCCAACTTCCTTCCACGAAACGTCCCAAATTTATCCTGATCCTCCTCGACAAGTTTTTTTTTATGTAATGAATTATTAGGCAACGGTAATTGTTGCTTTTTAATTTTTACAAAATCGCAATGAAAAAATTTGCGTCTGTACACAATGTCACCAAAACGGAAAGTGAGGGAAGACGCCGGCGTGCGTCGAAAATTAGACCACAGGTGGCTCTTCCCATGATTAATTATCTAATGACATTTAAGACTTTCTTTTATCGCCGGTATTCTTTTCCTTTTATCCCGGTAATTAAATAAATAATAAAAGAATAAATCTTATATATTCCATGTCAAAAATTCCGTTAAAGATGTCTATAATGATCTCTTGATTAAATTTTATCATAATCAATGAATATCGAATCAATTATGCTATTTTCCAGACGTCCTTGATTTCCTCAATTTTCCGCCAATCAAAATCCAGAGTCCAACGGAAAACTCCTCCCATCGATTTCCAATTCCTGCGTCGATAACTTCCTGCAGCTCTCCGTGATACTCGTCCATCCGCTAGCGCCTCCTTCCGTCATGAAGGAAAACTCCGGCAAGAGCGGGAATATTCAAGGTGGAAAAAGAAATCGAATAAATCAATTCAAAAAATAAATATAATATTGTTTCTCGTTTCTCGGACGATCCGTTCTAGTGAATTAAAAAAACTAAATTTCACCGCGATACCGGTCTAATAAAAAAATATTATTGTAACGCAAATATGGCGTTACAAAACACATAAATGTGAAGAAAGTACTCATGTTAATTGATATTTATTGATAAAATTGCCTAAAAGAGGTAGGTGGAGACGTTGTGTCAATTTTTCTTCAACAAAATCCCAGTTGTCATGAAATTATGAGTATAGTGTTGTATTAGGGTCATCTTTTGGGGCCGGTGCACCACTACGTCCATGTCATGGTTCTGGGTTATGCAGAATGTGGTGACAATCTCAAATATCAGTGAATTTTCAAAAAAATTATTTGGTCGTTTTCTTCAACTTTTCTACTTGATTGTATTTGGTATAAAAATTTAATTAGGATGTTCCAAAGTCCAAATCTGCCGGGATCCATCCCCACTCAACCCAATTAACATGGAAAATCAATAGTAATTCAAATTTAAAGAGATTCTGACAGTTATATTCAGTGCGTCACTCAAGTAACAATCTACCGATTTTGCCATTGAAGCGCCCTCTATCTTCGGAAAAGAGCTAGAGTTCGCACACAAGATCATATACCTAGAAGTATATACCTGAACGCTGAACTCTCGTAGAAAGCACACATCAAAAAACAGACCGAAAAAGTGTCCTAAACTCTTAGGGCTTGCAGGAGGATGTTCGAAACTATATGGAGACTGAATCCAAAGATGGTGAAATGGATTTACATAGTCATCATATTTCCACAATTAATCTACGCTTTGGTGGTATGGTAGCCGGATCCATGCGAGGTTATACACAGGACGACGTCAGATAAAGCATATAGACTCGTAGGACTGGATATATCGAGGGCCATGAGAACTATCCATAACACTCCCTCGTGTGATATGAAACTAGTGATGTGACATGACCACCATACTTTTTTTCGTCACAATTTTGGCATGGTAAATCTAAGTTTTCAAATTATGATTATTTCAATACTGGCCAGGCGCCATCTATTGAGATGCAAAAGGACAGTCAGTGTTTCTTGTTGTCATAGTTTAGTCACAATGCACAATTGTCATTGATAATTCGATATGACATATTGTTTAATAAATTAGGGGCAAATGTGAATTTTATCGTTAGAATATTTCTTAATAAACTTGTGTGAATATCACATCAGCTTTCCATGAAGCTTTCTCTCAGAGAACTTAGCGAAATTTCCATCATCAAATTTATGACACAGATGGTGCATCATTTACTTAGATGTAATCTGACCATCAGCTGATAATTCATAAAGATGAAAACCTGATGGAGCTCATAAAGGCCAGTGTGGACGTGTGACCAGGTGCACTGCAAAAATAAGTGTCTGAATTTAAGACACTTTGGTAGTCACATATAAGACGTTTCGGTAGTAACTTTTGAGACGCTTCATATGTCTTTTTCCAAGACACTTAACCCAGAATAAGTAGGCAGCGATGATTTTTCCGTGGCATTTCTAACCTACCGATGGGATACATCTGATGCATCCACATCATCTTCAAATTTACGAAGAATTGAAAATAGCAGCCATCATCGGGCTAGGCTAGGAAATATCATTGAAAATAAGCGAGATAGGATATTTTGTTTCGATCCTTTTTTGTAGAAAATTTGAAGAGCTACAAAAAAAGTCTAGGGTAAACGGTCCAGTCCGTGACCACTCACCAGTGAATGACCGATAGATAGAATAATAATTATAGTATTTTTATAATTGAACTTCAACTTGTTATCCACTTGTATACATGTATTTATCATTATTGAATAACAAAAAATCGAAGAAATTCATAAAATTATTATTTAAATGAATTGAAATTATACAGACACTCCTAAGATTATGAGGAAAATACTCATTTGGACCTGAAATCCGTGAAAGCAAGGAATCGAGGAAACTGTGTATTTTTACAATAAATAGTTGATTTTGATATGGAACCAAAAATTACTCAATGTTATAAGTGAATAATCATTGAAATTGACTTCTTGTACATGAAATTGAACATGATAATTAGTTTTTCTTTATTTCATGTCAGTCATTCACTGGTATACTTTATTATTCTATTGAGCCGATGAATGACCGACCAGTCATTCATTGGTAAGTCAGAGATTCGTCAGGACCACTGAATGACTGTCTGAGGAATTATGGGAGATTTGCAAGTAGAAGGAGCTTCTGATATTTCAGAAGATCTATCTTGCATCACTAATATGGACGATTTTCAATTTATAAAGTCAGAAACTTTATCGTTGAACTAAAATGTTGGAGATAACTTAATTAATAGATATGAGGCATTCTACGCTATTTCACTTATTCTTTAAGATTCATTTTTCGATTTTGTTCATTTTCGGATATGTATTTGGAATGGCTTAGATAGGTCATTTCCAACGGGAACAAAAAAAAATTTCAAAAATTATGATCATTTAAAATTTTGAAGAAACTATGAAGATGCCCATTTGATTCTAGCTTTGAATGTTCCTATCTGATTCAATATCAGTTTTATGAAGTAAGTGCAAGAGTACTTTCTTATTGCGAAAGAGCGTATAATTACAACGAAAATTTATGTGCTGGGAATTTTCACCGTCTTGTGGATATGGGTGTCCTCACCGTTTTTTCAAAATTTTAAATGGTCACAATTTTTGAAGACGAACAATTTCCTTTGTTCCCATAGCAAATGACTTTCACAAGCTATTCCAATAATATATCCACAAATGAACGAAATCGAGGAAAAAAGCTTGAAAAAAGAGTGAAATAGCCTGGAATGCCTCATACCATATAACAGAGTTTTTTTCGAGACTGACATGCTTCACCTAAATAACGAACTGGTGATAACAATGTAAAAGTCATAGATAGTAAAAATAATATTATTTATTGAAGTTTGTTAATTGTTTAAATACTCTACGGATCTGTCTGCATAATTTAATCATTAACTAAGCACAATATAATTCCAAATTGTTATAATTGATGATGTTATGTTGATAGAGTTCGAGAGTATTTTTATACATCTAAAAATAATCAGTTTCAGAAAATTGAGATGTATATCTTAATACATCAATACTGTGATGGCAAGAATTCGTTGAAGGAAAATAATGCATTTTCAACCCACTGACTGTTTTTGTCCACTATAGAGGACATTGAGACTCACGCCCTAGAATGGAAATCAGTCAAAGAAAATTTTCAACTAGTTTAAATTTTAGGGCGTGAAACTCAAAGTCCTCTATAGTGGACAAAAGCAGTCAACGGGTTAACTGAATGATAGAATATAGTTTTCTTCACGAAGTAGAATTAGTAATTTGAGCGTTCAGATGAAAAACAATTGTAGAAATGAATTTGCATACTTTAAGCAATAGTCCCAGTCCCAGTCATTCAATGAGCAAGAGCGGTCATTCACTGGGTCTTGGTACTCTACGCTATTTTTTACTAATTTACAAAAAACCGTCATGAAATTGAGGAGATGGCACGATGAAGGCTGGAAGAAGTATGATCGCTGAATACCATTATATTAATCAAACTGAGTTTAAAAATTAATTACTATTTTTCATCAGTAGAAACATCCCTCACTATAACAATTCGGTCATTCACTGGTCGTATTACCCTACGAAAATTTCATTACCTCGCATTAATTTATGAAATATTTCCCGAAAATGAATACAATACTCAACTGCATTTTTTTCAGCGATTTTCGAACCATATCTGTGAAACTAAGGAAGATTGTGCGATTTTTCCTGAAATTTTTTTGTAGATTTTTAAAAGCTACAAAAACAGATTCGAAGAAAATCCCTCTATCACCCCATGATCTCTGAAATATATTCGAAGAAAGTAAAAAAAAATAGAATTCTGGTAAAACCAGATAGGGTAACACAACCAGTGAATGACCGAACTGTTGTAGTGAGGGATGTTTCTACTGATGAAAAATAGTAATTAATTTTTAAACTCAGTTTGATTAATATAATGGTATTCAGCAATCATTCTTCTTCCAGTCTTCATCGTGCTATCTCCTCAATTTCATTACGGTTTTTTGTAAACTAATAAAAAATAGAGTAGAGTACCAAGACCCAGTGAATGACCACTCTTGCCCATTGAATGACCGGGAGTGGTCCAGTGAATGACCGATGTATTAACTTACTGCTTAAAGTATGCAAATTAATTTCTAAACAATTGTTTTTTCATCTAAACGAAAAGATTATTAATTCTACTTCGTGAAAAAACTATATTCTATTATTCAGTTGAAAATGCATTATTTTTCTTCAACGAATTCTTGTCGTCACAGTATTCATGTATTAAGATATATATCTTAATTTTCTGAAACAGATTATTTTTAGATGTATAAAAATATTCCTGAACTCTATTAACATAAAATCATCAATTATAACAATTTGCACTGAGAGAAAAGAACTATTTTCTAGGAATATTACATAGTCCATGTCAATCGAGAAATGGTTTGCCAGTGGATTTTTTCCGCTCAATAAATATTTTTCTCTCTCAGTGTGGAATTATATTGTGCTTAGTAAATGATCAAATTATGCAGACAGATCCCTAGCAAATTTAAACAATTAATAAACTTCAATATGTAATATTATTTTTATTATCTATGACTTCTACATTGTTATCACCAGTTCGTCATTTAGCTAAAGCATGTCAGTCTCAAAAAAAAAACTCTGTTATATATGAGGCATTCCACGCTATTTCACTCATTTTTCCTCGATTTCGTTCATTTTTGGATATACTATTGGAACAGCTTGTGAAAGTCATTTGCCATGGGAACAAAGAAAATTGTTTTTTATTTAAATTATGACCATTTAAAACTTTGAAAAAACGGTGAAGACGCCCATTTCCACAAGACGATGAAGATTCCCAGCAAATAAATTTTCGTTGTAATTATACGCTCTTCAGCAATAAGAAAGTACTCTTGCATTTCCTTCATAAAACTGATATTGAACAAGATAGGAGCATTCAAAGCTGGAGTCAAATGGGCATCTTCACCGTTTTTTTTAAATTTTAAATGGTCATAATTTTTGGATATTTTTCTTGTTTCCATTGGAAATGACTTTCCTACGCCATTCCAAATACATATCCAAAAATGAACAAAATAGAAAAATAAATATTAAAGAATAAGTGAAATAGCGTAGGATGCCTCATATCTATTAATTAAGTTATCTCCAACATTTTAGTTTAACGATGAAGTTTCTGACTTCATAAATTGAATATAGTCCATATGGCCGACAAATTATTGAAAATAAAAAAAACGCGCCATGTGCACGTTTGAAACGTGTTCTCTGGCAGGCCAAAAACTGAACCAGGGTTGGCTGAGCAAATAATGGATGGGTGGTCAAAATAATTGAGTGGTAAATCGAAGATTCGAAAAATCTTACGCAAAAGAATGGAAATAAAATTCAATAACAGGGAAAAATATAAAAGAGGCAGAGGGAAATTTTCAATTTAGCTCATCCATCTATAATTGAAGCAGTAAAGACGAAAAGATAGGCCTTTCTACGTAAGAAAACAGCTTTATCTTTCCACTATTGGTAACAATGCACATGGCGCGCCCGGTTTTTTTCAAATAGAATACTGTATCATTGTAGAACGACTTAACGCAATAAAGACTATGTCAATTACCTAATAGTCATCTTGATTTTCAGATGAGGAAATGTTTATCATTCCAAGATTCTCATAAATCCATGAACTTTCCATGAATCAAATACCGATTTGGAGAACAACTGGTTGAGGTGATAGTCATTCTTGTTGAACTCTCAAACTCATTTTTCTATTTTTTATTAATGAGTGTGCGATACTATGGAATGAATGCTCTTTTTCATACATGGTCGTGGAAAATGATGTAAAATCACATTGCTTAGATGATTTTTTCCATCATCACCGTCTTCATTACGCTATGGAATGATTTGATCTATTTGAAAAAAACCGGGCGCGCCATGTGCATTGTTACCAATAGTGGAAAGATAAAGCTGTTTTCTTACGTAGGAAGGCCTATCTTTTCGTCTTTACTGCTTCAATTATAGATGGATGAGCTAAATTGAAAATTTCCCTCTGCCTCTTTTATATTTTTCCCTGTTATTGAATTTTATTTCCATTCTTTTGCGTAAGATTTTTCGAATCTTCGATTTACCACTCAATTATTTTGACCACCCATCTATTATTTGCTCAGCCAACCCTGGTTCAGTTTTTGGCCTGCCAGAGAACACGTTTCAAACGTGCACATGGCGCGTTTTTTTTATTTTTAATAATTTGTCGGCCAATATTTCATTTCTTTTGCGTCATTTTTGATATTGTAATTCTTACAATATCACAAGAAAGTGGTTATATTCTTTACAATATATTTATATATATATATATTCATATAATGAAAATTATATAAATATCCCACACTGATCTTCTTTCGGCCAAATATTATGTAAAAAAAAACAAAATAGATAATAGAATAACTAAAGAAAGATTTCTCTTGAGATGAAATCTTAAAACTTTTTGAGAAAGAAAGAATTCGATGTCAAATTTGAGTGATTTTTTTTGTTTTTGCTTCCGCATGAAAGCTTAATAAACGTGAGAATTTTCGATTCCAAATGTTAGGACTGGAATTAGTCTGAGAGTAGGTCCTTTGGGTTTATCTGTAGAGAGATATCCTCTACAGTGAATAGATACTTCAACTCGGTGGTTTATTAGAAAAGGAATAAGTATTTATTCAAATTGAATGATTAATTAATATCCATGATGTATAATAAAATATAAAGGTAAAAGGTAAAATAACACACTCTCGTGTCTGATTGAGAACTGACCTCTTTTTTTGTTAGGCATCACTTAAAATGGTGTTGAGAGTCTGAAAATGACTTAGAAAAAATTTCTGTGTGTGAGTGTGTGTATGGATTTTTTTTACTCAACGAGTGGATAATAGTATTGCTTTCCAACTGATATAGCTCTTCTGCTAATACTTCAGCAATATGCTTCCGAATGGAAGTGATACAAAATTTTTGAAACCATCATCATAATATCAAATTTTGAAAAATTTGCTTTCAAATAAGCTATTAAAATAGACAGGCATCTAACTGATACAACTCTTGAGATAATATATGAGTATGAATAACATCAATTGAATAGTTTCCAGAAATACCATTAAAAACTGATTTTCGATAAATGGACATATCTCAAAAAATACCGATAGGATTCTCTTCAAATAAAGCTTGAAAAATAGAGTTCGTCGAGAGGAAGTTTTCCACAAAATATGAAATTTTTCTATGAAACCGTTTTGGTTTTATACACACACACACACACAGACATGCGCTAAAAATATCATTTTCTCTCTATTTTGATCATCGTAAGTATCTTCTATTAAAAAAATTACAATCGATAATTCTGATGATTACATAGCTTCCATCCGGAAGCAAAAACGGTAAAACTTCAACCTCAAAATCTCATATTTTCACTGTATATTTGTCATGACAAGTACTTTATTTTGAAGCCTTGTTGCTTGGAATTCATTCAATATTTTGCGAGATATGATGATTTTTTCATTTTTCCAAAAAATCTAATTTTTAAAAAATTTCTTAACTGATTTTGTTTAAATTGATTCATAACATTTGATATCATATTCTGTAACTGCGTGAATTTTTTCAGATTTCTCTAATACTTGGTTTTCAAATTATGTAGATTTTCATAGCTTTTCATGAAAAATGTTGTTGCTTCTATAACAACCAGAACAATTAAGATAGAAACTGCAAATTTTGCTCATATATTGCTTTTCTGAATCTACTGCCTGGGATTGTTACTGGATAACATTGGAGAAATATTTTTTGGAATACGAATGATTTATTGAAAATTCAATTTTTTCATTTTTTTTAAATTTAGAATGAAACCTCAATCGATTTGATTCAGATTGAGGAATCATACGAGACACTATATTATCTAACTGTGTGAATTTTTTTCAGATTTTTCTTGTCATTAGTTTTCGAGTTATTTTGATTTTACTAATATTGCATGAGAATGTTGTTTTTTTGATAAAAAATCTCGATACAGCTTGTTTTTAAAATATAGGTAATTCTGTTAAATTTCAATTCACAGAATTATCTTAAAACTCAAAATAAGCTCTCAATCGATTCCATCCAGATTATTACTAGGAGAATATTCGAAATAAAATGTTCACTAAGAAAAAGGGGAACCATTCGGAAGCAACCTGCTAATGAATCAACAGATGAAACTATAATGATAACTATAATTGTAGCAAGTTCCCACTTCTTTTAGGACAACTCGGGAACCAAGCGAAATAGAGCAATTTTGTGCTAATCTTTTTTTGTAATTCTAGAATTCTTGACGAAAACGAATCCAGGCGAAATCATTCTATCTCGCTCAGTTTCTGGGATATTTTCAGAAAACTACAAATGTTAATAATCGAGAGGTAAAGCAGAGATAAACCTCTTTTTCAATTATTTTCTAAAAATATCTCGGGAACTTATAGAGGTACGTTTTTCCCCCTTGTCCTTTTTTTAGCTCTTGAAATTTTCCGCAAAGAAGACTTGAGGCAAAATTATTCCACCTCGCTAAGAAAACTCCATGTAATGTGAAATTCTTTGAAATTTTACAGTCAATTTGAATAATAAAAAATGTCCCGCCAAAATTCGGAGTGATTTCGGAGCGAAGTTTTCAAGAAAAAAATATTTGAAGTTCCAAGTTTTGCACGGGGAGATATGGGAAGCCGGTAGGATTGACGTGAAATCTATTTTACCGTACGAGCGGTATAGAAGATTCCATACTACTTTTATCTCCCCGTGTGAAATCTGTGACTTCAAATATTTTTTTCCCAAAAACTAAACTCCAAAATTACTCCAAATTTTGGCAGGAGACTTAAATAATTTACTGAGAATTTATGCAGAATTTTTCCTTCTAAATTATCATTATTATTGTACCTTCAAAAACTCTCGTGATTTTTTTTTTCATGAATTTATCTGTAGTCAATTGTATTTTTTTCTTCGATTGATTCATTTAATTATTCCAACGTGATGAAAGAAAAATCACAGCTCGTAAGCTGTGATTTTTTTTTCATCAATTTCTCTCATCTATACATGTTTTTTTTTTCAATCAATTTTAGGGTTATGTGCAGAATTTCAAGAGAATTATTCTATCAATCCTGAATAATTAATTATCCAAATTTGTTCTTCAACGTGAGCTCTTATGTGTCACCATTTATGCGTTTAACCCCCCACGACTTTAAAATCGAAAACTCTCTACTTTGAAATCGTATTTGCCGCCGTTCTCTACCTTGAAACAACAATGATGGCAATATTTGTCATCATTTCATTGGTCGAGAGAATAGGATGGTCAGTGCAGCCAACGTAACAACGAAATGTCTCACCGACTTTTCATTTTACTTAAAAACGTCGGGATGGGGCGTGGCTTACATGAAAATATTTTTTTTTAAACAACAGGATTGTTTTTTTTTATATTTGAAGGTTTATTTTCCACTGAAATGTTGCATGTGACATGCAGTATTTTTTGTGACAGAGAAAAGGGCTCACTTAAAAAATTTAAAAAAAAACCTCTAATCGTGAATGTATATACAGGGTGTAAGTAAATGAATGGAAATCCTTTCGGTTACTATTGACTAAGTGTCTCTCAAATCCAAAAAAAATATGTAAAAAAAAATTCATTTACCAATTTTTGAATTAATTGAAATAAACGCTAAGCCAATCACAAGCAGAGATAATGGCGCGTAAAAGTGGGTGGGATCAATTCGAAAACATGCAGCACTCAATTTCCCTAGCCTCATATCCGGCTAAGGCTAGCGATATGAAGTCAGCCGCATTACGCGCGTCTTTTCAAACCGTCAAACATAATCGATTTATCATCTTCGCAGGTTAATACAAAGGAAATGATACAATCGGAATCAGTGATCAAATCAGAAACGGTATTAATTAGGTCGAAGCGAATGATAAAGATGAATTTCATCGTGCTGTCCGCGTCGTTGCTAAAATGGTAAACTCATGGTAAAAAAAAGTTCTCCAGCTTCAAATTCCATGACAGAATAACCCGAAGATCATTCGATCACAAAATTCGAAATGATAAAATTGCGAAAAAATAAATCTTTTGAAACTGTACATCATCAACTCGCGAGAAAGAGAAAAATGACAAGCACAGTGCAAATATTTTTGCAATGAAAATTCAACAAAAATAATAATAATTAACTCATCAATCTTACATTCTGTGGGTGCTAGAACTGATTCATTTTTTGCTTCCAGATGGAAACATTGTAATCGCTTTTTTTTTCGTTTGAGATTTCACCAGAATATGACTTTAAATGATTGAAGACGTCGAGAAATGATGATTTTAAAAATGCATGTATGTATGTATGTGTATGCGTGATGACACATGTCATTGCTAACAAAGATATGTATCGATATGTGTGTCCATGTGCTCACTGGAATTCCAGCTCAATCGACTCGAAATTCCTGAAAAATATCGAATTAATTAAAAAATAGTTTTTTCGAGTTTTCTCAATGAAAAAATAATTCACAGGATCCATTCTTAGCGAGAAGATGCGCGTTGATATGATGCACACTCAGACCTCAGGGTATCTAGTGCTCCAATTTTTGGTTTACCCAGCATATCAACTTTTATGCAATTTTTCCTAAAATCTAAGCTGCCCGATAATTTCAAAAATATTTGAGTTAGAGACTTCAAATTTTGTGGGTTCGTGTATCCTATGAGTGCAAAGTTTGGTATCGAATCTGAGTGAAATCTAAATGCCGCAGATGTACCGTAAGTGTGCTGCAGATGTACCGCAGATATGCGGCAGATGCACTGCACGTATAGCGCAAAAGTACTGTACATGCGCCACGGGCATGACACAGGCGTACCACCACTGAGTCACAGATATATCGCCAGAAAGCCGCAGATATACGGTAAGTGTGCTGCAGTGTATTTGCGGTACAGCTTCGGCATACTTGTCGTACATCTGCGGCTTACTGGCGGTTCACCTATGGCTCGTCGTTGCTCCACCTGTGTCATATCAGCGGTGAGTATGCGATACACCTGCAGTGTTTCCGCAGCACATCTGCGGTACATCTGTAGCTCATCGGTGATACACCTGCAGTAAATCTGCAGTACATCTGGAGTACAGTCGCGGTACGTTTGCAGCACACTTGCAGTACATCTGCAACACGGTTGTGGTACGGTCACAGCACATTTGCAGTACATCTGCAGCAGACTTGCGGTGCGTTTGCAGCACACTTGCAGTACATCAGCAGTACGTTTGCGGTACACCTGCGGCATTATAGACATACATCTCCAGCTTATTGGTGGTGTGCCTGGGGTTCATAGGTGGTGCAAATGTGCCATGCCTGCAGCACTTGTGCAGTACGTCTGTGATATATCTGCAGTGCATCTGCAGCATATTTGCTGTACATCAGCAGCACACTTGCGGTACATCTACGGATTACTGGCGATATACCTACAGTTTGCAGCATATCTGCAGGGCATTTGCGGTACGGCTGCAACACACTTGCAGTACATCTGCAGTGTGCTTGCGATACATCAGCGGCATTCTAGTCGTACATCTGTATCTTATTGGCGATGCACCTGGGGTTCATCGGTGGTGTACATGTGCCATACCTGCAGCGCTTCTGCAGTCCTTCTGTGGTATACCTGCAATGCGTCTGCAGGTATCACCGATGAGCCGCAAGTGTACCGCCAGTATGCCGCAGTCATACAGCAAGATATGCCGAAGTTGTACCACAAATATACTGCGGTTATGCCACAGATATACTTTAGATCTCTTCGAATCTTTTAACTCTTTCACACCGACAACATACATGCTGTCCTATTGATAAAGCTGGTGAAAGCATTGTTGTTGAACGATGCGTCGTTATGGGATCGTCTCTGCGTCCTAACTACTTGCCTCTCTCTCTATCTCATGCATGTGACAGGAGATTATTGAAGTGAGACAAGTTGCAAGTTGAAAATATGACTCTCGGATAGTTTACTCACTATCTTGGATAAATCAAGGCACGTTTGTTCGAATTATCAGCAATCAATTGGAAACAAACCTGAAAATTCTCATTTTGTTCTGTTTTATCGACCGTACTCTGAAATACTACCTGAAACTGAAGTTGGAGCCTCGGAACATTCAAAGAGATTCAGTACATTTTTGCGTTCATTGATATTGATTACAAGAACACGGATGACATTCCTAATATTACCCCGATTATATGTAATTTCTTCTCTGATTTCAATCTGATTGGTTCTTAAGTAATCAATGCCTTGTATGAATATCAAATCAAAATCAATGGATGCACAAACGCGATGAAACTCTTTCAATAGAACTCCATATTATGAAAATGCAGCTAAAAAATTCAAATTTCGTATACCATAGATTTCACGATAAGGAGAGAGCTATTGTAGAATGTTGAACGATGATTGTCATTTGTCTTTTGTCTTTTTTCTTATGCCGTTTCGTTCTCCAGTCGAGCTTTCGCTAGTACTCAGATTGATATTTTTTAATTAGTATCGTCAGTTAAATTCAGTAATTACTTTACCGCATATCATGTGAAATATTATCCAAAATTGTGTTTCAATTCCTTGTATTTGGAGTAGGTACATGAATCGATGTTTTATTGTGTTTCATAATCCCTTGGATTTTTTTTCGTATTTAAGATAGAGTTAAGCGTACTGCAATTCAGTAGAAAAAGTAGCCACTCAATTCTTAAGTATGGTGCGGTATGAAAATAATGAATATGTGGACCTGGTAATGCTTTACGTCGAGTGTAATTATAATGCTGCTGAAGCTGCACGACAATATGCCATTCGTTTCCCAAGACGCCGTCATCCGAATGGTTGCAATGGAGGAAGAGCACAGTTTGTCCGAGATCCTGACCTGGAATCTCTCTCTCTCTCTCTCTCTCTCTCTCTCTCTCTCTCTCTCTCTCTCTCTCTCTCTCTCTCTCTCTCTCTCTCTCTCTCTCTCTCTCTCTCTCTCTCTCTCTCTCTCTCTCTCTCTCTCTCTCTCTCTCTCTCTCTCTCTCTCTCTCTCTCTCTCTCTCTCTCTCTCTCTCTCTCTCTCTCTCTCTCTCTCTCTCTCTCTCTCTCTCTCTCTCTCTCTCTCTCTCTCTCTCTCTCTCTCTCTCTCTCTCTCTCTCTCTCTCTCTCTCTCTCTCTCTCTCTCTCTCTCTCTCTCTCTCTCTCTCTCTCTTCAAACACACCCCCACTCTTCTTACCGTTTCTCACCTTTTCAACCTTTTCACCTTTTTAACTGATTCATAGGTAAAACTTATATTGAACAATGAACCAATATTGCAGGTTGGACCTCATTTTTACGAAGGTACGCTTACTGGTGCGCGGTATCACGATTTTTTGATCCATACTTTACCGAGGCTTTTGAACGAGGCAGGAGTCCTGCGAGGCGATCTTCAGGTCATGTGGTTCCAGCAGGATGGTGCTCCTCCCCATAGAACCAACGCAAATTTAGCTGCGATTCGCGGGAGGTTCCACCACCGCTAAATTGGTCCACGTGCTGAGCCCCCCTCTGTACTGTGGCCTCCACGTTCCCCAGATTTGACACCTCTGGATTTTTTTGCATGGGGATTCCTGAGAAACCAAGTTTACTGCGTAGAAATTCAAACGTTACCACAACTTCGAGCTAGAATTCGAGAGGCTATTGCACGCATAACCCCACAGATGCTTCAGAACTCTCGTCAGAGCATGGTCCGAAGATTGCAATGCTGCATGGATCAAAATGGCGGACTGTTCGAACACTTATTACCCAACTAATTATTCTATATTTGTTGAACATGAATATTCCTGGAAGCATGTTATTAATATTGATAGAAATGTGGGATTTACAATTGATGAATGATAATCAGAGATTCTAATCAAATATTTTTTTCCTGTACATGACAATATGTGAAATTGCTCTTTCTTTCTTAGCTTCTATGAATACTGATTCTATCCACAGACTTCTCTCCTCATCCTGTCTCATTCTTTCTTGTGCTCTTTCATTCAGAGTCCCACCTTCATCTCTACTCAATCACACTTCTATTCCCTCTCCCTACCCTCCACACCATATCTGTATCTCACTTGGCTTTAATAAAAGAAATTTTTTTAATTTCTACAATTTCGAAATAAAACGTCAATTTGGAAGAGAAATTAAATTTTTATTGTCAGGTGTTCAAAATAATTGGATGATTATTGATCCCTACTGAAGAACAGAAGGGTTATTGTAAATAATATTTTCAAAAAAATTAACGTCGAGGCCATCTCAATTGATAACACATCTTCCCCAAAAGTGTTCTGTATCTTCCTTCCGAAATTTGTCGATTTGGGAGAATGGCATTGATGTAGTCTGCAAAGAACAGCCCGTTGAATTATAGAAATTATTCTATGAATATGACAGAAAAGATGACAGTAAAAATTACTATATTGAAATAGTACTTTCATTAGTATGTTGAGGGGTTATACCACTGCAAAAGCCTTTAGAAATGCGGTATTTGGATATTTTTTTTGAAGAAAAAGAATCAATGAAATGATATCATTTGAGGAAGTATTTGAGCTTATACTCGAGTCATAAAAAATATATCAAAAAATGACGAAACCAGAGCCATTCTTGCGAGACTCCTCGAATCTAGAATACTCTGCGACACGTAGTGTAACTGGTGTAAATTCCGTTTAGGAGAAAAAATTGGCTCAGTCTAGATGCACATAGCGACAGAAATACGTAGGAGATATTGAAAATCTTGTTTTTAGTGTGATTGGTCAGCATTTGAACGAAAAAATTCACTTTCTAACAAACAAAACAGTAATCTTTTATTAATAAAAAATGTGCAAATCAATTTCATGAAAATCCCCGATGTGTTTCTGTTCAAAATGTGGTTTTCGATACTATGAGAAATTCTAATGATAGTTATGGGAGTTTTGCTGCGTGCCAATTCGAAAAATCATGTTTCGAAGAAAATACCATCAAAGTTTTTACTTGTGTTATAAAAATGAGGAAATACTTAGTGAAAAGCTCGAAATGCCATGAGAAAAGCTGGGTTTGAGGTGATAACTTTTCTTGCCCATATTCTGGCAGGTTCAAAGTAGTTTTTCAAGCAAGGGAAAAAAGAAATTGATTTCTTCAAAATTTTACAGTGGTTTGACCCCTTAATAATAACAACAGACCACGCTCGTCAAAAGGGAGATTCGACTGAGGAAAATGAATAATTACTATATTTATATCAATTAAAAAAAAAAATCTATGAAAAATTAGTGTGACACTAGTATTCTTCGGGATAATATTTCAGCTTTTCTCCAGAAATGGAATCAGCCTTTGACAAATACTGTCCAATAGCAGGTTAACATAGTAATTTTTTATCGTGAATAGATTCTGAATCGGCAAAACTCGATGGATAATTAAGAACATAATAAGATAATCACCAAAAACAAGGGAATAACAATTTTGCGGAATACGAGACAATCCTGACTTGGGATGACCCATTGGACTCATTTTTTTCAGATTATTAATACCAACAATCTCCTTGATAAGTTTCCGAGCGAGCTCCGGGAGATCAGGTTCACAACCTTGTCTATAGACTGTTTCCTTTAGGTATTTCTTGAGAATTTCTCGATTTATCAAAACGCCACTATCTTCAATGAGTTCTACAGGAATAACTGTAAAGAAAAAAAAGATGAAATTGGAGATGAATTATGATAAGAATGATTAACTCGGTGGCTTCGTAAATGAACTACAGAACCATTGTCAAGGGATCGCTGTGGAGACCGTGGTATGAGAAGCCGCTGTCGCCCAGTGTAACCTTCTGGTTGAAAATTCGTCAATGTTCGTTGATCATTCTTCGGTATTAAATGTCGACTCTTCCCATCGGAAGATGATGAAGAAAGCATTCGATCTCCATGCCCTCTCATTGGGGAATGATGACATTGTGATGATGTTTTCAACGAAGGTTGCCGTTGACGTGATGAGGATTGAATAAACGATCTCTCGAGTGATGATGATCGGGAACGAGATAATAATCGTGCACCCAGTTGTTGATTAGTGGAAGATTGCAACGAAGAGTGTTGTCGTACTGACGAACGTGAATATAATTGCCTCTGAGAGGACGATGATGAACATGACTGTTGCATTGACGGTGAATGTAATCGTCTCCGTGAGGCTGATTGTGAACGTGACTGTCGCCCTGGTGGTGAGAGTGATCGTTTTCGTGAGGACGATTGCGAACGTGATCGTCGTCCTAAAGGTGAACACAATCGCCTTCGTGAAGACGATTGCCAACGTGAGTGTCGCCCTCGGGGTGACGATGACCGTTTCTGTGAGAACGATTGCAAACGTGATCGTTGTCCTGAAGGTGAACCGAATCGTCTTCGTGAAGACGATTGCCAGTGTGAGTGTCGCCCTGACAGAGAACGTGATCGTTTCCGTGAAGACGATGGCGAACGCGATTGTTGCCTTGACGGTGAACGTAATCGTCTTCGTGAAAACGATTGTGAACACAACTGTCGCCCTGACGGTGAACGTGATCGTCTTCGTGAGGACGCTTGCAAACGTGATCGTCGTCCTGAAGGTGAACCTAATCGTCTTCGTGAAGACGATTGCCAGCGTGAGTGTCGCCCTGACAAGGAACGTGATCGTTTTCGTGAAGACGATGGCGAACGCGATTGTTGCCTTGACGGTGAACGTAATTGTCTTCGTGAGAACGATTGCGAGCACGACTGTCACCCTGAAGGTGAACGGGATCGTTTTCGTGAGGACGATTGCGAGCGCGACTGTCGTCTTGATGGTGAACGTGAACGTCTTCGTGATGACACTTCGGGGCATGATTTTTGTTGGAACGATGATTGCAAACACGATCGCTCATGTGCCCGTGGTTGTCCTAGCAGTTTCGATTGAGGTTGTTGTGCTGCTAGTGCTTGTGAAGAGGCAGATGGCAAACATTCAAATGCTAAACATGGGATTATTTTTGGACATGATTATAAATCTGCAGTGATCCGATGTAACGTGATATTTAAGAGAAATTTCTCTTGGTGCATGAAACGGATTGCTTAAGGCTCCTGTGAGTGAATGATTCACTCCGATACATACGTGAAAATCCTCGGAAACCTGACATCGGTGTCGATGGACTTTCCAATGAGTTTGACATGAGTCGTTGAGGAGAATGAACGGATTCCAGTGGAAAATTTGAAAAACAGAGAACCCCATTTTTATCCATTCTCAAAGATTTGAGGAATTCTTCATTATCTACGTAAATTAGCAATTTCATGTGTTATCATTCAGTACTATGAGAATTCTGTTGTCTGTGGATAAAATCTCCAGTTTGGGACAGTAGTTCTCTTAAATTATGAGGATTAATTGCAAACATGCCTAGTTCTTGTGAAATTTCCCAATTATACTCTTTCAAAAATCGATCAATTCTTGCACCCGCAGAATGTAAGACTGAAGAGTGAATTATTATCTCTCTCAAATTTCCATTTCAAAGATATTTATAGTACACATGTCATTTTTTTTGGTTTGTGCGTTGGTAACGTACAATTTCACACAGAATTATTTTTTCCCAATTTTATCACTTTAATCATTGGATTTATTTCCATTTATTTCCGATAAAATTATTGATCGTTCATAGGGATATTGGAAGAATAATTAATTGTGGTTGATAATAATTTGATGTTGTTAATTATCTTTCCAATATCCCTATGAACAATCAATAATTTTATCATTTTAAATTTTGTGATTGAATGATCATCAGGTTATTCTATCATTAATTTTGGAAGTGAAGAACTATTTTTTTTACCATGAGTCGCAATAACGCGGAGAGCGCGATGAAATTCATCGTTATGATTTTCTTTGACCCAAATTATACCGTCTCTACGTATCACATTGCTACTTGACTCAGTAGTCCACGTTTTATCTGGCCACTGAAGCAATGAATATTTTTTAGTACTCATCATTAGTCTTTCAATTACTAATTTCAATTGTATAATCTCCTCTGTAGTGCCGTGCGATGATTATAAATCAATTATGTTTGACAGTTTGAAAAGACGCGCGTAATGCGGCTGACTTCATATAGCTAGCCTTAGCCGGATATGAGGCTAGGGAATTTGAGTGCTGCATATTTTCGAATTTATACCCCCCACTTTTACGCGCCAATATCTTTGCTTGTGATTGGCTTATCGTTGATTTCAATTTATTCAAAAATAGGTAAATGAATTTTTTTTTACATATTTTTTTTGGATTTAGGACACACTTAGCTTATAGTTACCGAAAGGATTTCTATTCATTTACTTACACCCTGTATAGCGCTGTGCACGTTTAAACGTACACATGGCGCAAAACGCTATCGCGTTTTCTGATCCATATTAGTGATGCAAGATAGATCTTTTGACATATCAGAAGCTCTTCCTGCATGCAAATCTTCTATAATTCCTCAGACAGTCATTCAGTGGTACTGACGAATTTCTGACTTACCAATGAATGACTGGTCGGTCATTCACCGGCTCAATAGAGTAATGAAGTATACCAGTGAATGACTGGCATAACATTAAGAAAAACTAATTATTATGTTCAATTTCATGTACAGGAAGTCAATTTTAATGATTATCAACACATAACAATGATGATTAATCTTTGGTTCCATATGAAAATCAACTATTACTGTAAAAATACATAGTTTCATTTCATTTTTTAGTTTAGCAAAATGAGTGTTTTCCTAATAATCAGGAGCGCCTGTATAATTTTAATTTATCTAAATAATAATTCTATCAATTTCTCCGATTTATTGTCATTAAATGATGATGAATACATGTAAGATTGCATATGCAAGTGAATAACAAGTTTAAATTCAATTATAAAATTACTATAATGATTATTCTGTCCATCGGTCATTCACTGGTGAGTGGGCATGGACTGGACCGTTTACCCTAAATCGATTCTTTTTATCCATAATTTATTCAAATATCTCGGATAGTGAACCAGATAGAACGATTTTGCCCTGCTCTCCTTCCGTAGAAGATTCCAAGAGCTGTCAAGAAATGAAAAGTGGGAACAATAATCAAACAGATGATTTCATCTTCAAATTCCCTTCACTCTTGTATCTGTCCGAAATGCTTTGAGGTTATCCATCAGTACCCACATGGAAAAATGAAGACATGTGAGGCGTCTTGATTTTTCGTGTCTTTCTACTTTAGACCCGTCTTTAAGTCGAAGTGTCTTAGATTTCAAGTGTCTAATTATGGTCTCCGCGTCTTAAAATCAGACACTTCATGCGACTGACTTGAACATCTTCAATTTTCAGACGGGTCAAACGTCTTTTATCTTTGTGCAAACACCTAAACTGTCTGAATTTTTCATAAGACACTTATGCAAACGTCTTAATTTCAGACACGAGACACCATTCTGGTGACTTGTGTCTGAATCCAAGACACTTGGTAAGACACTTCTTTTAGCAGTGCGGTGGGCCCCATCAGGAGACACTGGTTCACAAACCTTGCTTTTTTTACCTTGATTCGACCATTTTTTGCTGAGATATCGGACTTTGAATGAAAAAAGATCGTTTTCTCTTTGATCATCGATATCTCAGCAACCAATGATCGCACAGAACATTAACGGTGGGTTTCAAAAAGCTGAATAAATTCTCTACAAGAACAAGCCATTTTTTTTCGAATTTTTTTTTTTACATCCCTCACATGAATTTGAAAAAACAAGACAAAAAAGGCTTTTGGTGAATTTTTGAAACATCAAACTTTCAATCAGAAATATTGAGAGAACCACACATGTTAAGTCTGCCTTTTACAGTTCAATATACCCACAAAAATCCTACAAAGTTTCAATTCAATTCACCCAGCCGTTTTTTTGTTTTATTCGATTGAATTTTTGGAAAAATTGAAGGATCACGTTTCATGCACTTAACAGTTCAGGATCTTTAATGAAATGGAAGAAAAGAATTTCCTCAGCTTTTCCACATTTTCATTGCGAACAGCGTTTAAATTTATGGAAAAAAAACAATAAAAAGTTCGATCTTTCTCTTCCATAAATTTAAACGCTGTTCACAATGAAAATGTGGAAAAAGCTGAGGAAATTCTTTTCTTTCATTTCATTAAGGATCCTAAACTGTTAAGTGCATGAAACGTGATCCTTTAATTTTTTCAAAAATTCAATCGAATAAAACAAAAATGGCTTTGTGGATTGAATTAAAACTTTGTAGGATTTTGTGGGTATATTGAACTGTAGAAGGCACACTTAATATGTGCAGTTCTCTCAATATTCCTGATTGAAAGTTTGATGTTTCAAAAATTCAGCGAAAGCCTTTTTTGTCTTGTTTTTTCAAATTCATGTAACGGATTTAAAAGAAAAAAATTTCAAAAAAAAATGGCTTGTTCTTGTAGAGAATTTACTCAGCGTTTCGAAACCCACCGTTAGTGTTCCGTGCGATCATTGGTTACTGAGATATCGATGATCGAAGAGAAAACGATCTTTTTTTATTCAAAGTCCGATATCTCAGCGAAAAAGGTCCAATCAAGGTGAAAAAAAGCCAGTTGAAGCTGAATGAACAACCTATCCGGTCCAGATAGTGGTTGAGCTGGGAAAATTTTTCCCAAGGCCGTAGACGAAAAAACGAAAATCAAAAAATTTGGAAAAAAATTTTTTCACTGTACTCGTTAGAATAGTGTGATGCACATTACTTGAAAAAAAAATTCGTCTCAAGATCTCAAAACTAGAGACTTCAAGCTTCAATTTTTTTTTTTTACCCCAATACGATCATTTTTGAAAAAGATCCGGCCATTTGAAAAATCGCTAAAAATTTGGATTTTTTTTTATCCTTAAATTTTTTCCGCTAGTGTAGTGCTTCGAGAAAAACACGATTAAAAATTTCATTTAGACTATGAATCTGGAGGAATGTATTAGAGAAAGTGCGAAATTTCATGAGAAAAAATGGGTTTCAGGGGATAACTTCTCTTGCCTGTATTCTGGAAAGCCCGAAGTAATTTTCAGAGCACGAAAAAAAAATCGATTTTTTGACAATTCTACAGTGATATAACCCCTCAACTTACCAATTTCATAGATTCTCGATACATTTAGGAATTAATAAATAATCAGTGAACCATATTATTTCTATTCGGAAGAATGTATTTAACAATCGTAAATACAGACTTGGAGAGAAATTTTCACTCGTACTGACGCATGCGTATAGGACTGTCTCGCTCGCACTCAGAGGGGTGTTTTTTTTAGTTTGGCGGGGTGTTTCCACCGATATATCGTTCTGGCAATCGAAGTTTTTAATTTTCGACATTTTTTGGAAGACAATATATAAAGATGCGTGTGATTAATTTAGTGTAAGTAGCCCTCCTGGAGAGGCCACTTGAACCCCTTCCGTTACGCATTTTCCACCCACCCACGACTCTGGCGACTTTTTTCCTCGTTCAAGATATATTCAAATTTGATATTTCAGAAAGAGCCAGAGTGATTATAATCACGTGAATTATATGTATTGTTCTTACCCTTGAAAATATGAGGGGTGCCAAAGCCACCCCTGGGGTGTAGCCAGAGTGCTCATTTTCTTATTTATAGGTTATGAGAGATCATTCTCGAAAGTTACAGCCTGATTCAAAATACTGTAAGAAAAACGTTGCTGGCTCCCGGACTATCAGACCGGAAGTTCCTCAAAAAAGGTATCATCATCCATCCGAATTAATTTTTTTAGTGTCAATGTTTCTGATAGTCCCCAAAGAACTGATTTTTCATTTTTGATGAATTTTTTATTGTGGCCAGGGTGAATACGATGCATGGATCCAAGCGATGGAACGAGTAGGGGGTCGATACGACGTATGGACCCCGTCCTTGAAAGGTTAATGAATTGTGGGCAAATTTTGAATGGTTTTATTTTCGTAGGTTTTTTTTAATTATGAAATGAAGTCTTGACGAAGGGAATTTTTTTTCTCAGCATTTATGCAAAATCAAAAATTTTACCATTCTTCAGTTTTCTCGAGTTAATTTTTTTCGAATATCTCGAAAACTATTATGATTAAAAGAATGATTTTGAAAGTTTAAGCAATGAAGAATTCAATCTGTGACACAAGATTGTGAAAATGATAATATATTTGAGATTGCTCCCTCAATTTTATAGGTATCATCTGTAATGCAAACTTAGTATATCGTTGCCTCAGTATTGAAGTGACGTGAATGCCAACAATACTCAATTCTGGTGTAAAACAGGCATATCTTTAAAGATCACGCCACAATTTTTGTATGGTGTCCGGAACGCTATTTGGGTGACTAAATATAAAAATAACAACATGGCATCATTGCTCGAAGGGAAAGGGACGTACCTCTACTCTACACTTACCTCACGTTATTTTTGCTTCCTAATGGAAGCTATGTGATCCTCAGAATTTTCGATGTTAATTTTTTCAATAGAAGATACTTAGCATTCTTTGAAAAGAGAGAAAATGATATTTACAGTGCATGTCTGTATGTGCGTAAAAGTTTCAATTACAGCAAAACGGTTTTATAAGAAGATTTCATATTTTGTGGAAAACTTCCTCTCGACGGATTCTATTTTTTGAGCTTTATTTGCAGAGAATCTGACCGGTACTTTTCGAGATATGACCATGTTTTGAAAATCAGTTTTCAATGGTATTCTGGAAACTATTCAACTGATGGTATTTGTACTCATATATTATCTCGAGAGCTGTCTCAGTTAAATGTCTGTCAATTTTGAGCTCATTTGCATGATTATTTCTCGAGTTATTGCCACTCCAATGAATTTGTCAAAAATTGATATTTTTATGATGGTTTCAAAAAAGCTATAGCACTCCCATTCGGAAGCATATTGCTAAAACATCAGCAGAAGAAGCTATATCAGTTGAAAAGCAATACTATTATCCACTTGTTCGGGATGGTTCTATGCAAAATATTTCCGAAACTGCTGGACCGAGTTCGCTCATATTCAATACCAACCTTTGGGCCCAACAGATCTATGAACTCACAAAATTTGAGGTCTCTAACGTAACTATTCAGTAAGTTACAGAGGTATCAAGAATTTCACAGAAAAATTCCAGAAGCTGTATACTGGGTAATCCGAAAATCGGAACACCTGATACCCTGGGGATTTGATATGCATTTCATAAGTACGCATCTCCTCGCTGAGAGTGGACGCTGAGATTTAATTTCTCAGCAAGTAAAGTCGAAAAAACTATTTTTCGCAACTTTCATTTTACTCAAGAACTATTGAGCCGATTCAGCTAAAATTTGAGTGAGCCCTTGGGGCACATATAGCACACATACTGATGAATTTTCAGATCGCTTGGTAGCCCCATTTCAAAATGAAGTGGAAAATGCGTCACCACACGCACACACACATACAGCCACTTTTTAAAAACGGTGGTTATTGACATTTTCGGTTATTTGCAGTCATATTATAATGAACCTTGAAAAAGAACACGATGAATAATTTCCATTCGGAAAAAGCGTACACCACTTTGTTGCTTCGGAGGAAAAATCGAAAAGTGGCACTTATGCCACTTTATCACCAAGACGACGATATACAGTCGAACCTGGATAAGCGAGAGTTGAAGGGGACGGGAAATTTTTCTCTCTTATAGAGGTTTCTCACTTATCCGAGTTTCTCACTTACAGAGGTGCAGGAGAAATTTCTCTCACTTACAGAGGTATGAAAAAATGCGGGTGCCAAATATGTAAATAAAACGTAATTATATTTCTTATTTGCATTGCAAGTATATAAACAATGTAATTTTGATTGATCCATTCTAAAAGACAGTTCTCAACGTCAGGAAACTCAGACAGTCGCTTAATATTTTCATATCCTCCAGACCACTGAGATTTAACAGAATCTTTGAACTTTATTATTCTATAAAAGGTAGACTCTGGCAAATCAGACTCATTAAGTATTTCCTTTCGCAATTTGCCGGCCTCGAACGCATTTACAATTTTTAGTTTATCACCAGGGCCGAGACGTTGGTGTAAGGTTTTGACTAGGCTGAAGTTACCTTCAAGCGCTAGCACGTGTTGATTATTTGAAATTCAAACTGACAGTTTGAATGACGTAAAATAATAATTTGACGGAGAATTAATTAAGTTATTATTAAAAATACAATAAGTTATTGAATTGTGATAATATAAATAATTTCTATATTTTTAAGTAAATATTTTGAGAGTGAAATCAGCGGTTATATTAGTGGGACGAGAATTATTCACAAAGGTAAGAGAACTTTCTATATTTTTCAATTAGGGGATTAGTTTTAATTGTACATGATTTTTGTGTGTGCTCAGAAACTAAGCGAGATAGGGCGATTCTACCTCATCCCTTTTTTGTAGAGAATTTCAAGAGCTACAAAAAAGCACGAGAGCAAAATCACTCGATCTCGTTCAATTCTGGAGAAAATCTCGAAAACTGCCACAAATATTTCCCCAGTTTAACCTCTTTTCTTTCTGCATTCAGTGTTTTTAAAATATCTCGGAAACTAAGCGAGATGGAGTGGTTCTACCTCAACCTTTTTTTGTAGAGAATTTTAAGAGCTACGAGGCAGTTCTGGAACAAAATCGCTCTATCTCGTTGGATTTCCGAAATATTTAAGAGAAACTGATGAAAAAAATTCAAATAATTTGATTAGCATTTTTTTTCTCAATTTTTATCTCCTACAATTTTCTGCATTTAGTTTCTTTCAAATATCTTGGAATCTAAACGAGATAACACGATTCTGTTCGAACTCTTTATTGAAGAGAATTTCAAGAGCTACAAAAAAGCACTGAGCAGCGCAATTTTGCGGGGAGAATAGGGGGAATTGGAGGAAATACTATATTTCGAGGAGGAATAGAGAGAATTGAAAAAAATACTTCATTTCCAGGGGAGAATCCGAGAAAATATTATATTTCAAGGGGGGAATAGGGGGAATTGGAGAAAATACTTTATTTTGAGGGGGGAATAGGGAGAATTGGAGTAAATACTTCATTTTGAGGGGGGAATTGGGGGAATTGAAGAAAATACTATAGTTCGAGGGGGAAAAGGGGGAATTGGAGTAAATACTTCATTTTGAGGGGGGAATAGGGGGAATTGGAGTAAATACTTCATTTTGAGGGGGGAATTGGGGGAATTGAAGAAAATACTTTATTTTGAGGGGGGAATAGGGAGAATTGGAGTAAATACTTCATTTTGAGGGGGGAATTGGGGGAATTGAAGAAAATACTTTATTTTGAGGGGGAAATTGGGGGAATTGAAGAAAATACTTCATTTTGAGGGAGGAATCTGAGAAAATACTATAGTTCGAGGGGGAATAGGGGGAATTGGAGTAAATACTTCATTTTGAGGGGGGAATAGGGGGAATTGGAGTAAATACTTCATTTTGAGGGGGGAATTGGGGGAATTGAAGAAAATACTTTATTTTGAGGGGGAATCGGGAGAATTGAAGAAAATACTTCATTTTGAGGGGGGAATTGGGGGAATTGGAGAAAATACTTCATTTTGAGGGAGGAATCTGAGAAAATACTATAGTTCGAGGGGGTAATAGGGGGAATTGGAGAAAATACTTCATTTTGAGGGGGGAATAGAGGGAATTGGAGAAAATACTTCATTTTGGGGGGGGGGAATTGGAGGAATTTGAGGAAATACTATATTTTGGGGGGAGAATAGGGGGAACTGGAGTAAATACTTCATTTTAAGGGGGGAATTGGGGGAATTGAAGAAAATACTTTATTTTGAGGGGGAAATTGGGAGAATTGAAGAAAATACTTCATTTTGTGGGGGAATCCGAGAAAATACTATATTTCGAGGAGGGAATAGGGGGAATTGAAGAAAATACTTTATTTTGAGGGGGGAATTGGGGGAATTGAAGAAAATACTTCATTTTGAGGGGGGAATTGGAGGAATTTGAGGAAATACTATATTTTGAGGGGAGAATAGAGGGAATTGGAGGAAATACTTCATTTTGAGGGGGGAATTGGGGGAATTTAAGAAAATACTTCATTCTGAGGGGGGAATTTGAGGAATGCGAGGAAATACTATATTTCGAGGGGGGAATAGGGGGAATTGAAGAAAATACTTCATTTTGAGAGGGGAATAGGGGGAATTGGAGAGAGTATCATATTTCGTGAGGGGAATTGGAGGAATCCGAGGAAATACTCTATTTCGAGGGGGGAATAGGAGGAATTGGAGGAAATACTTCATTTTGAGGGGGGAATCCGAGAAAATACTATATTTCGAGGGGGGAATAGGGGGAATTGGAGAAAATACTTAATTTCGAGGGAGGAATCCGAGAAAATACCATATTTCGAGGAGGGAATTGGGGGAATTGAAGAAAATACTTTATTTTGAGGGGGAATCGGGAGAATTGAAGAAAATACTTTATTTTGAGGGGGGAATTGGGGGAATTGAAGAAAATACTTCATTTTGAGGGGGGAATTGGAGGAATTTGAGGAAATACTATATTTTGAGGGGAGAATAGGAGGAATTGGAGGGAATACTTCATTTTGTGGGGGAATCCGAGAAAATACTTTATTTTGAGGGGGGAATAGGGGGAATCGGAGTAAATACTTCATTTTGAGGGGGGAATAGGGGGAATTGAAGAAAATACTTCATTTTGAGGGGGGAATTGGGGGAATTGAAGAAAATACTTCATTCTGAGGGGGGAATTTGAGGAATGCGAGGAAATACTATATTTCGAGGGGAGAATAGGGGGAATTGAGGAAAATACTTCATTTTAAGAGGGGAATAGGGGGAATTGGAGAGAATATCATATTTCGTGAGGGGAATTGGAAGAATCCGAGGAAATACTCTATTTCGAGGGGGGAATTGGGAGAATTGAAGGAAATACTTCATTTTGAGGGGGGAATCGGAGGAATTCGGGAAAATACTATATTTCGAGGGGGGAATAGGGGGAATTGGAGGGAATACTTCATTTTGTGGGGGAATCCGAGAAAATACTTTATTTTGAGGGGGGAATAGGGGGAATTGGAGTAAATACTTCATTTTGAGGGGGGAATTGGAGGAATTCGAGAAATTACTATATTTCGAGAGGGGAATAGGGGGAATTGGAGGAAATACTTCATTTTGTGGGGGAATCCGAGAAAATACTTTATTTTGAGGGGGGAATAGGGGGAATTGGAGTAAATACTTCATTTTGAGGGGGGAATTGGAGGAATTCGAGAAATTACTATATTTCGAGAGGGGAATAGGGGGAATTGAAGAAAATACTTCATTTTGAGGGGGGAATTGGGGGAATTGAAGAAAATACTTCATTTTGAGGGAGGAATCTGAGAAAATACTATAGTTCGAGGGGGGAATAGGGGGAATTGGAGGGAACACTTCATTTTGAGGGGGGAATTGGAGGAATTCGAGAAATTACTATATTTCGAGAGGGGAATAGGGGGAATTGGAGGAAATACTTCATTTTGTGGGGGAATCCGAGAAAATACTATGTTTCGAGGAGGGAATAGGGGGAATTGGAGTAAATACTTCATTTTGAGGGGGGAATTGGGGGATTTGAAGAAAATATTTCATTTGAGGGGGGGAATTCGAGGAATTTGAGGAGTACTATATTTCGAGGGGGGAACTGGTGGAATTGAAGAAAATACTTCATTTTGAGGGGGGAATTTGAGGAATTCGAGGAAATATTATATTTCGAGGGGGGAATAGGGGGAGTTGGAGGGAATACTTTATTTTGTGGGGGAATCCGAGAAAATACTATATTTCAAGGGGGGAATAGGGGGAATTGAAGAAAATACTTTATTTGGAGGGGGGAATAGGGGGAATAGGAGAAAATACTTCTTTTTGAGGGGGAAATCGGGAGAATTGAAGAAAATACTTCATTTTGAGGGGGGAATTGGGGGAATTGAAGAAAATACTTCATTTTGAGGGGGGAATTGAAGAAAATACTTCATTCTGGGGGGAGGGGGGGAATTGGAGGAATTTGAGGAAATACTATATTCTGGGGGGAGAATAGGGGGAATCGGAGGAAATACTTCATTTTGAGGGGGGAATTGGGGGAATTGAAGGAAAACTTCATCTTGAGGGGGGAATTGGGGGAATTGAAGAAAATACTTCATTTTGAGGGAGGAATCTGAGAAAATACTATAGTTCGAGGGGGAATAGGGGGAATTGGAGAAAATACTTCATTTTGAGGGGGGAATTGGGAGAATTGAAGAAAACACTTCATTTTGAGGGGGGAATCGGGGGAATTGAAGAAAATACTTCATTTTGAGGGGGGAATTGGGGGAATTGAAGAAAATACTTCATTTCGAGGGGGGAATTGGGGGAATTGAAGAAAATACTTCCTTTTGAGGGGGGAATTGGGGGAATTGAAGAAAATACTTCATTTAGAGGGAGGAATCTGAGAAAATACTATAGTTCGAGGGGGAATAGGGGGAATTGGAGGAAACACTTCATTTTGAGGGGGGAATTGGAGGAATTCGAGAAAATACTATATTTCGAGGGGCGAATAGGGGGAATTAAAGAAAATACTTTATATCACTCATGTGGGGAAAAGTGCGCATTACCTCGCTCTTCAGAGGTTGGCATGCGCTGTTTCATCCACTGAAACGTTTTTCCCACCGCGTTCAACGAATGAGACTTCTGATGTGGATAAAGATCATTACCCACGCTGAAGTGTGCGGTAATAACATCACCCACGCCTGCGACTACACTGGTTTCCGATTTCCTGCGCTGCAACGACCAAAAGCAGAACTTCAAAAAAGAAGCTAGTAAAATAGAAATAATTATGCTCTGAGTTCCTGTTCAAAGTACTCACTTTGAATTTTCCAGAAGTTTCTCTCACTGTTTGATGGAATCATTTGTTTCAAAAATTAAATGCACAATGATAATTTTATTGACGAACTTATAAAAACTTCATTCAGAAAAATTTTTCTAAGTGTCCGTCTCTTCAGTAGAGACCTAGAGTATCTCCGATTCTTCCTGCTAAATAAATTGATAATTCAACACGACCATATACTCAAGTCTCTGGTCAATGTGCACCATGAGAGCTCAGTGGATCTCCCAGAGACGCACCGAGTCTCCAAGAGACGCTCAGGCGTCTCTGAGAGACTCGATAGTCCCTGGGAGATTCTAATTTTTCATCTTGGGGAATTGGAGAAATCACTTCATTTCAAGGGGGGAATAGGGGGAGTCCCAGGAACTACTCTCCTCTGTAGGGGAAATTAGGTGATGCTGCTCTCAATTCAGTTCGTCGGTGTTCAGTTCTTCCAATATCTCTGGGATCAAGTGAGATAGTGCAATTTACCCTCTCACCTTTCTTGTAGAAAAGTATGAGATCTACAGAATAGCCCTGAGGCGGAATCGCTCTCTTTTCTTTAATTTTCAGGATATCTGAGACAAACCGACGAAAAAACATCGATTCATCCAGCTGTATGTTCGTTCTTCTTATTGGGATTGCCCCTTTACCTCTCCCAACTTTTCGCTGTTCATTTTCCCAAATATTCTAGAAACTTAGCGTGATTTTGCCCTTCATTGTAGAGAATTTCGAGAGTTACAGAGAAGTTCCGAGACGCAAGCGCTTCATTTCACTCAATTTCTGAGATACTTTCGGGAAACTGAGAAAAACTTGTTGACCGTGTGTTCCATTTGAAAATTGTTCTCCAAAATGTTAACACGTCGGAAGCCGTTAGTGACAGACACCCGACGCGTCTTTGATATTTCACGATATTAAATGCACTTTCTACTTTTCCCTCATCCAGCCCTTGGTAAATAAAGCTGCATAGGAATTATTATATCAACTCTTCATTCATATCTATTTTTCAAAGTAAGCCAGGATTATGTAACTAACTGCCAAGGCCGTCATATTCTTGAGAATCTCACAAGAGCTCTCTACTGGAGAAGATACAATTTCCAGTAAGACGAAGCTCCGCACTTCTTCTCAATTTTCATCAAAATTAACGAAGATCAAAACCAAAAATCATGATATACCGAGACACAAAAGTATATTCACGAAATCACTAATCACATATGAATCTCACCACATATTTTTCAGGGAAGATTACCTTGACTGCTATTATGGTTATCATTATGAACATTATAAACTATAAATCCAATTTCGTTGGATTTCTGCCGAAGTTCTTTCAGCTCGTCCCCCTTTTATAATTATTGTTAAATTATGACACTTCATATTCTTTTCCATTCTCTCTTCCAGACATTCAAGATCCTTTGCCACTTCCTTGTGCTACGATTTCCAAACTCCGTTGCCCAAGACCTAATCCCAACCCTCACCCATTATTGCTTCGGCTCTTCATCTCAGTGATAGGAATATTCCAAGTATTAGTTATTGAGAGTCAATGGATAGAGAAGCAATCTGGAATAGGATTCGGCTACAGCTGCAATTAGCGGATGATATTTATCAATGGAATAACGATGCAGTTATTTGTCTTGTTTGCAAACGCAAACGTTTAACCGTACTCCAGCCACGTACTTTCGTTCGTCACAATACAAGTCAGCGTCATCAAATGAACTTACAGAATCGAGGCAATGAAAATGCTGTGTTATGGGAGCGAATTCGTGATCAGCTAGGTTTAGATCCCAACATCTACTCACTACAAGACGATGTAATCAAGTGTAAATGTTGTTGCATTCAGTTGGAGATTATTACCCTGTACAATGCTAGGAAACATGATCTCTCTCTCACGCATCAACAAAGACTGCGGCTCTGGAGACAAAGTCCTGAGCCTAGTCCAGAAGCACAAGCTGCCTGTTCTTCCCGTCAGAATCCTTACTGGATGGAGCTTGCGGAGATGCATGTAGTTGCTGATATCCCTCTGGATAAACTTAGAAATACAACTTATAAAACTTTCATGCAGAAATGGACACAACGCGCAGTACCAGATTCTTCAACACTGAGAAAGACTTATGTACCCAACCTCTATGAGGCGAAGATACAAGAAATTCGTGATGAAATTGGACAGTGCCCGATACATTTCAGTGTTGATGAGACGACAGATGCTAGCCAACAAAAAATCGTACATGCTATTATCACTCCCCTCATGTATGATCGCCCTGGAATTCCACGATTGATCCATATGGAAAAATTAGTGAGCGCAAATGCTGTCACCATGTATAACTTCGTGATAGCATCGCTCAGAAAACTATGGCCTGATGGAATCCGTCGAGATCAAGTCCTCATATATGCCACTGACGCTGCAGCATATATGATACTCTCAGGCCAATTGTTGAGAGATGAGCATCATTTCAATAAATTGGTTCACGTTCGGTGCGTCTGTCACGGGCTGCATCGCATTGCTGAAAAGGTTCGTGACGAATATGCTGTTGTCAATAACATCATTGCTTTGACGAAAAAACTTTTCTCCAAAGCACCGACGCGTATTGAAATCTTCCATCAAGTAGCACCAGGAGTACAAATGCCGCCAGCACCGATTCTGACACGTTGGTGTACATGGATCGCTGCATGTGCATATTACGACCAATATTTTGACGTACTCCATGAAGTCATGGATGAAATTGAATTTGGAAGTGATGCAATGCGGATAATGTGGTTGGCAAATCAGTTCGAAAACCCAGAGATTCAAGCTCAGTTTGAAGAAATAACTGAAAGGTTTACGTGTCTCTCTGAAACTATCACACGATTGGAAGCTAGGGATCTATCACTTGCTGACTCCTTGGAAGCACTCACTAACGTCGTTGATTCAGTTATGGGAGAAGAGAATCTTCCAGGATCAATCACTGCCAAATTAATCAACGTCTTGGCAAACAACGAGGGGCTTCAAGCAATGATCCATGTGAATGACTGCGTCAACAGGGACATTTTTGATCAATTACCCCCAGGGTGGACAGTCGAAGATGCTGTAGCTACACGTTTTGCGTCTTTGACGTCCGTTGAAGTTGAAAGGTCTTTCTCAAAATTTAAAAGCCTGTACAGGGACAATCGACGAAGTTTCACGTTTGAGAATCTCCGAGCACACATGATTGTTCATTGTTTTGGATCATAATTGATACGATCAATGTTATTTTACTCCCATCTGTTTTACAATGGTCAGAGCTCAGATAACATTCTGGCGATTGAAGAATAGATTCACAGATAATCATGAAAGTTCCGCGTTTGAAGATCTCTAGAGACATTTCGTTATGCATTGTTTTCCCTGGGATAATGATATATGATGGATGCTGTGGGAGATCTGTCAATATTCTTTAATAAGGTACATTTGGAATTCAATTGGAGTTTATTTTTCATCAGATTATAGTTTGCAATCGCATTACACTTACAATAACACTTTTGTCGTGTTGTGTAGCGTGATAAGTTCAGAGGCACTCGGATTAGGAATATTTATACAGGGTGTACCGGAAGTATAGGTACTCCCGGAAATCCTAGGTAAAGGGGTCCATTTGGAGCAGAAAAGTCCTCATCGACTTTTCTCTCCGATGAACCCCTGCGGAGATAGGAGGGTGAGAAGATGGGCCAATGAGAGCCCACCTTTAGACGGCCGCACATCTGTGAGGGAATCACAGATGTGTTGGTGCGTCCCCACTCCACATCAACTCTCGCCTCTCAGCTGGGGAGGTATGATTTTTAAAATAAATATTTGGAAATTTTTGAATCATTTTTTTTAAATTAATTTTTCCATTTTGTTCATCATTCCAAAATTGATTGGAATGATGGAAAAAAGGGTGAAAAATCAATTGAAGAAAAAAAAATTCAAAGAATCCTTAGCTCTTGGGAATTTTTCGGAGACGTCAAGTGACCTTGACGCCTCGGAAAACGGTGCACAAGTCTTTTCTGGAGGGGAGAGGGATACTCTTATCACTCAAAATGTCTCTGTACTTGGTACAGAGACTCTTCGAGCCACGAAAACCCCCCTCCCACCTCTAGAAGAGGGGAGAGAGATGCCCTGGGGCCAGGAGAATCAGGATTTTTTAATTTCTTTTTTCAATCGATTTTTTTACTTTTTCCCATCTTTTTGATCGTTTGAAAATGATTAGAATGATGGGAAAAATGGAAATATTGATCGAAAAAAAAAATTAAGAAAATCCTCATTCTTAGGCAGTTTTCCAAGGCATCACGTGACCTCGACACCTAGAAAAATGGAGTATCAGTCTTTCCTGGAGGGGAGAGGGGCACTTTTATCACTCAAAGTGTCTCTGTCCTTCGTACAGAGCCTCTTTGAGTCATGAAAAACCCCCTCTCACCTCTAGGATCCTTCTCCTCTCTCCTAGAGGTAGGAAAGGGGTTTTTGTGGCTCAAAGAGTCTCTGTACCAAGTACAGAGACATTTCGAGTGATAAGAGTGCCTCTCTCCCTTCCAGGAAAGACTTGTGCACCGTTTTTCGAGGCGTCAAGGTCACTTGACGTCTCCGAAAAATTCCCAAGAGCTAAGAATTCTTCGAATCTTTTTTTTTCAATTGATTTTTTTCCCTTTTTTTCATTATTCCAATCAATTTTGAAACGATTGAAATGATGAACAAAGTGGAAAAATTAATTTAAAAAAAATGATTCAAAAAATTCTAAATATTTATTTTAAAAATCATGCCTCCCCGGCTGAGAGGGGAGAGCTGACGATCGCCGATCCCTTCCACATTACTGAGAGAGCGAGATACACGGTGCTTGTGGAGGGGATCGGTGACCGCGGAGTGGGGGCGCACCAACATATCTGTGATTCCCTCACAGATGTGCGGTCGTCTAAAGGTGGGCTCTCATTGGCCCACCTTCTCACTCTCATATCTCCGCAGGGGTTCATCGGAGAGAAAAGTCGAAGAGGACTTTTCTGCTCCAAATGTACCACTTTACCTAGGATTTCCGGGAGTACCTATACTTCCGGTACACCCTGTAGAACGAATTCTGGAGAAAATCCCCAAACACCCTGCGAGATTTATTCCAGAACCAAATAGTTGCTCATCATCATGGATATATTTGAGTTAATCGCTGAATGCTCATCCTGTAGTATAAAGGGATGACTATTTTTCCCAACAGTTTCTTTCGAAAACGAACCAACACGGAACATTATCACGAGAAAATATGAAATCCGATATGATGTCATATTTTTTTCTTATTATGAGTTTAATGAGAAGGTTCTCAGCTTGAAGGAACTGATAACTCACGCTATTTTTTCTTTAAAATTCTAGGTCCCAAGACACTTTGCAGTTTTCAAGCCAATTGCTGACTCTCTGCCCTGTTCCTTTTAATATCAACTCACGCATTCAGGATGATATAGTGTTACAGCTCATGTCTATTCTTATATTCCGTTACTTCCTTCATGAAGAGCGTCCATATGCCTGATTCGTGACGTAATCGACGAATGCATGTCTCAACCATGAGTCCATATTGCACAGTGCTTGAAATCAAATTTTGACAATTTACCCTGAATGGTTGATAGTGCTGATGATTTAAATATTTTCTGTTTCTCATGTACATTTATTAGTTTGTATTAATTGAATTATATATTTTGTTATTGTAGATAGAATTTCTTAAATTGTCAATGTCTTGTTATTTGCTCATTCAGATAGCTACAAGACTTATTCGAGATGTCATTCCTATTTTATTGAAATTTTTCTCCATTGATTTTCCATGATGTACTAAATTTTACATAAAAAATCCTATTTTTAATTTTGATATTCCATTTTGAGTACCCTCTCTGATTATCCTACGAATACAAGTATGGGCTCATTCTGGAGTGGAAAATGTATTCTTTCAAATAACCTAATGAAAAGTATAGGAGTTCATTCGAAAAAATCGAAAAAAATCACGTTTTTTGGAAATATTTTGAAAAAATACATTTCTTTATGTAATAAGTGGAGGATTTCCTAGAGGAATATAAAAAATTGACGGTTAGTTCAGTTTATAAAAATGACTATTTTGAGCTCTGTTAGAATGAAATCGGATCAATAGTTACGGTAGCACCGCTGGTACTCGATTGACCGTTCCTAAAATTCTGAAATTCGGCACATTCGTAGAATATGATAAGATAATAATCCAGTTAAATATTTGAAGGGCTAGCGAGAACGAGTCGAAAGATATTGACACTTGAAAGTTCACAAGTTTAACATTGAGCCTCATGGAAAATCGCACATTTTATTATATTCTACAGAATTGACCGTTCCGATTTGCATTTAAAAAAAATGATAGAAAAATATGTATAAAACATTTTAAACTCTTGAAAATGCAGTTTCCGAGCATGTAATAGTAGTAATCAGTGAATAACTACGAAAACTGTACTTTTCATATTTCCTTCCTCTCTCTTACTCGCTCGGAACGCTATCCAGTGTGTGAACACTGCATGATTCGAACGAGATACTATAACCACTGACTAGGGCAGTATTGGCGGTACTATGTTCAGAAGATATTGCCCATTCTAAAAAAAAAAAAATACAATTCAGAATATCTCCAGAGCCATTCAGCCGATAGGCTGAGCAGTATCTGTAGTTTCCACGCTCATCACGTAAACTGATCTCCATCTCCACCTTCAATTGATCGGAACGCATGAGTGCATAATCAATCCTTGCTATCCTTATCCTTGTTTGTAGAGAATCTCAAGAACTAGAAAAGAAGCTTTTCTAGATTAAATCGCTCTATTCCACTTAATTTTCAACATATTCTGGAAAAACCTAAAAACTAACAGGGGATATTTTTTTTCAAGAACTCAGAAACCGATTAATAGGGGTATTTAAAGCGAACGGTGGCTTGTTCGGGAGAGTGTCGGATTTCCAGCTCAAAGCTCCGAGTTCAAATCCTAGCCTCTGCCGAACAAGTGCATTATCCACAGACACATCATGACCCTTCGTCGCTGATGGCATAATTTTAGCGTAAAGTTGGCGACGTTAAATGTGTATAAAAAAAATAGGGTAGTTCCACCTGAACCCTCTCTTATAGGTCCCATAATTCTCTACACAAACGGCCGAGGTGATGATTGCGCTAACTCGTTCAGTCTCCGACATTGTCATCAATGAATGGGAGGAAAATGCCATTTTCCGTCTATTGTTTCTCGTCCAGCGATGGGATTTTGGAAAATAACTCAGAAACCGAACGACATAGGTAAATATGATTTGGATCGTTTTTTCGTAGCTCTGAAAATTCTCTACGAAAAAAAGATCTTCCACATCTAGCTAAGTTCCTGAAATATTCTGCAATAATGAGCCCCAATAGAGGATAGTGGTTCATTCCATCCCTCGTCTTCCTACATTCTTTCGCTTTTGTGTAATAATCAGCATCACCTCCGCCAAATCTCTCTCTACTGCTCATACTTCTGGTAATTCAATGTAAAAATATTAATACCACGTTTAAATTCTATTTTTCTGAGCAAAAAAAAGGAAATGCTTCTAAATTTCTGGCATGTTTTGCCAGAAATTTATTGTTCAATCGATGAAGATCAATTATTGACGGTAACTATAAGTTTACTCACATTCCTCGCACACATTGTTATTATTTTCATTGTTATTCCCGTTGTTAGTTTCATTTTGAGTGCTAGAAGTTAAGCAGTGCCTTCTGCCATTCGTCTTGTGAGGAAAATCCCCAGCTTTCATCGCTTTTTCTTTACCAAAGATTCTCCCTCTCTACAATTATTAAGACTCTGAGTAGTTAAACAAGAAACTGTTATATGTGGCTATTTTCACGTAGCAGTGTCCTGTTCAATTATCTACGGTCTCAATAGTAGAAAGGGGTGATATTTATCGTGAAGAAGAGAGATCAAGAATAGGATTAATTTCGCGAGAGAAATGGCAGAAAGGCGCCGCTTAAAGTCAATGCAGGAAGCTGAGGATAACATCCGAATATGCGAGAATGGTGAGTGAATGATAATTGCTGTCATAATTAACCTCAATATTCGAGTCAATTAATAAATTTGTGGGTGAACATGCCAAAAATTTGAGACTTTCAGCAGTTTTTTCTTTGAAAAATAGAATTTAAAGGTGAAATTGAGATTTTCACATTACGTTCACAGCGATACGAGCACTGGAAAGAGACTTAGCGGATGTGATGCGGGTGATTGGACGTCGGCCAGGAGATGAAGAGCGAAGAAGGAAATTCTTCCGCAAGACCGTGGATATCGTGAAAGGGAAATTGAGGCAGGCAAAAGAGATGCATTGCAGGCTCTTATTGAAACGTGACAGTTTTTCCCAATAATTAATGCAATTCTGAATCATTATTGTACCCCAAATAAAGAAATAAATTTTGTAAATAAATTTTTGTAAGAATTTTTTCGTTGGGTGGATTGAGAGAGAGTTACATATCGTCGCCTTAGAGTGAAAGGGGCATAAGTGCCAAAAACACGAAATTCTGGAGTGAAAGGGGTGTATGTCCACTTATCACTCCAAAATGTTTTTTATGGCCTCTGGAATATTATTTGGATAATTGAAAATTGAAATAACAAAGTGGCGTAATTACCAATTTTGAAGTGAAAGGGACGTATCTCCACACTTACGCCCCTTTGTTATTTTCTTTTTAAACACTATATAATTGTTCAAGTTAAAGTGAAAAGGACGTATCTCCGCACTTACGCCTCTTTGTTTTTATAATTTTTTTTATCGCATGAGAATTTTTGAAGTTACGCCCTTCTGTTTTTAGGATTTCTTTTTATTTTGGAGTTACGCCCTTTTGTTTTTAGCATTTTTTTTTTATTTTGGCACTTACGCCTTTTTATTTTTAGGAATTTTTTTTGAACTTTTGGCACTTACGCCTTTTGGTTTTTAGGATTTTTTTTTTAACTGTTGGCACTCACGCCTTTTTGTTTTTGGGATTTTTTATTTAACCTTTGGCACTTACGCTTTTTTGTTTTTGGGATTTTTTATTTAAGCTTTGGCACTTACGCCTTTTTGTTTTTAGGATTTTTTATTTAAATTATGGCACTTACGCCTCTAGTTTTTAAAAATAACAAAAAGACGCATGGACTGGAGATACGCTTCTTCGTTATTATTTTTTCCCGATGATCAGGTAAATATTCAATGAAAACACTAAAAACAAAGGGGCGTATCTCCGGCACTTACGCCCCTTTGTTATTAGTCAGTGGTACTTACGCCTTTATGTTATTAATTTTTCTTTTTTAACTAATATTGCGTCAAAGGCCTTGAAAAGCCTTTTGGAGCAATAATGGTGGAGATACGCCTTTTTGTTATTTTGAAAAAAAAATCGGGAAAAATGGCATTTACGCTTCTTTCACTCTAAGGCGACGATATGATGGTGGGGGGAACTGAAGGAGACTTGAGAGAATTACGTGCGATAGTGGGGGAGTTGGAAGAACTACGTGTGGGATTTGCTGATCGTTCTTGAGATTTTCGGCGAAAAAAATCAATCCAATAATTTTTGGAGAATATCTCAAGAAATGAACGACATAGTGCAACGTCACCTAAATCTCCTTTGTGGCTCTCAGAATTCTCTACAAATTAAGTCGAGATGATAATTGACCACCTCATTCAGTTCCCAAGAAATTGATTGAAAATGAGTGATTCGATTTTGCTCATAGAAACTAACTGGTATGGGGTAATTCTAAGTGGATCCTTTCTTGTAGCTCTGAGATTCCTTTCCAATCTCAAAGGGTAGTGGCACATCTCCATTCACTAACAAGATTTTAGCAACGAGTATGAACGGAGCAGCTTCAGGATTTCTTAGAATGAATCCGCCTTCGCGCCCTTAACTCTTACACGTTGTTACTGGAAGTGCACAAAATCTTCTCTTTGACTTCTGCTTCAATTAACTCTATTACATCTTTCAATATTACCAATTTCTACTATTCAGTAAACCCCCTCCCCCCTAACTCAGCTGCAATTCTGAGTACCTCAGATGATGCATCCAGCCCCTTCTTTTCTTCCGTTTGAGAGGAAAAATATGAAAGAAAACATTGCGAAATTTTATTTCATGGTATCTATTGCTGCAATTCTCTTTCAATTCTTCATTCAAAGAAAATTTAGGAAAAGTAGAGGCTACGAGCATGATCAGAGGTACTGCATTCCACAAAGATACAATTCAACGTACAGAAATTCTCAACCACAGACCTGAAGAAACGTAACATGTGTAAACGAGTTCCACCAATGACCGCCTTACTGGACTCATACAGTTTTCTATTGAAACTGATCTATATGATAGGCACAATCACTCATTGAAATTTTTCTTCTGGATGAGTGAATTTATTGGGCGACTGATGGGAAAACCTACAAAAAATTTCCAGATAAACAATACATTTTTATTCAACACAAACAAATGAATGTCGGCCGATGAAACGAAAATCAGAGCAATAACATTGAGTTTTGGTATTGCCCAGCAATCCTCATGTAGAATTTGTAGAATTAAAACGAGATATTCCAATTCTGATGGGTTGTAGGTAGATCCGTCAACGATGAGAAACCTGACGCATCTTGTCCAGCATCTTAACCAGTACAGAGCGGAATTCAGTTTCTGACAACCAGAGCTGTTCTTCAACATTCTTCTTCATACAATCTGAAAATTTCATTCGTTTAATTGATTAAAAATTCAACTAAAACACATCATCAGTATTCTGGAATAAGAATTACTCTCGACTGCGCTCAAGACATCTGGAGGGATGGGTCGTCGATTCCACCCGCGTCCTGTCACTGTCATTTTCAACAGCTCATCTCGTGGAATTAGTGATCTGATGAGGCGACGAATAAACTCCCTTGGATTCCGATAGCAGTCTGCAATCGTTGCGAACAATTGATCCGAAGCAATGAAAACATTAGCGCTTGGAACTAATTCAGCTTTGCCATCTCCACTCTGCGTCCATGGGCGAGTATCCCGTTTTACGATATTGATATTTCCATCAACGATGTTACCATGATTGTCATCGAAGTTATCAGTCGGTCCATGACTGTTATCATTAATATCATCGTCAGGAATACCACCATCGTTACTTCTAACGGCACCATGATTGGTACTACCATCTGTGACGAGATCGTCATCATGAATGCTCTCATGGGATGAATCATAATTGTCAGTGGTGGATTGATCTTCAGTTTCTGTATGAGTGCCAATGCTGATCATCTGTATTTCACATTGGGAACTTTTAGAAGCAGTTGACAGGCTGTCTGTTTGCACCCACTGCTCGGTGGTTGACAATTTCGAAGCAGCAGAGCAAGCCTGGCAATTTTCCACATTTTCAATGTCTGTTTGACTTCCCACAGTGGACTTCCCGAGCAGCACTTCGTAGTTAGGCTTGTCTTCTCGTGAGGGAGATTGTACTGTCTAAAGAAAATGAGAGGATTCATCGACAAGAACTCTATTAGCATTACCAATCGGCTGGCTAGAGTGCAGAGTGCGTGTGAGGAAGAGTTTCCATTATTAGACACTTTACACTCTGGAATTACAAAATTATTTACCACTGGCGATAACACACGAGAACCACATGGCTTCCCGCGAACATCACTGGGTACTGCATTTGTTTCATCCAAAGATTGTTCGTTTGGGAATTGATACGATGCAGTCAAAGGATTTTTAATTTCTCCGGCACCTGCAGATGTTCCCAAACCAAAAACGATGACGCCATTTTCTTCAACGGATGATGATTGCAAAAATACGGAATCATCTGCAAAATTTGAGAAAAGATGGAAAATATCGAAATAATAAGAATGGCATGAAGCAGAATGTTCATTTTACTTGATTTCGCAAGAACACGTGCCAGGTATAAATGGCCATTTTCCCATTTGACTTTCTGGAACTTCCCAGCGGTCCTTAATGCAGATGCTGAAACAACTGCCGTCTTTCCACTTCGCAAGAGAACGAGGCAATATTCCATAGTAAATGCTGCTCCTTTTCAGTTCTAAATGGGACAGTAAATGGAAATTCCATGTGAATTGCTCTCACTGAATATAGTATTTTTCCGAATTCGACTAATTCCCCCTGCAAAAAATCGTATTTTCTCGAATTCCCCTTATTCCACTCACAAAATATGGTATTTTCTCAATTTCCCCTATTTCCCTCTCGAATACAGTACTTTCTCCAATTCCACCAATTCCCCTCACGAAATATAATAGTCTCTCCAATTTCTCCAATTCCCCCCACTAAATATAGTATTTTCTCGAATTCCCCCCCCCCCCCACCAAATATAGTGTTTTCTCCAATTCCCCATATTCCCCCATCAAAAAGGAGTATTTTCTCCGATTCCCCCTATTTCCCCCTCGAACTATAGTATTTTCTCAGATTCCTCCCTCAAAATGAAGTATTTTCTTCAATTCCCCCAATTCCCCCCTCAAAATGAAGTATTTTCTCCAATTCCCCCTATTCCCCCCTCAAAATGAAGTATTTACTCCAATTCCCCCTATTCCCCCCTTGAAATATAGTATTTTCTCGGATTCCCCCACAAAATGAAGTATTCCCTCCAATTCCCCCTATTCCCCCCTCGAAATATAGTATTTTCTCGAATTCCTCCGATTCCCACCTCAAAATGAAGTATTTCCTTCAATTCTCCCAATTCCCCCCTCAAAATGAAGTATTTTCTCCAATTCCCCCTATTCCCCCCTCGAACTATAGTATTTTCTCAGATTCCCCCCTCAAAATGAAGTATTTTCTTCAATTCCCTCAATTCCCCCCTCAAAATGAAGTATTTTCTTCAATTCCCCCTATTCCCCCTCAAAATGAAGTATTTTCTCCAATTCCCCCTATTCCCCCCTCAAAATAAAGTATTTTCTTCCATTCCCACTATTCCCTCCTCGAAATATGGTATTTTCTCGGATTCCTCCCTCGAAATTAAGTATTTTCTCCAATTCCCCCTATTCCCCCCTCGAAATATAGTATTTTCTCGGATTCCCCCCTCAGAATGAAGTATTTCCTCCAATTCCTCCTATTCCCCCCTCGAAATAGAGTATTTCCTCGGATTCCTCCAATTCCCCTCACGAAATATGATATTCTCTCCAATTCCCCCTATTCCCCTCTCAAAATGAAGTATTTTCTTCAATTCCCCCTATTCCCCCCTCGAAATATAGTATTTCCTCGCATTCCTCAAATTCCACCCTCAGAATGAAGTATTTTCTTAAATTCCCCCAATTCCCCCCTCAAAATGAAGCATTTCCTCCAATTCCCCCTATTCTCCCCTCAAAATATAGTATTTCCTCAAATTCCTCCAACTCCCCCCTCAAAATGAAGTATTTTCTTCAATTCCCCCAATTCCCCCCTCAAAATGAAGTATTTTCTCCAATTCCCCCTATTCCCCCCTCAAAATGAAGTATTTACTCCAATTCCCCCTATTCCCCCCTTGAAATATAGTATTTTCTCGGATTCCCCCACAAAATGAAGTATTCCCTCCAATTCCCCCTATTCCCCCCTCGAAATATAGTATTTTCTCGAATTCCTCCGATTCCCACCTCAAAATGAAGTATTTCCTTCAATTCTCCCAATTCCCCCCTCAAAATGAAGTATTTTCTCCAATTCCCCCTATTCCTCCCTCGAACTATAGTATTTTCTCAGATTCCCCCCTCAAAATGAAGTATTTTCTTCAATTCCCTCAATTCCCCCCTCAAAATGAAGTATTTTCTTCAATTCCCCCTATTCCCCCTCAAAATGAAGTATTTTCTCCAATTCCCCCTATTCCCCCCTCAAAATAAAGTATTTTCTTCCATTCCCACTATTCCCTCCTCGAAATATGGTATTTTCTCGGATTCCTCCCTCGAAATTAAGTATTTTCTCCAATTCCCCCTATTCCCCCCTCGAAATATAGTATTTTCTCGGATTCCCCCCTCAAAATGAAGTATTTCCTCCAATTCCTCCTATTCCCCCCTCGAAATAGAGTATTTCCTCGGATTCCTCCAATTCCCCTCACGAAATATGATATTCTCTCCAATTCCCCCTATTCCCCTCTCAAAATGAAGTATTTTCTTCAATTCCCCCTATTCCCCCCTCGAAATATAGTATTTCCTCGCATTCCTCAAATTCCACCCTCAGAATGAAGTATTTTCTTAAATTCCCCCAATTCCCCCCTCAAAATGAAGCATTTCCTCCAATTCCCCCTATTCTCCCCTCAAAATATAGTATTTCCTCAAATTCCTCCAATTCCCCCCTCAAAATGAAGTATTTTCTTCAATTCCCCCAATTCCCCCCTCAAAATAAAGTATTTTCTTCAATTCCCCCTATTCCCTCCTCGAAATATAGTATTTTCTCGGATTCCCCCACAAAATGAAGTATTTTCTTCAATTCTCCCAATTTCCCCCTCAAAATAAAGTATTTTCTTCAATTCCCCCAATTCCCCCCTTAAAATGAAGTATTTACTCCAATTCCCCCTATTCTCCCCCCTATTCTCCCCCCAAAATATAGTATTTCCTCAAATTCCTCCAATTCCCCCCCCCCCCCCAAAATGAAGTATTTTCTCCAATTCCCTCTATTCCCCCCTCAAAATGAAGTATTTTCTCCAATTCCCCCTATTACCCCCTCGAACTATAGTATTTTCTCAGATTCCTCCCTCAAAATGAAGTATTTTCTTCAATTCCCCCAATTCCCCCCTCAAAATGAAGTATTTTCTCCAATTCCCCCAATTCCCCCCTCAAAATGAAGTATTTACTCCAATTCTCCCTATTCCCCCCTCAAAATAAAGTATTTTCTTCAATTCTCCCAATTCCCCCCTCAAAATGAAGTATTTACTCCAATCCCCCCTATTCCCCCCTCAAAATGAAGTATTTACTCCAATTCCCCCTATTCCCCCTCGAACTATAGTATTTTCTCAGATTCCTCCCTCAAAATGAAGTATTTCCTTCAATTCTCCCAATTCCCCCCTCAAAATGAAGTATTTTCTCCAATTCCCCCTATTCCCCCCTCGAACTATAGTATTTTCTCAGATTCCCCTCTCAAAATGAAGTATTTTCTTCAATTCCCCCAATTCCCCCCTCAAAATGAAGTATTTTCTCCAATTCCCCCTATTCCCCCCTCAAAATGAAGTATTTACTCCAATTCCCCCTATTCCCCCCTCAAAATAAAGTATTTTCTTCAATTCCCCCTATTCCCCCCTTGAAATATAGTATTTTCTCGGATTCCCCCACAAAATGAAGTATTCCCTCCAATTCCCCCTATTCCCCCCTCAAAATGAAGTATTTCCTTCAATTCTCCCAATTCCCCCCTCAAAATGAAGTATTTTCTCCAATTCCCCCTATTCCCCCCTCGAACTATAGTATTTTCTCAGATTCCCCTCTCAAAATGGAGTATTTTCTTCAATTCCCCCTATTCCCCCCTCAAAATGAAGTATTTTCTCCAATTCCCCCTATTCCCCCCTCAAAATAAAGTATTTTCTTCCATTCCCACTATTCCCTCCTCGAAATATGGTATTTTCTCGGATTCCTCCCTCGAAATTAAGTATTTTCTCCAATTCCCCCTATTCCCCCCTCGAAATATAGTATTTTCTCGGATTCCCCCCTCAAAATGAAGTATTTCCTCCAATTCCTCCTATTCCCCCCTCGAAATAGAGTATTCCCTCGGATTCCTCCAATTCCCCTCACGAAATATGATATTCTCTCCAATTCCCCCTATTCCCCTCTCAAAATGAAGTATTTTCTTCAATTCCCCCTATTCCCCCCTCGAAATATAGTATTTCCTTGCATTCCTCAAATTCCCCCCTCAGAATGAAGTATTTTCTTAAATTCCCCCAATTCCCCCCTCAAAATGGAGTATTTCCTCCAATTCCCCCTATTCTCCCCTCAAAATATAGTATTTCCTCAAATTCCTCCAATTCCCTCCTCAAAATGAAGTATTTTCTTCAATTCCCCCAATTCCCCCCTCAAAATAAAGTATTTTCTTCAATTCCCCCTATTCCCTCCTCGAAATATAGTATTTTCTCGGATTCCCCCACAAAATGAAGTATTTTCTTCAATTCTCCCAATTTCCCCCTCAAAATAAAGTATTTTCTTCAATTCCCCCAATTCCCCCCTTAAAATGAAGTATTTACTCCAGTTCCCCCTATTCTCCCCCCAAAATATAGTATTTCCTCAAATTCCTCCAATTCCCCCCCCCCCCCCAAAATGAAGTATTTTCTCCAATTCCCTCTATTCCCCCCTCAAAATGAAGTATTTTCTCCAATTCCCCCTATTACCCCCTCGAACTATAGTATTTTCTCAGATTCCTCCCTCAAAATGAAGTATTTTCTCCAATTCCCCCAATTCCCCCCTCAACATGAAGTATTTTCTTCAATTCTCCCGATTCCCCCTCAAAATAAAGTATTTTCTTCAATTCCCCCAATTCCCCCCTCAAAATGAAGTATTTACTCCAATTCCCCCTATTCCCCCCTCAAAATGAAGTATTTACTCCAATTCCCCCTATTCCCCCTCGAACTATAGTATTTTCTCAGATTCCCCCCTCAAAATAAAGTATTTTCTTCAATTCCCCCAATTCCCCCCTCAAAATGAAGTATTTACTCCAATTCCCCCTATTCCCCCCTCAAAATGAAGTATTTACTCCAATTCCCCCTTTTCCCCCTCGAACTATAGTATTTTCTTCAATTCCCCCAATTCCCCCCTCAAAATGAAGTATTTACTCCAATTCTCCCTATTCCCCCCTCAAAATAAAGTATTTTCTCCAATTCCCCCTATTCCCCCCTTGAAATATAATATTTTCTCGGATTCTCCCCTGGAAATGAAGTATTTTTTTCAATTCTCTCTATTCCTCCTCGAAATATAGTATTTCCTCCAATTCCCCCTATTCTCCCCGCAAAATTGCGCTGCTCAGTGCTTTTTTGTAGCTCTTGAAATTCTCTTCAATAAAGAGTTCGAACAGAATCGTGTTATCTCGTTTAGATTCCAAGATATTTGAAAGAAACTAAATGCAGAAAATTGTAGGAGATAAAAATTGAGAAAAAAAATGCTAATCAAATTATTTGAATTTTTTTCATCAGTTTCTCTTAAATATTTCGGAAATCCAACGAGATAGAGCGATTTTGTTCCAGAACTGCCTCGTAGCTCTTAAAATTCTCTACAAAAAAAGGTTGAGGTAGAACCACTCCATCTCGCTTAGTTTCCGAGATATTTTAAAAACACTGAATGCAGAAAGAAAAGAGGTTAAACTGGGGAAATATTTGTGGCAGTTTTCGAGATTTTCTCCAGAATTGAACGAGATCGAGTGATTTTGCTCTCGTGCTTTTTTGTAGCTCTTGAAATTCTCTACAGAAAAGGGATGAGGTAGAATCGCCCTATCTCGCTTAGTTTCTGAGCACACACAAAAATCATGTACAATTAAAACTAATCCCCTAATTGAAAAATATAGAAAGTTCTCTTACCTTTGTGAATAATTCTCGTCCCACTAATATAACCGCTGATTTCACTCTCAAAATATTTACTTAAAAATATAGAAATTATTTATATTATCACAATTCAATAACTTATTGTATTTTTAATAATAACTTAATTAATTCTCCGTCAAATTATTATTTTACGTCATTCAAACTGTCAGTTTGAATTTCAAATAATCAACACGTGCTAGCGCTTGAAGGTAACTTCAGCCTAGTCAAAACCTTACACCAACGTCTCGGCCCTATTTATCACTCATTGAATATGCTTTAATTTTGCGTTTCGGCATTTCAATAACGTAACAAACTTTCCTCAGCGAATGATACTCAGTAACTGTAATGAGTAATCAATAACTTGCAAAATAAACTACTATACACATTGTGTTCATGAAATTTACGAGACGTTTTAAGCAAAAGAAAACAAATTCATTTGACTCTCGCTTATAGAGGTAAAGGGCGAGAGATAGTCTCAATTATAGAGGTTTGGATATGGAAAATGACTCTCTGATAAAGAGGTTTTTATTTCTCACTTAAGGAGGTTTTCGTGGGTGGAAATGAAGGGACCCGCTAATTATTCTCACTTATCCAGTTTTCTCGCTTATCCAGGTCTCGCTTATCCAGGTTCGACTGTATCAAGTTTGTATTGAAGGTTCTATCCATTAAATTAAGGAAGCAACTCCAATTATGTTTCATTTTGACGTTCTTATGCTGCAGATTGAATTTTTTATTGTTTGAAATTACACAACTGAATATCTGCTTAACTCGACTTTATTTAGAGATAGCATCCTTCGTAATTTTAACTCCAATATTCATTCATCGAATGATAATAATAATGCCTGATATTGATTATATCATCATTTTATCAATTTTCCATGAAATATCTGCCATAACCCGAACTATACGGTGAATTGGTGAAAAAAATGGTGGTGAAACAATGTGGTCTGGAATGTGGTGTCTCTTCATGAATTTTGGTATTTGTCGTGAATTACGAAATACACGGTGATCCTGTTAAGTGTCAAAAGTGAAATAGCGGCCAAATTCTATTCTGTGACAATAATTATAGTCGTCGGTACTGTTTCAATACTTATCTTCGGACATTATATATTTCGGTGTGTTCCAATAATGATAATAATAATTTATAACCTCTTACTCATGGCGTGGATCTTTTTCTCCATAAGAGCATAGTGGCGACACCTCTCGAGACAATCTTATAATTATATTTTATACAACCTACTTCATCATATATCGAGTTTTACTGAGTACTTTAAAATTATAGAAAATACATTCAATAGAGTAGGATGAAAGGGAAATATAATGAAATGAAAGGACATAATTAAAGAATAAAATTGAAATATCAAAGCAAGTAAATGAAATAAGTTGAGTATATGCATTAAATACTTAACACGAAACAAGTAATCAATAGTTATAACGAATAATATTGATAACAATAATTTATTATTGGAGTCTTCAGTATGTCTAATCTGAATCAAAACTCGATGAGTTCTCTTGCTAAAGGTGGTGCTGGCAATTCAACTTCGTCTATTCTCGCTCCATCTGCTTTCTTCTCGACCCAGCCGATAAAATTCATCGATGGCTCTAGCAATAATCCCTCTAACTCTATGGTTGCGGGGAATACTCCAGCTATTTCAACAACACTGGGGAATGATACCAGGGCGGTTAACAACGCTTCTGGTACAAAATGCTTACAATGTGGAAAGTTGGTGGTGAGGGAGCGGACATGTTGTCCAATTTGTCAGGGTGTGTATCACCCCAGTTGCGCTGCAGCTAACAAACCAAGCGCTAATGGAGGGCTACAAAAGTGTTGTGGTGATTCTAAAAGTAAGGAACTTCCCCCCGCGAAGGTGATCTAGGCTCTCTCTGAAGGCGATCACGAAAAGATACTGAATGAAGTGAAGGAGCTAATGAGAACAGAACTTACTGAACACAATAGACCTAACTCTAGTGCTGGAATTGTCGGCATACTCTCTGAGTCTGTTCGTGGTGACCTGATAAATGAACTGAAGCAGATTGTCAAAGATGAGATCATAGCGGTATTTAAGGCTGAAATAGCTGTGGTAGTACGTATGGACGTGAAAGCCATGACCAGGGAGGTCGTCAAGGACGTAGTCAAGGACACACTGGCAAGGGTCAAGGAAATGTTAAACTCTGAAATTGCTGGTGTGAAGAGCTCAATTAGTGAGGTTTCTAAAGGCCTAACGTCTACCTTAACTAGGGTAACTGTGCTGGAAGTAGGCTCGGCCAATCTTGGCAGCCAAGTTGAGCAGGTGAAGAGTTCGGTCAAGGGTTCTGTTGCTAAAGTGTCTCAGGAGGTTTTAGATCTTTGGGAGAAGGTTGCTGGTCTGCCGGCTGAAGTTAACGTATTGTCGGCTGGTGCTATTGATGGGCCCGTTAGTGGTGATGGAATGATGAGACAGCTGTATTTGGATGAGTTGGATGATCGTTATCATCGCAAGAACGATCTCATGATATTTGGACTCGCGGAAGCTGATGGTGACAAGGGTACTGCTAGAAAAATAGATGATGAGAGCAAAGCCTCCCAGATTCTTGATGAGCTCTCTCCTGACTCCTACCATAAAGACTTTAAATGCTTCCGTGTGGGTAGGTACTCATCAAATCTGGCTAGACCCAGACCACTCAAAGTCGTTCTCCTGGATTGTAATCTTCCATCTATCATTACACAAACATTTATTTCTAAGAAAGGTTTGGGCTCTCTTTCACAGTATATGATGAATCTCCAGCTTCATCCAGATCTGACATCACTGCAGAGAAAATGCCGGAAAGAGCTGAAAGCGGAGCTTGCAAGAAGAAAAACTGCAGAGGACAATCCAGATCTACGTATCGTGGTTCGCAATGGAGTGGAGAAAATAGTGGCGGTGACTCAAGATCGTGGTGATCTTGGCAGTCCGCGTCACGGTTAAATATATGGAACTGAACCTGGAGCACCTGAACAGGTGTTTCCCGGTGGTGTAAACCACTGGCGCTCTGCTGTATCGACCAATACGCGTTTTGTGCATTGTTGTGGCTTATGTTTTTCCGTGCACTGATGCAATGATTATCGTGGAATATTTGGACTTGATAACAAGTGCATTAAGAGTATATTAAGACAGTAATGGGAGAACGCCGTCTGTGTGATATACATTGTATATGAATGTGAACATTGTATGTAAATATCTATGTAAATAATTCATGTTGCAAAATGAGCAATCTAATTTTAAGAGTAACTCTCATAAGATTTTTTTTTTTGTAAAATGGTATATTTTTGATCCTGTTATTGGCTTCGGCTGTTGGGTCTTGGGAATAAAATAAATAAATAACCCTATTTCGTTTCTTTTTTGACTCGTCAGAAATGCTGTAATCCTGAATAATTGCCGATGCCTTTATCGAATTCACTACAGCTTATCAATAGTAACACAACGAAAACTCGTGCCTGAAATAGTAAATGATTGAAAATTCAAAATATCGTTAATTATGACATTAACGGTATTATTAGTTTTTACTCATCCTCAATTTACTCACAAAGTTTACTCTCCATGTTTGACTTTCTTAAGTAAAAATAAAAAAGGAGTGGAAGAAGAGTATCTTTGCATTCATAGCACGTTCCACTCCAGCATTGTAATTACAAACAATTAGGCACCAGCTGTCGTTCACTCGTCCATGGAGGTTGGAAGAGTAGGATTTCCAGGGAAACAGCCATATATATACTCACACATGCAATACATAATGTTGAAGGTGCTTCCCTTTTACTCCCCCTTGGGAGCTAATAAACCCAAACACCGGGGCCTGTCCGGAGACCGCTGATTGCCCGGTGTATATTTAATTATCTTCATAACGCCTAGAGAGCTCTGATTACTCGTAATACTACGTTGCAAACTAAGCATGTAATCTGTTTTCTTTCGTTTCATCTTCCTTCTTTCTTTTTTTTCTCCTTCTTTACTCCTCATTCTTTTCTTCTTCTTTCCTTCCATCCCGTCGCTCATTTCTTATTTCACTTCTCAACGGTCTCATACCTTGCACCACTAACGTCAGTGTAACAAGCTGCAGAAAAAGGCGGAAGACATCACGAGAGTGGCTGCCATCAGTCTTGTATAAATTATATGTGAAATTAATACTCGTTATACTTTTTTATTGTATTCAATGAGCATTCTCAACTCATTTATTTCGAAAAATAAATCAGTTAGTCTACTCCACAAGAGAGGGTATAGCTCTAAATCAAATGCAATCTTATTTCCTTAAGATGAAATACATTAGCATTAAGTGATATTTTACGTCTTTTAAAACATTCTATTTCTTCAATTTAGGTAAAAAAAAATCGATGGAATTAGAGGATGAAAATATCAGTTCATGAATTGGTATGATTGTTGCAAATTATTCACAAGATTTTTTCCATCATTCACCCATCGGTTTCTGAATTGAAGCAGCAAAAAATGGATTTCCATCAAATTTGTTGTTTTTATGCATCGGAATGCTTTAAGCAAGAAGTAGCGCATGAATGCCCTAATGAACATTTAGAAGGAAATTTAATGATGAATGGAATCAGCTCATTAGAAGAGAACAATTATTCACATGATAGGGAAGAGAGAATATGGAAATGAGTAAAATGTACGATTTCTCGTTTGTAAATGAAGGATTAATTCTCCTCCACTTAGAAAGAGTTCTGTGGAAAATGAGGAAATAAACACAAACTAATGATTTTATGCACGAATAATTTTTTTACATTTCCCTATTTCTCTCATTTTTTTAACGAACCACGTGCACAATTGACGAGAATTATGCAGCACTCTACGAGGTGAAATTTTTATGTTTCCAGAATGACGCAGTCGGGTACTTTTTATATTTTCACCCAAGAATGAGTACGATTCGTACTCCCTTGGGTAGTACGACTAACCTCACAAACTAACCGGAGAAGTAAACTAAGTTGCGTGAAATGGTTCTTCACTTGTGTTTTGTGAATCTTATAATGAATCATTTCTACCTCTACATACTTCACACTACAGTACTCCAGTAACTCTGATTGCAATTTTATTACAATAGCACAAGTTATGACAGATGATAATGTATTTAATGAGATGAAACATTCAGGATACTTATGTCCGGGAAGACTGATCAGCCGAGAATCTGATTATTCAAGAAAAACACTCGTTGAAAAACAGAATTGAAAGGGCGAAGTGGAGCTCTTACCTTTCTTCTCGAAAAATTAGTTATGATTTTCTCGTGCAGATGTTTCTCTCCTTAATATCTAGTATTTGTATTTTATTCCATCTTTCTTTTTTTAATTTTAACTTGAGGGAAACTATTTATGTGAAGGAGTCAACGATATAAGAAATCATGAAAGAAAAACTCTCTTTTTGGATGGACTCAATTTCCTATATTTAATCCGTTTTGAGATTTTTCACGAATCTGATTCAAATATGAGGACTGAGATCTTGGCAATCTTCCACAGATCTTAAGATTACTTACAGTTTTCTGCATCCGGTTCTTTACAGTCGTTTCATAGTTTATTTATTTTTCTCGTTCACTGGTTCGAGAATTCTGATAAAATAATCTTCACAAAAAGTGGACACTGATAGGGCCTGAGGAGTCTGCGTGTATCCTTGTCAATTCCCACTCAAATTATCCGGAATTCTGTACTTCACATGATGAGTCTGTGACGGTTTTTACCGTCACAGAATTAAGAAAATTCTGAAAAATTAATTATTGTTAGTAAAATCTATACCCGGGGAGAATGGGGCTCATTTTGAGTCAAGTCAGCATATGTCCGGAGTGAGGTCAGCAAAGGCTAATGACCTCACTAATTGTTTTTGTTTATTTTTACTCAATCTTCCTCCAAAATTTGGAGGAAAGTACGAGAGTAGGACTGGGAAGGATTTTTCCCAGTCCCACAAACAAAGTAGCAGAGTCAAGGACGATCTGGAGAGCCTGGACCGGAGCAGCATCCAGGGAGTTGGTCCAACACCAGCCAACACTGATGGATGTTGGCCAACAGCGAGAGAGGCCGGAGATCGTCGGGGACAACGCCGAAGCCAGTGAAAACTCGAGTGAAAAAAGAGACAAAACTTTTTCGTTTGATTGTCGGGAAAATATTGTCATCTGTAACTATTATGATTATTTTCGCATGTTATATATTATATATATATATTGTCACGTATTTTTAATCCAAGGTAATTAAAGAATTGCGTGAAACTCAAATAAATCCAAAATATAAAAAAAAATCAATAAAATCAAACAACGTTAATTGTTGGGCGCCAGGACGACCTTTCGTCCGAAAATCAAAACAAACAAAGAAAATCAAAATTCAATTCCCAGGTGATTATCCGACTAGTCAGCAACAAGAGGATTCCAAATCCAAAATCCTAATGACCGCGGAGGCGGCTGGGTTCAATAACTCACCTGTAATGTATTGAAAAGGAATACAGATTTCTAAATAAAATAAAATTGAATTTTGTTTTATAATTTTAATTCAGAGCGATATCTCTTTTAACTATGCTCTTTTTAAAAAAAAATACAATATAAATAAAAAATATTTTCGTTACTGAATTTAATCTTAGTTAAACAATATTATAAATGTTTTTATTATCGGAAAAATAATACGTATCAATCATTCAGGACTCTATATAATTTTATTTATCAAACAAAAAAAACTCATGATAATCAGAACTAATTCAAAAGTCCCGACAAATTTTCACTAACACAACAAAACATTAATTAACAACACAATTTAAATTGTCGTTAAAAAAAAAAATAGTCAAGAAAATTAAAAGTCAAAATCTGAATTAATTCTGATTCACGCGACAAGTACCTTAAGGCTCTATTGCCGCATGGACGATCGGCGTCCTTTAACATGCACCTTTATAATTCCCAGCGATAACTCGAAATAATAAAAAAAAACATAATAATAAAAAAAATTAAATTAGACGAAACAATCGCCGTTATCGAATAAAAAAAAATAATCAAAATTATCGTCTAAAATTTATCGCTGAAAATTAAATTAAATGCCGACCAATTTTAATAAAAAAAAATTAGCGAAATCACAATTTCTCAATTAATTTTCCCGACAATCATTTTCCGAAAATAAAAAAAATAATTAGCGAGAAACGAGAAACATTAAACCATTTGCGTTTATTTAATTTCGCGAATAATAAAAAAAAAACTATCACGCCACGGAAAATCCCAAAATGGCGGCTACCGGCGTCGTAACGACGCTAACAAAAAAATGTCCAAAAACTATGCCGAGAATAATCACACGCTTACCGGAGTGTTGTTGATTAACCTCGAAACCAAATCCTTTCTTCAATCCTCCAACTTCCCCGGTAATCATCCAAGAAAATCTCCAATTATCCTTGGTAATTTTAATACCTCCAAATATAATAATTGCAACGATAAGTATTGCGATTATTGCAACGGTAATTAATCGAAATTATTTACAGCGAAAATCACGTCTGTACAATATGCCACCAAAACGGAAAGTAAGGGAAGACGCCGGCGTGCGTCGAAAATTAGACCACAGGTGGCTCTTCCCAAATTAATTGGCCGATGACGTTAATTCTATTCTTTTATCACCGGTATTATTTTCTTTAAATCCGGTAATTGAATTTATGATAAAAGAATAAGTCTTGAATTCTAACGTCAAAAATTCGGTAACAAATTTTTACAAGCATCTTTTCATGAATATTCATCGTAATTAATTATAATCGAATTAATTGCGATAGTCCAGACGTCCTTCATTTCCATTTCCGCCAATCATACGGAAGAATCCAAAAGAAAAACTCCTTCCATTGACTTCCGCTATCTGCGTCGATAATCCATCTCAGCAGTTCCCTGTTGTCTTTGTCCGTCTGCTAGCGCCTCCTTCCATCTTGGAGAGAGAACTCCGGCAAATGCGGGAATATTCAAGGCGGAAAATTCAAAAATAAACGAATTAATTAAATTAAAATATTCTTTCTCGTTTCTCGGGACCTTCCGTCTTGGTGATTTCAATAAAATAAACATTCACCGCGATACCGGTCTAATAACAAAACAAATATTTGTAACGGCCAAAATATGGCGTTACAATATATATATATATATTTAACTCAGTGACGTTAAGGAGAGTAGTGGAGGACTCGCGCGATTATTGGTCGAGTTGGGCCTCGGTTCTACCGAAGTTGAGCGGGAACGGCCGAGGGCACCCAACGCAACTCGTGGGAGAGAGGACTCGGTCTTCTTCTCCCGGAACACCGTGGCGGTCACATCGTGTAGAGACAATTGTAAAGAAAATTAAAGAAAAGTACAGAGAAAATTGTAGAGGAATTCAAGTAATTAGAAGGAAAGTTAAGAGAGGCCAAGACGGATAGAAGGAGCGCACGGAGTAAGGTACGCGAGTCCCCAGATCATAGAAATTTTGAGTTAAAATTATTGACATTTAATTATGCAAAGAGTAAAACTGAAAAGACGCCGAGTTAGCGTCAGTTTGGGGTGTATCCACCCAAGCAAAATTGAAGTTATTTTTGTTTATTCTGAGTTACGTTCAAGATTAATAGTTAAAGTGAAAGAATTATCGTATCATTCCTAAAAATTCCTATTTTTTCTGATTCAAATGTACCCATATTATTTTTTTGAATATATCTAATTTTTTGTTATTTAAACCGAAATCTCCAGGAGTTTGTGTAAAGTTTTTTCGTCTGTCCGAATACCCAAAGGGAGGGTATCGTCCCCTCCCCCCTTGAGACAATATAGGAGTCTCGCGTAAGAAAGCGGGTTAAATTACCGTGTTTTTGGAGTTTGTTATTTTATCAAATTTACAATAAAACTTGGGGATCTGTCGTTTTTCCCCAAATTTGTAGAATTTTGCAAAAACGACTGGCGCCCATTTTTTCAAGAAAGCAAATTAATTGGGAGTAAATTGGGAAAAAACTAGAAGCATAAAATTGGGTCAAATTTAGAGAATTTTTTGTGCCTTTAACGGTTGGCCAAGATAAGTTGAGCAAACCGTTACAAGTCTTTCGCTTGTCGAAAATCACCATCGATTTTGTGTCTCAATTTATCTAATCTCAGAGTAATGGACTCACCGAAACATGTCCTGAAATTATGATGAATCGGTTGTAGCGAAAATCTATTAATGTATTTAAGACTGTACGGAAGTTGCTTAGAGACCCTTGCTCGTTCCCAGTGAAATCGCGACTCTCTCAACTCGATCTTTCATTTTTGTTCTTCATCAATTCCGGGAGCATTTTACTGATCTTGTCCATTTTATTTCCTAATTCATCTACTCCATGAGGTTGTGGATTCATTACGTTATCATGTACAGGAATTTCTTGACCTCCCGTCCCCCTCCAGGTATGATCCCTGTTGCATTAGCAGGCTGTAGTGGAAGATTTGGATTTTGAGGAATCACAGGAATGTCTCTTTGCCTACTACGTTCCCTTGCTCTGTAAAGGTATGGTTGTGAATGCCGAAAATAATTACTCTGATAGACTCGTGGTTCTCCGGTAATCATTTTGCTTATAAAAAGAGTCTCTATTGTCTGTTCATCGTTCAAGCTCCCTGTTACGAGATCGTGAACGTGACAAATCTGTGTCAAGTTCTCGCTCAATTCCATCGAGAATTTTCTGACCATATCGATACTGTGCTTCCTGAAGTTTGGAGTGAGTATCTAGTAATACATCCCTGTAGAATTTGGATGAATTTAGGATGAGACGACCGACGGCAATTTTCTCGAGATGTTGTGTTAAGGTAAGACTATCGCTCACGTCACCACTAAGCGTGGGAGCAAGGGAGGTTAGGAAAAAATCATTTGGAACAACCAAAGGAGGGAGAAATTGTTCAACCTATAATGCTATTCAACCTCAATAATTCCTTGCTTTCATATGAAAGCATAATTTAATCAAAATAATTATATCTACTAATATTTTGATTTTTTTTTTCGAAGAACCATTTTTAAAAATTCTGATACGGGCCTGCCTACGCACACTCATGTGCGCGTATACGTATGCGCGCACACTAGAGAATACTCCTGTAGTTGTACACACTGTAACGTGATATTTCATCGCGTTACTTTATTTTCGTCTGGGCGCGTTAATTTGTTAATGGAATTTAATTCGCGTCCGAAACGAGGATCCAAATTTCTGTCAATGAGAGATCATTTTGTTATTAATTTTTATTTTCTAATAAGATTGTATTATTTTCTTTAATTTTGAACTGTACCGCTCATCGGCGATAATTTTCGTAATGAGCGGAAGAGGGCAGCACCACCTGGGTGGAATTACTCAGCGAGGAAAAGAGGCCAGGATTTTCATCAATAGAAAATCATTGAATTGACCTTCATCGGATGAGCAGACGGGAGGAAAAGTCTGTAGAAGGGTCCAGCATTATTTAGTCACCGGGAAGGAGTGACACTATTCCTTAAAATATTAATTTTTGGAGTTTTCCGTCTGTCATCGTTGGAAGCGTTGGAATTCAAATTTGACCAATTAACAGTCACCTGTTGACGTCACGGGCGTTGACCAATCACAGCCTGCCACGCTGGAGTTTTCCGTGCCGGCCGGCGTCTTCTCTCAACGAGACCAACATGGCGTTGATTCTCGTTTTGGACGCGTGCTCGTTTGGTTGACAAAAATTTTTGTAACCTTTTATTTTGAGATAAACTTTGAGAAATTGTGGAACATTTTATAATAATATTGTTCAGAAAAGTTTACTGGACATTTTGAGATATTAATTGGTTGTGCCAATTGAAGAATTATCGTTTGGTGAGCGAAAAATTAAAAAGATAATTTTTGTGTCGTAACAGAAAATTTTCTTCGAGTCATTTTTTTTTATTTTTTTTATACAGGGTGTCCCGGAAGTATAGGTACTCCCGGGAATTCTAGGTGAAGGGCTTCATTTGGAGCAGAAAAGTCCTCTTCGACTTTTCTCTTCGATGAACCCCTACGAAGATATGAGGATGAGAAGGTGAGCCAATGAGATCCCACCTTTAGACGGTCGCACATCTGTGAGGGAATCACAGATGTGTTGGTGCGTCCCCACTCCACGATCACCAATCCCCTCCATAACCATCGTGTCTTTCGCTCTCTCAGTGACGTGGAAGAGTCACGCAAGGGTGTTGCCTCTCAGCTGGGGAGGCATGATTTTTAAAATAAATAGTTGGAATTTTTTGGATCATTTTTTTTAAATTAATTTTTCTACTTTGTTCATCATTTCAATCGTTTCAAAATTGATTGAAATGATGGGAAAAAAAGGAAGAGAATCAATTTAAGAAAACAAGATTTAAAAAATCCTTAGCTCTTGGGAATTTTTCAGAGACGTCAAGTGATTTCGACGCCTCGAAAAACGGTGCACAAGTCTCCCCTGGAGGGGAGAGGGGCACTTTTAACACTCGGAATGTCTCTGTACTTGGTACAGAGCCTCTTCGAGCATTGAAAACCCCCCTCTCACCTCTAGGAAAGAGGGGAGGTATGCCATGGGGCCAGGAAAATCAGGATTTTTTCAATTTTTTTCTCCAATCAATTTTTTCACTTTTTCCAATTTTTTTCGTCGTTAAAGAATGATTAAAATGATGAAAAGAATGGAAATATTAATTAGAAAACAAAATTTAGAAGACCCTCAATTTTAAGCAGTTTTTCGAGACGTCACGTGACCTTGATGCCTCGAGAAACGAAGCACCAGTCCTTCCTGGAGGAGAGAAGTGAACTTTTATTCCTCAAAGTGTCTCTGTACTTGTACAGAGCCTCTTTGAGTCATGTAAATCCACCTACCCCCTCCAGGAAAGACTGGTGCTCCGTTTTACGAGACGTCAAGGTTACTTGACGTCTCGAAAAACTGCCTGGGAATGAGGATTTTTTTAATTTTTTTTTTTGATTAATATTTCAATTTTTTACCATCATTTTGGTCGATTTCGAAACGATCAAAATGATAAAAAGATTGAAAAAATAAAAAAATAAAAATTTCTTTGAATCTTGGTATTTTTCCCTCAGGTACTCTCTCCCCTCTCTCCTAAAGGTGGGAGGGGGGTTTCTCTCTCTCTCTGTGAGTGCCACCGCATTGCCTGTCACTTCTCTACCATCTTTTTTCTTTTTACTGCCTGTCTCTGCCTTCGGGCATTTTTCTTTTGCAGATCGTTGCATGCACAATTTTGCAATCCACATTTTGAGATATAAATTTGGATTGCATCTAGCCTTACATCTTTTTAATTCTCAACTTTCTTCCTGGTTGTTGGAGTTTGAGGTTAGTGTTGAAAGCGAAAAATCATAAAGGGGCACTCACAACATCATTCATCTGAGCTTTGAGAACCATCAACTGCTGCCATCTATTAATTACCTCTATGCTAAACTGGATCTGTGAGATATTGTCGATTTCATCAATACCTTCATTATCTTCCTCTGCCACGCGCGAACTTTGAACTTCGAATTACTCGAAGAGATCGTCTTCAAAAATCTATGAGCCGATATACAATGAATAACCTTGTGACTGCCATTCAAGCGCTTCAGGTCGAGATGATTACGAGCATAGCCTCACTGGGAGCATCCTTATCTGGCAAAATTGATCGATTCACCCAAGAATTAACTGAAATCAAAAAAACCTGCGCTGAGTTAACCTCGGACCAGATATCTCTGAAACAAACAGTGGCCGAATTGTCCTCCAAAGTCAACAAATTAACCTCTGGTGATCTACCAACTTCTACCTATGCTCCTGAACAGCTTCCACAGCTCACTGCTCTTGCTGGTGACATCAACCGAATCACTGCGGCTACAACGGCAAACACTGCGACTATACAGCGCATGCTGAGTCAGAGCTCCACGCGAAATTCCGAGCTGATTCTCTCTAGTTTCCCTGGTGGTAAACTATTATCTGATCCTCTCCCAATCATCAAGTCCGTCCTGGCTACTATCAACTACGACTTTAAATCGTCTGACTACGCGGGATGCAGACTGATTGCACCTAAGCCTATAGCAGAGAATTTTGCAGCAACACCTACTCTACACCAGCCAGAGCGGGTGTCTATTGTGCTCACTTTCCATAATCCAGATACAGCTAAAGCAATCATTGCTAAGAAGAAAGCACATGGCCACCTGAGCTCTCAGCAACTTAATCCATTGCTGATTCCAAATGCTATCAAGGCTTCGCAGGCTTGGAAGAACGATTTCAGGATCAATATCAACTTCCTTCTTCCTGGGAAAACCTTCAAACTCCTCAGCAACGTTAAAGCTGCCTTGAAACCATTGAACTTCAGATTCATCTGGGTGAAGAACGACCTTGTCCATGTGAAACTTGCTGAAGGAGAACCGACACACACTGTGCACTCATATGATGATCTCGTTTGGCTCTCGGCACTGTATCAACCGGGGTGATATTTGCAGAAGTTTGGCTCTTATCTCTTTCATCGTCTTCTGTATCTTGCTATCTACTCATTCCTGCTTCTCCACTGACTCCACTACCTTCAATAAACCTGCTGCATTCAACACTTGATCATACGTGCTACACCAATTACCTCAAGCGTACTCCAGAGATTTCACCTACTACTGTTTTGCTATTTTGTATTATCAATTTCTTTTACTTATGTAACGCTTTGGTTGATTAGTTTCAACCTTACTCTGTACTTTTTGTTCAGCCGCATGAACAATGATAAAATTCATCTATCTATCTATCCCCTCTCTCCTAAAGGTGGGAGGGGGGTTTCGATGGCTCGAACAGTCTCTGTCCCAAGCACAGAGACACTTTGAGTGATGAAGGTACCCCTTTTCCTCCAGAAAAGACTGGTGCTCCGTTTTTCGAGACGTCAAGGTCACGTGACGTCTCGAAAAACTGCTTAAAAATAATGATTTCCTAAATTTTGTTTTCTAACCCCTCAAGTACGGGCTCCATATACGTATATGGACCCTCGTGCCTGTCCCACCGGCCGGGGTCTCTATGTCATAGAGACCCTCACCACGCTGCATGAAAATTCCAGCATCTCTTACAATTTTCAAGATTTTTGGATTTTGCAAAATGCTTCGTGAAAATGGATGATTCAAGTTTGATATGCAACCTTCCAAAAACGATTAATTCAATTTCAACTAATTAATTTTTGAGAAATTTGCTTTTTTTTCAAACTTCTGATTTCACATGTTACAACGCGCCCGGCCGCTAGGACAGTTTGGCTCGCTGAGGCCCCGTACTTGGGGGGCTAATTATTATTTCCATTTTTTCCATCATTTTGATAATTTTTGAACGATCGAAGAAATTGGAAAAAGTGAAAGAATTAATTGAAGAAAAAAATTGAAAAAATCCTGATTTTCCTGGCCCCATGGCATCCCTCCCCTCTTTCCTAGAGGTGGGAGGGGGGTTTTTGTGGCTCAAAGAGGCTCTGTACCAAGGACAGAGACATTTCAAGTGAGAAGAGTGCTCCTCTCCCCTCCAGGAAAGACTTGTGCACCGTTTTTCGAGGCGTCAAGGTCACTTGACGTCTCCGAAACATTCCCAAGAGCTAAGAATTCTTTGAATCTTTTTTTTTTCAATTGATTTTTGCCTTTTTTTTCCATCATTTCAATCAATTTCAAAACGATTGAAATGATGAACAAAGTGGAAAAATTAAGTTTAAAAAAATGATTCAAAAAATTCCAACTATTTATTTTAAAAATCATGCCTCCCCAGCTGAGAGGCGACAGCCGACGATCGCCGATCCCTTCCGCGTCACTGAGAGAGCGAAAGACACGGTGGTTGGGGGGGGGGATTGGTGACCGCGGAGTGGGGACGCACCAACACATCTGTGATTCCCTCACAGATGTGCGGCCATCTGAAGGTGGGCTCTCATTTGCCCACCTTCTCACCCTCATATCTCCGCAGGGGTTCATCGGAGAGAAATGTCAAAGGGGACTTTTCTGCTCCAAATGAAGCCCTTTACCTAGGATTTTCGGGAGTACCTATACTTCCGGTACACCCTGTATGTCGTATTGCAACGAATAAAAACTCTATTTTCGAGATTGGACGTTTCGTCAAGAAAATTTTCTTAGTTAATTATTTTTTTTATTTTTTTTATTATTCAATACAAATCTCTCGTTGACAGTTTCGCGTCATATTATTATTATCATTATTAACCGTTTGTCGTTACCGTAATTTATTCAAAGAATTTAAGTAAAAATTTAAAAAATAAATATTATTATCATTTTGAAAAATCCTGAAAAAAAAAATAAAAAAAGGATTTATATTTTTTTTTTAATTAACTTTATTTCTATTTTATTATTTTATTCAATTTTAAGTCATTTTCATTGAATTTATTTCATTGTATCAAATATTGGAGGTCAATGTTTTTAGAAAATCAGGGACGACTTAATTCTTTTTGCACCCTGGGCCTTGATAATACTTAGGTCAATGTTTTTTGGGAAATCAGGGACGACTTAATTCTCTCTCGTACCCTGGGGCAATTATATTATAATAAATCGACTTGACTGCAGATGGCAGCACGTCGAGACAATTTAATTTAAATTGAAGTTTATTAGACTTTTGTAATTTTATCATTTCCTTTACGATAAATCAATTAATAACATTTGAATTATTAATTTGATTCAAAAATTTTTTTTATAAATTAACTAATTTTTTTTTATTTAACGTCCAGTGACGTATATGAAAGTTTAATAACGTGCTGCGCACTATTGATTGTTTATTTGTTTTTCTTTTGTTTTGTCAAGATTATTATTATATTTTAATTCAATTAAAGTCAATTTTATTATTTCCCAAAAATTTAATTATTTTGTTTAAATGATTTATTTTGATAATACTCCTTATTCTTACCCACATCAACGGCCTTGGAGAGATAGCTGAGTCAGTCGAGCCGAATAAGGGAGTATTTTGTGTTTTTAATTTTATTAGTTGTTCATTGATTTGTTTATCGATTTTTCGGATAATTTCAGATTATCCTGGCGCCCATTCGGTTTTTGGTTATTTTTGAATTTTGAAGTTAATTTAACTTTTCAGGCGTGCTTAATTTTTAGGTTTACCGTTAGACCTCAGAATTACGTCACAACACATACAGAGCGACCGCGTGTACGTACACAGCGGTGCTGGCCTGCCATTAATCGTTTATTTTTTTTCTCCAAAACTAGGGGTCAGAAATAACTGATTTTGGTCTCAAAAAATTCTTAAAAGTAGTGACTATGGACTACAATTTTTTCAGAAGCCCCGTAAATGCCGTTTTTCTCTAAATTTATAATGATTGAATCGCGACTCAATTTACTCGTTTTCTTATGGGAAAAATGCACTTTTTGAAATTCAATATCTCGGATTCCACGGGTCAGAAAATCTTTCACCATGAGGAAAAGTTGTTGGGTTTCCTGTGAAGAATATCTCTGAATTTTTTCAGATTTTTCGTATTTCAAGCCTCTGGTGATAGTCATACCATAAACCTGCCCCTACGGATTCTCCATATTCTTTGCATGCGGCATTTACTGCTGAGTCAAGACGAGTTCATAATCTCATTAAGAAAAGATCCAAGTCCTCATCAGGGTGACGAGATGCCTGAGTCCAATCCTCTCTGGTTGATCTAGCTGATTTTGTTTTTTTTTCAATTTCGGTCTCAAAGTTTCTAGAATATCTCCTCCCCTCTTCACTTGCTTGCCTTCGAGATAATGAAGAGCAGAGCGAGAGATGTTAGCATGAATATGTGGAACATAATGTCTATGTTTTCCATCGAAAATGAGATACAAGATATTCCTGATGCTTGATTCATAAATATCAAAAGTTATTTTATCATATCTATCACCAGAAAATTGTAGAATTTTCTGGGTTGAACTCTGTGCTTTATAATAATCCTTATTATCTATTTCAGCATGCATTTCTGTTCTATTGAGGCTCAAAGTAGCGTCCTTCTTTGCCATCTTGAGAGTTTTTATATGTGAAAGGGCTTAGAGCAAAGGCTGTTATAAATGGAATTTTTATTTGAAATTTTCGAATGTCACGAAAATGCTTGTTTTATTCTCAAATTTTGAAGGAGTCTCGAAAGCTTCAATGTTAGGATTTCTGACTTTTCAATATTATTAAAATATTTAGAAGAAAGTTTTTAGTTAAGATGCACAAATTTCGAATCTTACAGCTTGTAGAACTGTCTCACCGGGCACGAAGGAGGGACTAACCAGATCCCACCACTGCCACCGAAATTTGCTTGTTATGTCTGGCAGGATTAACAAGCCGAGAATCTGATTATTGTAACGCTGAAAATTATTGTAACGATGAAATTTAGAATTGAAAGGGAGGAGTGAAGCTCTTACCTTCCTTCTCAGAAAATTAATTATCATTTTCTTTGTGTGGGTTTTTCCCCCTTCATATCTAGTATTTTGTATTTTATTCGATTTTTCTCTTATTCTATTTTAAATTAAACGAAGATAGTAATGTGAGGGAGTTAAGGATGTACGGAAGTCTGAAAGGAATACTATCTTTTTGAGTATACCAAATTTACTATATTTAACCCCTTTTCAAGCATTTCACAAATCTGATTTATTTTGAGGACTTGGATCTTGGTAATCTTTACCAGATTTCAAGATTACTTACAGTATGACCGACAGTTTGGCTGTTTGGTTTGTGGACGGCTTGGTGGGTCTACCGGGTTAAGCAGCATTGAGTCTGGTTACTACTTGAATGTGTGACCACTTGCCGTACGCAGATCTAAATAACAAACTCAGCGGTGAGGTGCGCCCTAGTGGACCTGATTCAGCGTGATTCGCCGTAACCACAGTGAGTGCTCACCGTGAATCACCGCTATTCACTGTGATTTACGGTGAGTCACGGTGATAACACCACGAATCACCAAAATTATGAAACCGTAAAATTCGGTGTTTCACCGTGAATCAGGGTGATTTACGGTGAATCACCGGAACTATCTAACTTAGAAGTTGGGTGATTCACGGTGAACACGACGTAAGATGTGTTTCCATGAATTTCTTCACCATAGGTGAAGGGTTATAACTTGGCTTTTTATTTTCCCACTTTTCGACATCAACTTTACTCGAACGCGGGATCTCATTTCGAGATGAATTTTTCCGTTGAATCAAGACATATTTTTTAAACGCCGTGCTATCTCTGGCATAAGCTCAATATCATCCGAACAACTTCTACTATTTTAGTCGAATAATATTTTATGTCAAATTTTTCAAGAAGTTCATGAATAATTCGATATTGATAACAATTGTCCCGATTTTTTATCTAATAATAATAATGTTTATCTACGTGTATGGTGTAATCGCTTATAACCTCAGAGACTACTGATGATAATGAACAGCCAAAAAAGTCACAATTTTTGAATTTTCCTTTGATTGATTGTACCATGAAGTACCGAATTACCGTGTTGCACCATACATCACAGTGATTCACCCTGATTTGAATACGCAAAGATTCAACGTGAATAATGATCATTCACCATGATTGAGATGTCTTGAAGTTCACCGTGATCCACCGTGAGGCATGATGATTCACGGTACATTCACCGTGAATGACCGTGAATCCGCATTCTACCATGATTCACGGTGATTCCCCATAAATCACCGTGACTCTGGTCCGCTAAGGCGATTACAGAGAATTTCTATGCCTTCGTCAGCGTGACTGAAAAGCACATTAAGGCTCTGTATGAATTCGACTGCGCCGATCAGGGTCTTCCACGGTTGCCAGGTGAGGAGTGACATCCCAGGTCGTAGAGTATTGTGATAGAACCAAAAATGAGCTTAATGACCAGGGATAATCAATACCCTAAGTGTCGGATCAGATGGAACCAGGCAAGGTACTCAACGGGGGTATAGAGGCGGTGTCGTTAACCACCAAATCTAGGCCAAGCACTGTTGGATTCAGGCTATTATCTGGCAACTGTATCATATTTCTTTGCAATGTGAGAATAGCAAGTGCGTCGTGGAAAACTCGGTAAGAAGGGAGTAGAGCTCTGCCAACTGAAAAATATTGTATTGAGCGTAATTTCCAGAATTTTTGGTTGATTGCTGATTTGTTGAGTTGTTACAGACATCGCATTGATCCCCTTTTCGGAAAAATTCAAATACATAATTGTTTAGTTCAAATTTCACATCTTCTCTAGCACCTCATTCTAACGCTCAAAATGAAGTATGACGAGATTTGTCGACTTGCTGATAGCAAAATAGACTACATCACGTTCTTGAGAGCACACAATGTCATCAGGTCTCATGTTTTGTGTGATAAATGTGAGAACATGATGATCATAAACAAGGAACTAACAGCCTTTATGTGCGATGGCTCTACATTTGAATGCGACAAACATCGTCGTAGAGCTAGGGTAAGATGTATGACATACCTGAGTATCTGCGATCAGTCGTGGTTTTCTGGAAGACAAGCGAGTATCGGGAGTATTCTCGAAATCACCAATCTCGATTTCAATATTGACAAGATAACCCAGAGGCAGATAAGTTATGAGACACGATTGTCTATAACAACTGTCAGATTTTGGATCACCAAAATTAACGGAAGACTTCTTTTATGGACTAGTGAAGTAAATGATAAACGGATGGGAGGTATGGGACAAGTAATTGAAGTTGATGAGATGAAGTTGGGCGAGAAAAAGTTGGCTAGAAGTAGACCGGTAAAAAGAGGTCTGTGGGTAATTGGCTGTATCGAGAAGGAGACTGGACGAGTGATCGTTGTACCAATCACCAATCGTGATGCTAATACTCTCACTAGACTCATCCGAAGATTTATCAGACCGGGTTCAATAATCCTGTCAGACTGTTGGCGTGGGTACCGAGGGTTATTCGAGTATGGGTACTCCCATCTGAGGGTAAATCACAAGGGGCATCATGTTAACCCAAGAAATAGCGCTAACCCTGAGTCCATTGACAGGAGCTGGAGAGAGCTGAAGGCCAACATTCCTAAATATGGGGTGAAATCAGCAAGGTACTTGAGAAAAGTGAGTAAATACCTCTTTGGAAGAACCTACCCGGTTCCTGAACGTATGAACGCGTTTCTTTTACTTATCAGCATCTATGGAGATCCGGAATAACTACTTGTATCCAATTCATTTGCTCCTTCCAGTCTTAAATGTGGGAATTCTGCTATTAGTTGATGAATAGATATTGACATCCACTGCCTTCTATTGACCGTGCGGAGCTCTTCCCTTTGGGGCCATCGCACTACCACGTCCTCGCGGTGGTCCTGGGTACAGCTAAGAGTAGTGCATTTCCTAGTTTCGCTTTCCTGGTGTCAAAAAGAGTTGTATACAGGTTGTTTAGAGCTTGTCGCATGCTTATATACGGTCAGAAATGGAGCTAGGATCCGAATTAATTTTAATATAGTTGGCAGAGTGAAACTATCCATTTAACAAAAACTCGAAGTGGAAAGGCATTGTAGTGGTGCTCACGCTAACGCAATGCGACTTCTGCCCAGTGCTCTGAATGTCAACGTGGAGGAATTCGAGCAAGCATGGGTAGAAGGCAGGAGTATTCACCACCCCCGAAAGAAGCTTGAAGATTGAAAGTCCCTCAGAGCACGTGACTAGCCCCTTAAACCAAGAGGGATTATAAGTTAAGCGAAAATCCCTCAACCACAGTCAACGCGCACTCTGTAGCCACACTGTTGACAACTAGGCGGGAGGCCATTTAGCGTTGATGTACTATAACCTAATACTACGAAAGCAGACCACTAGATGATGTCAGGCTACAGGAAATTCCTTGGGTCCAGTTGATGCTTAGATAATCTGACAGCAACGGACAAAAGGCATGGATGGTTCGAGCGAGCGAACGAGAGTGCGCAGTAATAGTAACTTGCAGGAACAGAATCCATTCTGTTCACGAAGGGCTCAAACTTCAGAGGATTTTGAATGACAAATTTACTATGGCAGATCCTGCCGTAAGCCCTGGTGGGCAGAGCCCATTGCTCTGCCCATTAGGCTGTGTACGGTATAATGAATGCTGCTAATATACTGCCGGTGGCGTTCACTCATGCACACCTCGACGAAGTCAGGAGTGTGAGATTTTGTAAACTAGAGAGCTCCTCGCTGTCGAGACAGACTTGACTAGGATGGGAACCTGGTCAAGGATAACAGAGGAGAGTTCTACATCCAGAATGTGTGGAAGCTGGTAACCTAGAAGGCTGCGGGATGTATGCGAAGTCCTGGAAAAGATGGTGCTTAGATCTCGCATACTCAGCTGCTGAGTACAGGCAAAGTAAGAATGTGGAACTGAAAGGTTACGAATGCATAATTGAATGGGACTAGTTTTCAATGTTGCCTCAGCTTCATTCTCATCGGGGTGCAAGTTATGGGAGGGAGGGCCCATGACCATTTTGGGTATACCTCACCTCTGCGGCTTAGGTGAAGTAAATGAGCATTCTTGCAAACAACTCTAAACATTTCAACAAGGCTGTGTGCCCGTGGACATGAAAGAGTCATCTTCCCGTGGTTCTCCATGGATGCCATCCCAGCACCAATACATGGAGTTGAGTTGGTAAGTAAGTAGTCCTCCGGTGGCACGATTGAACTGGCAGTATCGGATTTCTTTGGATACCACCTGGCAGCAGTGGAAATGCTTCATCGATATTCCTTCTACAGAACAAGCGGATCGTTCGAAACTCCGACCGATAGGCCTAAAGTCTAAGTAGCGTAAGAATTAAAGGTCTTCCATGGCTGCCCCTCGTCTCCGGCGAATACGGTGCAGTATGGCAAGGAGTCGATCAAAGGTGTCGCGAGGGAGGTGGGAAAGGAAAGAAAAAAATGTAAAAGACCGGAAAAGTTAGACATGGAAAGAAAGAAATGGAAAAAAAATTACTTACAGTTTTTTGGATCCAATCCTTCACAGTTTTCCATTGTTTATTTGTTTTTTTCGTTCGCTGGTTCGAGAATTCCGCGCACGATAACTCGCACAGAAATTGAACACTTATTTGACTTGAGAAGTCCACGTGTGCCCTTGTCACTTTTCCCTTGGACATAACACTTAAACAATATAGTGAATAAAAAAAAGGTGGATATTTTTCGGAACAAGCAGCGAAGAAAAAAATTATGTAAACTAAGTGATGAAATGACAATAGCGTTGTGAGGTCATTTCTCTCCTTTACATTCATATATATATATATATATCGGTCTTTCCATGCCAAATCGAGAAATTTTTTCACCCGACCCCCTTTGATTTTGCTGCAAATTTTTCATCTTCTTCTACCCCCCGGAAGACGTTCTTCAGAATTTTTTAAATTTTTTCACCCAACCCAAAAAAAGTTATGGATTTTTCAAAAAAATTGCGCTTCTTTCTTCAGATAGCTATAACTTTCTCAAAAATTGACTTATAGAGACGCTTTATCTCAAAATTTTCGTTTTCAAATATAGTTTTCAGAAAAAAATAGGAAAAAATCTCAGAAGCCCAGATATATGGAATAGTTCGGTTTTCTCGAAAAAATCGTCCTTTCATCAAAGTGCGACCACTTTTTTTTATTTTACTTGATAAAAACTTCAACTAATTCTGCGATCATTCCCACTAATTTCAACTTATGCCGACAATCGCTTCTAGTTTCTTTTTTTTGGTTGAAAAGTTCTTCTTCTTGAAACTGGGCTTATTTCACATAACTTTATTATAAATTTTTTTTGGCTTCCTCGTGAAGCTTTAGAAGTTGGCAAATAACATTTTATTTGAGAATTGTAAGTGTTCAACTTTCAAAAAAGTGGTATTTTTTTTCTAAAAAGTGAGAAAAAATAATTCTTCTTGCTTCATGACCGTTTTCTTTTCTTGTGCTGAAAAGTGACAACTTCAAAGATGAAGGGCTTGAGGTCAAATTAGCCGGAGTGGAACATCCAGAATAAGAAACTATACGAAAAAAAGGTCTCTGTAGTAATTTTATCGAAAATTTTCTTGTTGAATAGATAATAGACCGAATAATATATTTCCGTTTTTTCCGAAAAACAGTGAAATTGATGAGACAGATGTTGCTTAGGAAAAATAAATTATTTACAGAATTAATATATTGTTTGAAAAATATGAATTGATGATAAGTAATGATCATTTCGAGAAAGAAATAGTACAATAAATTCTTGCCAGAATTATCCATTGAGGAAATGAATATATGACGTAATATTCATTTGCCAAAGTTATCAATTTTCCGATAATATTATCTGTGAGAATGGAAAAGTATGGGAAAAGAGTAATGATTCCAAAAAATAAATATCATCTAGGATAATGAAAGAAGAAAATTATTTTCGAAACTGATTGAGTTATTTGATTGATTATTTAGGAATTAAATTACAGATGAATGAGTATTAATAGAAGAATTAATCTTCCCCTAATCACCATTTTTCGAATCAATTTTAGTGCGATTGTATTTTAAGGAGAATGGAGATTTGCACAAAATTTTCGGTGATAAGACTCCCTTCCTTACCGGCTGGGTAGCAGAGTAGTCCTTGAAGACCAGCTCCATGAGGAGCAGCTTCTGAAGGAGTTAATAAATAACGTTTTTTTCCTTACCAATTTTTCAAATTTTTTGTACTTACCAGCTGTCGATAAAAGGATGGATTCCATGTATGCGCCAGATAAAATTTTCGGAAGAATCTTCATTCTCCCTAAAATATGATAGCACTAAAATCGATTCGAAAAATAGTGATTAAATGAAGATTAATTCTCCTATTGATACTCATTCATCTCTGATTTAATTCCTAGATCAATCATTTTTGAAAATAATTTTTTGGTAAATGTGCAGAATAGTGCCCACAATTTGAAAATAATTATCAAAGTCAAATCTTCGGAAAAAATATGGAATGCGCAAGCGAGATTCGAACCCACGACCCTCTGATTACATGTCAGGTGCTCTACCACTGAGCTATTGCGAGTTCCTAAACTTTCCTTCAAATTTTTGACCAAGATATATTACATCATTTTCGCCACCTCCCTTCCTGAGGTAAATTCTAAATAAATTATTGATTATTCTGGGCGTTCGTATACACATTTACTAATTTTTTTCTTCCATAATCCTAGGTGATATTCATTGTTTTGAATTATCACTCTTTTTCCATTTTTTTCCATTCTAAGAGACAGTATTATCGGAAAATTAATCATTTTGACGAATGAATATTACGACATATATTCATTTGCTCAATGGATAATTCTGGCAAAAATTTATTGAACCATTTCTCTTTCAAACTAACTATAAGTTGGGAAAAAAAAAATTCGAAAAGACATACATTCTCCATTCTTCTTATCAGCAATTCATTTCTTTCGAAAAATACATGAATTCTGTAAATAATTTATTCCTCCTAAGCTACATTCGTCATATCAATTTGACTGTTTTTCGGAAGAATCTGAAATGTATTATTTGGTCTATTATCTATTCGACAAGAAAATTTTCGATAAAATTACTACGGAGATTGTTTTTTCGTACAGTTTCTAATTCTGGCTTTTTCACTCCGGTTAATTTGACCTCAACCCCTTGATTTTTGAAGCTGTCACTTTTCAGTACGAGAAAAGAAAATGGTCATGAAGCAAGAAAAATTATTTATTCTCACTTTTCGGAAAAATAACAGTTTTTCGGAAGTTGAACATCACAATTCCCAAAAAAAGTGTTATTTTTCAACTTCTGAAGTTTCACGAGGAAGTGAAAAAAAAATCATAATAAAGTTACGTGAAATAAGCCCAATTTCGAAAAAAAAAATTTCAACCGAAAAAGGAATTAGGAGCGATTGTGGGCACAATTTGAAATTAGTGGAAATTATCACAAAATTAGTTGGAGTTTTTTTTGAGTAAAGAAAAAAAGTGGTCGGACTTTTTGAGACAGACTTGAGAAAATTGCGTTTTTTCGAGAAAACCGGAATATTTCATATATCCAGGTTTCTGAAAATTTTTTCGTATTTCTTTCCGAAAACTACATTTGGAAACAAAAAATTTGAAGAAAAAAAAAAGTCTCAATGAGTCAATTTCTGAGAAATTCATAGCTATTTAGAAAAACAAGCAGGAGCCCCACTACTTGTGCGTAATTTGAACATCGTACATTTAATATTCTGCCAATGCAATTGGCAGAATGCTTCCGAATGGATCTTTCAATTGTAAATCTACCATCATTGATCTGTGCGTGGAGTGGGGAAACCAAAATAAGCCTCAGTGGGTTAAGTTCATCCCAAATATCATCAATTGAATAGTCTTGAAGATATAGCTTGCTTTTTCGGATGTTTCTATGTTAATATACAAGAAACTACTGGAGCGATTCCGCTCAATTTCAATACCAAACTTTGTGCTCATCAGATGTGTAACCTCGCAAAATTTTAGGTCTCTAGCTCGATTGTTTATTAAGTTATAGAGGTATCAGGATTTTTACGGAAAATTTCTCAGAAGTTTTATACTGGATAAACCAAAAATCTGAGCTGCCACCACCCTGGGGGTCAAAAATCAGCTCATGAGCACGCATCTCTTCGCTGAGAGTGGACGCTGTGATTTCATTTTTCATCGAGAAAAGTCGAAAAAACGATATTTCAACATTTCCATTTTTCCCAAAAACTATCCTGCCGATTCAGCTGAAATTCTTGTAAATGCTTGGGGCAGGCATGGCAAACATATGGTAAAGTTTTCAGATCGCTAGTTAGCTCCGTTTCAGAGTGAAGTGGAGAATGCGTCATCACACACACACACACACACACACACACATGCAGACACACAGACATTTCTTAAAAAGGGGGATCTTGACTTTTTGGGTCATTTGCAGTCATATTATGATGAAATCTCAAACTCGAAAAAAATTACAATTATAGAGCTCTCATTCGGGAGCAAAAAGAGCAGTTTTTTTGAAAAATCCCTAACTTTTTTTGGGTTGGGTGAAAAAAATTTGAAAGAATTCTGAAAAACGTCTTTCGGGGGGTAGAAAAAGATAAAAAATTTCCGGTGAAGTCAAAGGGGGTGAAGTGAAAAAGATTGTCGATTTGGCATGGAATGACCCATATATTGTCACGTATTTTCCGCCACACGGAATATCAGAAAGTCCGAGAAACTCAATGGCTCTAGAAAATTCAAAATCAAAATACAAACAACAAAACAAATGGCTGGGCGCCAGGACGACGCTTCGTCCAATAAATCCAAGATAAATAATCAAAACAAGCAATATATATATATATTGCTTGTTTTGATTATTTATCTTGGACTTATTGGACGAAGCGTCGTCCTGGCGCCCAGCCATTTGTTTTGTTGTTTGTATTTTGATTTTATGTATATATATATATATATATATATATATATATATATATATATATATATATATATATTGTAACGCCATATTTGCGTTACAATAGTTTTTTTTTAAAGACCGGTATCGCGATGAAATTTAGTTTTTTGTATCCACCAGAATGGAGGGTCCGAGAAACGAGAAACGATTTTTTGTTTATTTTTGAACTAATTTATTTGATTTATTTCCGCCTTGAATATGTTCTTCTTCACATCGGAAGGAGGCGCCTGCAGACGGACAGGATCATAGAGAGCTGCTGAAGGAAGTTATCGACGCAGAAAACGGAAATCGATGGGAGGAGTTTTCCGATGGACTCTCAGTTTTGATTGGCGGATAATGGAGAAAATCAAGGATGTCTGAATATTACAATTAATCGAATAATAATTAATTGCCATAATTATCAATTAAGTTATGATTATGTAAATTCAATTCGAAATTTTCGACGTTGAATTTTAAGACGTTTTCTTTTATCATGAATTTAATTACCGGATTAAAATTAAAACAATACCGGCGATAAAGGAAAGTCTTAAACGTCATTGGATGATTGATTAGGGGAAGAGCCACCTGTGGTCTAATTTGCGACGCACGCCGGCGTCTTCCCTCACTTTCCGTTTTGGTGGCAGAAAATACAGACGTGTTTTTCGTTGTGGAAATTTTAAGCAATTACCGTTGCAATTAGCAAATTAACGTTGTATTGAAAGCCAAGATTTACCGAGGATTAATTGAGGAATTTTTTAGACGATTACCGGGGAAATTGGAGGCATAGTTTGGCTTCGAGGTTATCAACAACACTCCGGTAAGCGTGTGATTATTCTCGGCACAATTTTGACATATATTTGTTAGCGTCGTTTTCGACGCCGGTAACCGCCATTTTCGGATTTTTCATGGCGTGTTAGTTTTTTTTTTATTGTGTCGCAATTTTGAATAAACGCAAATTAATTCAAGTTTTCTCGTTTCTCGCTAATTATATTTTATGATTTTTTTCGGAAATTATTCTTGTCGAAAAACAAAGAATTTATTGTGATTTATTTTTTTTTTGTTTGGAAAATTGGTGTTTTTGAAGGATTTTCAGTGATATTTTTTTATGATAAATATTTTTTTAATTATTATTATTTTATTCATTAACGACGATTCTGGTCGTATAAATTTCATTTATTAATTTTATTTTATTTTTTTTTATTTTTATTTCTGTCATCGCTGAAAATCATAAAGGCGGATTTTCATGGGACGCCGGTCGCCCATATAAAAGTAGAGCATTAAAGTGCTTGCGCGGGAAATCAGAATTAATTCAAATTTTGGCTTTTGAATTCTTGACTATTTTCTTCTAACGACAATTCGAATCGTGTTATTTAATTTTTGTTTCGTCGTGTTGGTGAGAATTTGTCTGGACTTTTGAATTAATTCTGGTTTTAATTATTTTTTTTTATGAATTATTTTTTTTTATGGAAATTTTGATTGTATCGAATCATGAGTGATTGATTGTACAGAACATTTCGACAATAACGGCGATAATTTTAATTGTTTAAACAAATTTAAAATTCAGAAACGAATTATTTTATTTATTCTGATTATTGTAATTTCAATTTATTTTTTTTTTAAAAGAGCAGAAGTTTTAAAAAAAGGGAAAACGCTCTAATTATAATTCCGAAATGAAAATTGATTTCTTTTATTTTTTTATTTCTCTAAATCTGTATTCCTAGTCCAATCTTTACAGGTGACGTTGTGAATCCAGCCATCTCTGCGGTCATTAAGATCTAGGGATCTTTTCGTTGCTGACTAGTCGGAAATTCACCTGGGAATTATTCGATTCATTTTGGTTTTCTTTTGGATTTTGATTTCGGACGAAAGGTCGTCCTGGCGCCCAACAATTAACGTTGTTTGATTTTTATTTTTGGATTTTAAATATTTTGATTTTGTTTTTGAGTTTCCCGAATTTATTGATTGCTGTGGATTTAGGAAATACGTGACAATATCTATATATATATTATTTTATTAAGATTTAGAGAATGATTTCTATGAATCCCAAATTAAACAATCTAATCAACTATATTTTTCCCTGTTTCAGTCTTAGCCTTTCGACCAATAGACTGGGATTAGGGAGTTAAAAGAAAAACACGGGTATTTTAATAAAAACAATTTGATTTATATTTTAACTATTTACACGATTTTACAAGAACATAAAAATCTTTTGTCGACTTATTACTTATAGTTATTTTGATTCAACCCTGATTGAAAATTTCACTTGTGATTTAAATTAAACATTTGTTTTTTACGAATTCACTTGAATTGAAGTTGAAAAATATTGGTAACTATTTGTTTGCTGATCAACTTTTGGAATGGTATTTGTATTTCCTTCTTCACTTGTTAACAGTTTGGTGAATATTTACTTTGACATACCTATTCTGTACCTCATTCAGTCTGTATAATAATGAATTAAAATTTAATTTAAATTTGCTGTGTGAAAGTCAGCCGAGTGGGGATAAGATTGTTTGAGTGGGATTTCAAGACAATTCGAATGGAAATTTGGTATAGCACTGGATAGCTTAAGGGGGAGAAAAACAGAAACTGAAGTTTCTGTTAAAAAAACGTGGCCAAGTACATGTTGCTGAGAATCCCCCTCTCTTAAAAAATGGATGAGATAATTCGAAGAATTGCCAAGAATTTGAACTATTCTGCGAGGGCTGATGAGGAGGACAAGGAACAAATACGAGTAGATGGCAGATTATTTAGTAGGAAAAATTACAAACTTGGCCTCTTCAATCCGAAGTCATTGATGAAAATCGCAAAGGCCAAGTTTCTAATTTTTCCTACTAAATCATCTGCCATCTACTCGTATTTGTTCCTTGTCCTCCTCATCAGCCCTCGTAGAATAGATCAAATTCTTGGCTCCTTCGAATTATCTCATTCATTTTTTAAAAAAGGGGGATTCTCAGCAACATGTACTTGGCCACCTTTTTTTAACAGAAACTTCAGTCTCTGTTTTTCTCCCCCAGATTTCATTGTTTTTTTTTTAAGTTTTCGGAATATTCTTCGGTTGAGATCACACTAGCCGGACGAAATAAGTGAGAACAGGAAACTGGGAACAGGAAACAAAGAAAAGAGTCCTCCTATCAATTTTTTCGAAAATTTCCCCTCCGCATGGATGAATGACCGAATTATATACTCACGATTTCTCTAAAGTGTGTAGAATTAAGATACCGAAACTTTTTTATTTGGAAATATTTATTCGAAGAATCCATAACTGTTGGAAAAAAAATTATTGAAAATAAAAAAGATGAAGAATGATACGTCTTCATAAAAAAACTTTTCCCTGCATATAATAATCCCGAAAAGGAACTAGTGCGATAAATAATCGCCAGGATCATTAAATGCACGAATAAATAATTGAGGAAATATTTATTCGTGGAATTATTAAATTCCGACGACATTATCATTGCGAATGGAAAATTAGGAGAAACTGAAGATAATGAGAAAAATAAGAAAGCGCATTGAACTATGAAAGAAAAAATAATTTTCAAAATTGTTCAATGTAGGAATTAAATTGGAATGAATGAATAATCAGTAGGCCTATCAATTTTGGGGTAATTATAATTTCAAAAATAAATTTTAGACCGATTAGATTTTCTGGAAAATGGGAATTTTCCCGAAAAAAAAATTCTTTTTTCTACCGCGAACCCGTTGTTAGGACTGGAATTGGTCCAAGAGTAGGTTCTTTGGGTTTATCTGTAGAGATACCCTCTACAGTGAATAGATACTGCAACTCGGTGGTTTATTAGAAAAAGTATAAATATTTATTTGATTTAAATGATTAATCAATATCCATTATGTATAATAAAATATGATGATAACAGGTACCAGTCTCCGAGGGGACTGGTACAATGACACACTGTCGTGTCTGCTGAGAACTGACCTGTCGAACATCAGTGAGTTCGATTCTTATAGTCAATTATCAGTGTCACATTGCAACATGATTATACATGCAGCAATAAGACGCTGAGTCAAATAATATGTGAAGTAAGTTGAACTCATTAATGTGTTCAACTTCTTCACTGTAATTATGAAATAATTGAATAATATTAAATAATGCTTATGGGGCATAACATTCCTCCCCCCCAGGGAAGAAAATTATTATCCCTAATAATTTTCTCTTTCTATAGACGAAAACATGCCTCATATAGTTAAAATTTTACAATTTGTCTTTACAAATTTTACATTTCAAAATCGTTTTTCGCTCATACACTCTCACTACACATTTTTCTTTCAACTTACGTTCTGGAAATTTGATTAAATATATATTAATTTTTTTTCATTTTTATTTTCTTTTAATGCAATTTTGCAATTTTATTCAAGATCTTTATGGAAAAAAAACTCGGGAGTCTCTACTTTTCTCGACACTTTGGATCGATTTCCAATGTCGAGGTCGTATTATCTATGCCTCAATATCTCCCTTTCTGGATGCACGAATTTTGCAAGGGACCAGCCCTTTCGAGATTATGCGCCCTTAAATATCCGGACTTCCGGATACATTAATTTTCTGATGAATTTTATTCTCAAATGTTGTGATTATATACATATGTATTTTTTTTTGTTTCAACGATATTTGCAGAATCTTCAGATACTCTTCTAGTAACTCTTTAATATAGACGTTGGAGTACCAAAAATCGTCTAGTTGACTGTTGATTATTTTTTTTTTTTTTTTTACATGATCAGAATCTATTTTTTCTAATTTCTCTCCTCCGTGGAAGAAGTTCAGGACTTTGCTTATCGACCAAAATTCACTATCAAAGATGGTTGTCTGATTCTGACTATTTTTTTAAGATCTCAAAATATGAAAAATAGTTGAGTACATTATCTTCCCGAATTGATGAAGTTGAATGGCCTTTGACGTAAGAACCTTTGATTTATTTTTCCTCATGGAACTTGTCCTCATCCTTATCTATTCACTTGGTCAATTAAATAGACGCCTGCTGTTGAATGCACATGATTCTGCTCACGACTCTGATGAGTCCAAATTTTTCCTCTTTACGAACAATCGTACCAATGAAATGGATGGTACCAATGGAATTTAGATATGGTGGTTATATTTTCTACTCAGTGTCTTCTCTCTCCCTGAAAAGACGAAGTCTGAGTTCATTCAATACTCTTCAAGCTCCGCGCCCTTGTTACGTGCCTGAATTTTTTTTTTTTTTTTTTTTGAACTCAAAGTACTTTTTGACTTGAATTATTTCTCCTCAAATTATCCCCTCCGAAGTCTTCTTCTGTCAAAAAGCCTTCAGACGATTCAGATGAAGTAAAATCAATTTCTCATGTTCCTCCTTTAATTTTTCAAACGAGATTTCATCAATTTCATCTCCACGATCGATCTTATAATTTCATTTTATGAAACTCGATGATGTCGTAATTCTTTAACTTCTTACTCTGAATGAAATGTTCTTTCCTCAATGAAATAGTCTCATCTTCTACCAAAATCCTAGATACTTTCTTTATGTTTGATGAGAAATGAAATCTTCTTGTTTTTGCACTCACGAATGCACTCATATTATTCGTATACCTGTTGTTTCCCAGTATTTCTTGGGGTTGGTCAGTATCTGAATGTCAACCAATGCAATGACTTCACCTTGAATTGAATGCTTACTCAGAAAATTTCGACACCATCCTTTTCCGGATTTACACTGAGTTCGCATTATGTAATCGACTGAATTTGCAATTATTCATTTCCCAAATACCAACTTATTTTCATGTTGTACTGATTCGATCATCCATAATATTAGTCGTAGTTGTGTATTCCGTAAGAGAATGAATGTTTCGATGCTACTTTTCGTGTGAGATGTCCATTGAAGATGGACCAATTTTTTCAATTTTCTGATACCAAATGATTGGTGCAATCAACAATTTCCTCAATAATTGTTTCCTTGAATATCGTCCGTTTCCTCCCAGCATCCGTATAAGATCATTTGATTCGATAAATGATTCAGATTTTTCTTTTCAGATAAATGAACTGATTAAACTCAATTTCTCGTGTTGCTCGTTCAACACTTTTAGAAAATTCAGCTCCATATTGATCTTATAATTCCTGCTTTGTGGATTTGACGATGTTGTAATCCATTTGATTCATTATCAACTAAAGACAAATACGGGTTATTGAACTACTATCTTAGCTCACATTCCATTTTGTGGGATGTAACTCATATACCCATTTTAGGAAAAATGGATATATTTAACGACTGCTGAATTTCAGCTCGTTCCTCATTGATTTGTCCTTTCAAACTAGATGAAAATATTTATGTTTCATTGTGTTGTTCGAAACTCAGCAAAATCCAAATCCACAAGCAGTTGACATGTTTTGAAATCTATGAATTAGTCTCTCGTTAATGTGGGAGTAGTCTTCTCTTGTTATTGAAACTCTTGGATATTCTGAATATATGATTCATTGCTGATCAATGTGATGACCTTAACCTTCCGCAAATGAAAACTGCTTGTCTGGTTCTTTTTCCAATATATGTGCACTCAGCTTGTCTGCATAAATTAATCCTCCTTGAGATCTTGGTCGGTATTTCAGTGGTAATTCAGCCTCGTAAGATCCTTCAATAATCTCCAAATCATTTCTCGGAATTTCGGAATTCTGAATTTAAGTTTTCCTCTGTACAAATAACTGGATTTTCAGTCATTTCTTGTAAATTATCTCGATCTTCTCTTGCTGATTTTCCTCTACACAGTTTGATCTTCTTTCAGCTCTGGATTAACTTGTTGTCTATTCATGCATCTTCTACGTTCTCATATCTTACGGAAACTGAAGCTTGTCCCATTTATTCGTAGAACTTTTTCTAGCTTGGCTTGTACCTTAGAATCTTTTCATTGAAAGGAGTTCCCTCCGAAAATCCCTTCTGATCATAGAAATTCATTGGATACTTCGTGAAAACATGTCCCAATTCTTCTCGGATAATTTTCAAAATGATGACTTTCCCCAAAGTCAAGATTTTTTTTTTTGTTAGCAATCTCTTGAATTACATCGGCGTCGTCTATTATTGGAACTCCATTATGTAATTTCTCAATCTGGGTGATGAAACTATAGCGCCAGATCTACTGAAAACGTTGTCTGTTTTCTGAGTTGTTGGGAACTCAAGATGACATTTTTTTTCCTCTATGTCAATTACGCTGGCTGATTTCATTATTCATTGTGTTTGTGTACACACTTTAGGATTTCGCTTGATTCCGTATGTCATGATGCGATGAATCTTTCTTGACTGCTGGCGGAATTTTTATAATCTTTGAGCTGACTCATCTGTTTGTCAGTCAGTGAAATTGTTTATATTTCTTGCTGTACTACATTCATTGTTTTCGGCTGTCGCAATATGTGATGACATCGAAATTCCAACTCATGTATTTGACTTGCGACACTGACGATTACTCAATAAGCAATGTTTGAATTTTCCCAGAATTTTTTCCGTCAAACTTGTTATCTGGTTGATTAACCTCTTGATTATCCTGGTCTCTTGGTAAGAATCTACACTCTGCAGTAGTGCGTTCTTCTTTTGTTCAAGTGAAACCATTCTTGAACCTGGTCTGACGTCATTGTGTGTCTAATTTCATTCCTGCGACGTCTTTGTAACATTGTCCCTTTTTTACTGAAAGATTCAAGGTTTTGAATGTTGTAGCCACATTCTCACCTATATTTCCTTCCTCATTGCTTCCTTTTCAGTGTCAAACCCTGACCTATTTCATGCTTCGTCGTTACTGCTGAGTTATGCACTACGACTTGCTCGAAGTTCTGTGCTCTTAATTGATGCTCAGAACATTGAATTAGTTATTTTAAACATAATCCAAAAGCAAATCTCGGCCATACTCATAGCTCTTTCTCCAACACGAGCTGTAAGTGAGCTAACGATCTCATCTATTCCTTGTTGAAGGCTACTAAATACCGATATAGTTCCTTCAAGAATTTCGTACTCTGATTTTGCTCACTTTTGTACTTTTGCACTCAGGCTCTACCAGAGTTATAAAACTTTTCTCCTTTTGCAATTTCTTGCGACATGGTCCAATAGACCACAATTGAAACAATCTTCTCCAGATGATTGTCTCCCTATGTATCAACTGTTATTTCCCTGAGAATGTCTAGCACTCTCAGTAGACTGATATCTTCCCCCGAATTGGTGAGAATGTTTTCCTTTGCCGGTTGGCACTGAAGAGCTCGCACTTCCTGTACTATGCTCAAATTTCAAACTATGGATATCACTATTTCTTGTCGTCTTGACTAGTGATTCCCTAGACACTGGTACGTCTACCAAGTGTCCATCTGTGACTGGATCCTTTTTTCAAAGACTTGACATACTGGTCCGTGACGTTGGCACTCCAACCATATGTCCATTTGCTATTGACACACTGGCCAAAGCATCTTCAAAAACTGACATACTTGTCAACGACGTGGGTATTCTAACCGTAGGTCCCAAAAAATACTGACATACTTGTCAACGGCGTGGGTATTCTAACCGTACGTCCCAAAAAATACTGACATATTTGTCAACGACGTGGGTATTCTAACCGTACGTCCCAAAAAATACTGACATACTTGTCAACGACGTGGGCCCCGTCTAACTAAACTTTGTCTCCGTTTGAGACGTAACTCCTTCAGGTTCTAGTGGAAATCATCTATGATTCTCCTCCCCCTTCCGGAGACTCGATTTTAACTGGATTAACAGCTTAAAATCCTCCACTATTCTTTTGAATAGATTTGGTGCTCCAAAAAGTCGCTTAGTACGATTCGAATCTTCTCTTGTTGGATAACAAGTATGACGTGAGAGGTTAAGAATGACAAATGTTATGTCATTCAATGCTAGTTACTTTCAACCATAGCTGAGCTTTCACTGCCAGTAACCTCTACGATATTCTGTCCGACGATAGACTTGTTTCCTCCTTGAAAGTGAGGTGGTTTGAGTCCTCTTCTCTTGGTCTATCTAGCGATAGTCTATCCGAAGATAGTTGCTCTCATGATGAAAGCGATTTTTCCAAAGTTCACCAAGTTATTCTCATACTCACTGTAGTCGTCGGCAATGGTTGATCAGTCCTTGCCTTCGAAGAAATCCGCTGCCACCAAATGTTAGGACTGGAATTGGTCCAAGAGTAGGTTCTTTGGGTTTATCTGTAGAGATACCCTCTACAGTGAATAGATACTGCAACTCGGTGGTTTATTAGAAAAAGTATAAATATTTATTTGATTTAAATGATTAATCAATATCCATTATGTATAATAAAATATGATGATAACAGGTACCAGTCTCCGAGGGGACTGGTACAATGACACACTGTCGTGTCTGCTGAGAACTGACCTGTCGAACATCAGTGAGTTCGATTCTTATAGTCAATTATCAGTGTCACATTGCAACATGATTATACATGCAGCAATAAGACGCTGAGTCAAATAATATGTGAAGTAAGTTGAACTCATTAATGTGTTCAACTTCTTCACTGTAATTATGAAATAATTGAATAATATTAAATAATGCTTATGGGGCATAACACCGTAAATTCGCCAATTCATGGGAATTTCATATGAGAATGCATTCGATGTTTTTTTTATTTCTATGAATGTGTCAAATAATATTTTCGGGGAATTCCCAATTCTTATAAAATTGGTCCAAAATATATTTTTGAAATTATGATTACCTCAAAATTTATAGGCTTATTAATCATTCATTCATCCTAAATTTAATTCCTCCATTGAACAATTTTGAAAATCATTTCTTCGTCCATACTTGAAACTGATTTTTTATCGTTCTCATTATTTCTAACTTCTCCTAATTCTCCATTCGCAATCAGAAAATGCGGGAGCGTTTTGCGCCATGTGTACGTTTAGAACGTGCACTGGCTAACTATACTTTTACTATTGGACAGTTTTTTTTTATTTTTTTAATTACGCCTCCCCCCTCGTCACAAAAAATACTAGACCTTGATTGCAATATTTGAGTGGAGAAATGAACCTTCTTTGTTTGAAAAAATAATTTGTTTATTTATAAAAAAATATTTTGATGTAAGCCACGCCCCATCCCGACGTTTTCGGTTAAAAAGTTTCTCGGTGAGACATTTCGTTGTAACGTTGGCTGCATTCGGCTGGCTGAAATGAATTGGTGAGACATTTTTTCTTAACGTTGGCGGCACTGACTATAAATGTATAGCCGTCAAAACAACAACAGTGCACCCTAACCTCAAAAAGTTCAAAGCAATATAAACCGTGTTAGGCAGTTTCTCAAACGGAAAAAAATATTAATTTATAAAAAAATATAAATTAATGAGAGAAGTTGATGGAAAAAAATTACAGCTCATATTAATATGAGACAATTGTATTGGAATAATTGAGTGATTCAAAAAAAAAAAAGAATGCAATTGGCTACAGATAAAATCATGGAAAAAAATATTCTGAGGTTTATGAAGGTCCAATAATACTAATAATTGAAAATGAGAAATTCTATAAAAATTTTCAGTTAATTACTTAAATATCATACCAAAATTCGAAGTAATTTTGTAGTTTAGTTTTTGAAAAAAAAATATTTGAATTTATAAATTTTACACGGGGAGATTAAAAAAAGGACGGGATCTTCCATACCCCTCGCGCGGTACAGCAGATTTCATGCTAATCCTATCGGCTTCCCATATCTTTCTGTACAAAATTTGGAACTTCAAATATTTTTTTCTTGAAAACTTCGCTCCAAAATCAATTCAAATTTGAGCAGGACATTCCTTATGATATTATTAATTCATTATTGAGAATTCAATTAGAATGAGGTGATACTGATGTTCGAAATTCCTGAAAAAATTTAATTTCTACATAATTTTATGAATTTTCGATCATTTTTTTTTTCATTCAATGCTTTTTTCACTACATGATAATAATTATATTATACATAAAAACAGCGTTCTAATCTGTCACATAAAACTGATCCTCAAAAAATTGCGTAGGTTTCTGCCAAAGCATCACACGTAATTTTCTCTCTTTTTTTTAATCCCTTCCACCTATTTCTTCGAATTTTCATTATTTTCAGAATAAATTGGAAACTTAGCGAGATGGAACAATTGTGCCTGAAGTCTTTTTTGCCGAGAATTCTAAGAGCATAAAAAAGTATGAGGGAAAAAAACATACCTCTGTTAGTTTCCGAGATAATTTTTAAAAAATATTGAAAAAGATATTTTTCTCTGCTTTACCTCTCCAAAGAGTACAGACACTCTTTGACCTCTCGATTATTAAATTTGTAGTTTTCTGACAATATTTCAAAATCTAAGCGAGATAGAGTGATCTTACCTGAATTCTTTTTCGTCGACAATTTTTAGAATTACAAAAAAAGATTAGGACAAAATTGCTCTATTCCACTTAGTTTCCGAGTTATTCTAAAACAAGTGGGAACTTGCTTTGATTATAGTTATCATTATAGTTTTATCTGCTAAGTCATTAACAAATCAGTTCCGAATGGTTCCCCTTTCCATTAGTGAACACTGAATTTTGAATATTCCCCTAATAATGATCTGAATGAAATCGACTGAGAATTCGTTTTGAACTTTAAGATAATTCTGAAAATTGAAATTTCAAAAAATTACCTATACTTTGAAAACAAGCTGCAGATGAAGCTTCTTCATGCAATATTAATAGAATTGAAATATCTCAAGAACTGATGACGAGAAAAATCTGAAAGTATTCATGCAGTTAGATGACATAGTGTCTTATATTATCTTCAATCTGGATGAAATCGATTAGAAACTTATTCTAAGTTTAAAAAAGAATGAAAAAATTGAAATTTCAAAAAAACGCTCATATTTGAGAAAATGTTGCTCTAATTTTGTCCAGTAACAATCCCAGGCAGTAGATTGAGAAAACCAATATATGAGCTGAATTTGAAGTTTCTATCTTGATTGTTCTGATTGTTATAGAAGCAACAACATTATCATGAGAAACTATGAAAATCGACATAACTTAAAAACTAAGCTTGTGAAAAAGCTGGAAAAATTCACGCAGTTACAGGATATGATATCAAATGTTATAAATTCATCTGGACGAAATCGGTCGAGAAATTTTCAAGAAATTGATTTTTTTGAAAAAATCCAAAATTCATCATTTCTCAAAAAATACTGAATGAGTTCCAAGCGACAAGGTCTCAAAAGAAAGCATTTATCAAGACAAATATACTGTGAGAACATCAGATTTTCAGTTTGAAATTTTACCTTTTCACAGTAAAAAAAAATCCACCAAGACATATATACCTGCACACAGACATTTTGTCCAAATATCATTTTCAGACTCTCTACATCATTTCAAGTGATTTGCAACAAAAAAATCCAAATCGGAAATTCTCACGTTTGTTAAGCTTCCATCCGCAAGCAACAAAAAAAATAACTAAAATTTGAAATCGAATTCTTTTTTTTTTTTTAATTTTTAAAAGTTGAGAATTCGCATCCGTGAGATTGACGATTTTCTTCGGGTGATGAGCGCGGCATCGCACGTTTTGAGTAAAGTGCAACGTTGCCAATAACCATTAACGACTCGAAGTGCCAGCCATTTTCATACGCACAAATCGAGTGACGTGGCAACACGGTGGAAAGAATTTCCACTACGATTCCAGTCGCGTCATGAGCAGCGCGCCACATTCCGGAATCGGATCCACAAGAAATTATTCTTTCATACCAAAAGAATATATTCCACAGAAAAAAGGTCTTTTTCGATTCGCAACATTATTCAAAAAGGATTCCAAAAGTTTCAACTTGATATTTTTAGTCTATTATTCGATATTTACGTTTTAGTACAGAGTGCGGCGTCACGCTCATAGCGCGGGTTCTCAAGGATTAAGATTCTCAAGATCTCAAGACATTTAGCATTTGAGAAAAAATATCACGAGATTCCATAAGTCCTGCGTCCGAATATCTAGGTTTTTTACGATATTGTAAGAATGACGATATCCAAAATGACGCAAAAGGAATGAAATATGGACCGACAAATTATTAAAAATAAAAAAAATGTGCCATGTGCACGTTTAAAACGTGTTGTTTGGCAAGCCAAAAACTGAATCAGGGTTGGCTGTGCAAATAATAGATGAATGTGCAGAAAAATGAGGTGGCAAATCAAAGATTCAAAAAATATTACGCAAAAGAATGGGAATAAAATCCAATGATAGGGAAAAATATAAAGGAGGCAAGGAGAAATTTTCAATTCAACTTATCTATCTGTAATTGCAGCAGTAAAGACGGAAAAATAGGTCTTTCTACGTAAGAAAATAGCTTTGTCTTTCCACTATTGGTAAAAATGCACATGGCGTGCCCGGTTTTTTTCAAATAGATCAAATCATTCTGTAACGTAATGAAGATGATGATGATTACACATCATTTTCAATAAACATGTATGAGAAAAAGCATTTGTTCCATAGTATCACACACTCATCAATATGAAATAGAAAAATTAGTTGAAAAGTTAGAAAGGGATGAATATAACCTCAACCAGTTGTTCTTTAAATTGGTATTTGATTCATGGAAAGTTCATAGATTCATGAGAATCTTGAAATTATAAACATTTCCTCATCTGGAAATCAAGATGATGATTTGGTGACTGACCTAGCCTTTATTAAGATAAGTCGTTCTATGATTATACAGAATTCTATTTGAAAAAAACCGGGCGCGCCATGTGCATTTTTACCAATAGTGGAAAGACAAAGCTATTTTCTTACGTAGAAAGACCTATTTTTCCGTCTTTACTGCTGCAATTACAGATAGATAAGTTGAATTGAAAATTTCTCCTTGCCTCCTTTATATTTTTCCCTATCATTGGATTTTATTCCCATTCTTTTGCGTAATATTTTTTGAATCTTTGATTTGCCACCTCATTTTTCTGCCCATTCATCTATTATTTGCACAGCCAACCCTGATTCAGTTTTTGGCTTGCCAAACAACACGTTTTAAACGTGCACATGGCGCATTTTTTTTATTTTTAATAATTTGTCGGTCCTGATATAACATCGGACTGTTAACAAGTCCACGCATGAATATTTCCTCAATTATTTATTCGTGCAATTAATAATCCTGGCGATTATTTATCGCCGTAGTTCCTTTTCGGAATCAGTACATGTGGGGAAATTTTTTTTATAAATGCATGTCATCGCCTTAGAGTTACAGGGTCGTAGGGGCCATTTTTCTCGATTTTTTTCTCCAAAATAACAAAAAGGCGTATCTCCACTATTATTGCTCCAATAGCCTCTGACGCAATATTAGTAAAAAAATAAAAAATAATAACATATAGGCGTAAGTACCACTGACTAATAACAAAGGGGCGTAAGTGCCGGAGATACTTCATTTTCACTTCAACTTTAAAAATTAAATAGCGTTTAAAAAGAAAATAACAAAGGGGCGTAAGTGTGGAGATACGTCCCTTTAATTTTAAAATTGATAGTTACGCCACTTTGTTATTTTTATTTTCAATTATCCAAATAATGCTCCAGAGGCCATAAAAAACATTTTGGAGTGATAAATGGACATACGCCCCTTTGACACCAGAATTTCATGTTTTCGGCACTTACGCCCCTTTGACTCTCAGGCGACGATGTCATTCTCCATTTTTTTTATTGACAATAATTTTTTGTTCAAAAAATTACGGATTCTTTGAATAAATATTTCTACACAAGAAAGTTTCGGCCTTTTAATTTTACTGCATTCAAGAATTCTCCAGTACATCATTTTCGTCCAAGTTAGCATTGGGACTTTTTTTCGAGCAGTTTCTTATATCGACTTTTTTTTCGGCTAGTCTGACCTCAACCCATCTTCTTCAATGAATTCCCGAAAGTTGATAATTACTTACCAGCGAATGGTAATTTTTTTTTACCGACTTTCGGATTTTACTCCGGTTTAATCGATAGAGATTGGCTGTCAACGAGAGAGACAGTAGTGCCAACTTTCTAAGAGAAATGTGGCTTCGAGATAATGTAATTGGCAAAAAATGTTTCCGGGGCCGTTGCTATGGGGCGTTTTTAGTTAAATATTGATTTAGAAAAAAAACAAAAATCACCATTCGAATACTCGATGGCGAATTAGGTGATGTAGCTAAGGCTATTTTTTGCGTAACTCGTCCCGTTTTTGAGCAATTGAATAATAAAGAAGAAAGAATAGTGGAGGGGGAAGCTCCTTCGAGAATATATACGCTCAGCGCTCGGCCCTTCAACATGTCCTCGGCCGATACGCTATCGCGTATCTAGATCGGTAAAGCGCCCGACCCGACATTGAAACATCCTGGGTTCGACTCCCAGTGCAGGACTATCCAGTTTTTTTCTCGGAAAATCTTTGAATATGGGATCGGTATGTTAATATACATATTTACCGCACATGGTAAATATTTACTTTGACATATCTATTCTGTACCTCATTCAGTCTATCTAATAATGAATTAAAATTTAATTTAAATTTGCTGTGTGAAGGTGAGCGGAGTGGGGATAAGACTGTTTGAGTGGGATTTCGAGACAATTTGGATGGGAATTTGGTATAGCACTGGATAGCTTAATCGGTGGAGCACCCAACGCGACATCGGAAGATCCTGGGTTCGACTCCCAGTGCAGGACTCTCCAGTTTTTTTCTCGCCAAATCTTGGAATATGGGATAGGTATGTTAATATACATGGGCGATTCCATCAATTATCGAATAGAATTTCGGTTCCAAATTTTGGAGGGCGACTTTTCGGTCCTCATCGATTACAACCATTAAAATGGAGAAAATCCTAAATTCAAAACCATTTTGCCCCACTATCGAAGCGAAAATCAATGAATTTTGATTTTTGCATCAAAATTTTCTCTTTGGAATAACGTGAGTAGCTGAATGAAAACAAAAATACAAAATATAGATTTTCATCGAAAATTTTCTGAAAAAAATATCCTTTTTCGTCTTTGTCCTTGTTTTTGAGGTGAAAATGCTCTTTGAAAACTTTAAATGCTTGTTTCGAATCGTTCCACAAATTTTTTTCAATTTTTTTCTGAAAATTTGCTACAAACTTCATGATTTTTGGCCCCTGCTCTTGAAAACCCCGGTGCACATATGGTGCAACATCCATCTTTTCAACTTGCATTCATTGTTGGTACCTAATAAGTATCAATTTTCAAATTTTTAATCAGTCGCCTGGGTTTTCAAGAGCAGGGACCAAAAATTATATCGTTTCTAGCAAATTTTCAAAATTTTCAGAAAAAAATAAAAAAATTGAGAGAAAATTTGGGGAACGATTCGAAACAAGTATTTGAAGTTTTCAAAGTGCATTTTCACCTCGAAAACAAGGACAAAGACGAAAAAGGATATTTTTATCAGAAAATTCAGAAAATTTGCGTTGAAAATCTATGTTTTGTATTTTTTTTCATTTAGCTACTCACGTCATTTCAGAGGAAGAAAATTTTGATGCAAAAATCAAAATTCGTTGATTTTTGCTTTGATACTGGGGTAAAATGGTTTAGAATTTAGGATTTTCTCCATTTTAATGGTTGTAATTGATGAGGATCAAAAAGTCACCCTCCGAAATTTGGAGTCGAAATTCTATTCGAGAATTGGTGGAATCGCCCACATATTTACCAACAGTTTTCTTCTTTTTCCTTTTTCTCATTTTCGTGGATGTAATCGGTTGACACTTGTCAATTGAGCTTGAACTCTACCACCTTGATGTAGAGTTATGAAACATCATAACTCTACATCAAGGTGGTGTTGTTATATCTCTTTAAAACTGCAATACTCTGCCTGAGTGCAAATGAGCTTCATGTCTTAGTCATCGTTTCTGGCTCAATTTACTACTCGAGATAGAAAATGAGCGAGATAAGATGACTTTGGAAACAAGAAAATGCATTAGCGGCATGTGTAATGACAGGTATGTAATTGAAATGAGTTTACAGAGGAGTGCTGAGAGATTATAGCTGAAAATTACAATGATCGAAGTCATACCAGAATTTAAAAAAAATGAAGAGTGCAAACAAAATGTGCATTCTTGAGACCATACGTATATTGGATGATATTCTTGAGAATATGACTTGTTCTCTTCTATCCTGTAATTTGACATTAAATTTCATTCGTAACTTTTTATAAAAAAAAAAAAAAAAAAACAAATTAAACATATTGCGTTAAATACCACGTGTGAGTGGGAGGTTTGCCTCCATTGACCGAACCCAAGGCAAAACACGTGAAAACAGTGGAAGGCGCTGGAAAGAAATTGCGACAAGATTGCAAGAAAAACTAAAAAAAAAGGTTATAAGAAAAATAATTTAAGACTCTTGAAATGAGACTCGAAGAACGTGCCTGGAGGGCGTGTAGGGACTCTCAGTCGGCTTTTTCTATCTGACCCTCACTATATTTTTTGTAGCTCTGGACGCTGCCACTAGTCTGCAGCGCAAGGTAATCCATATAAACGGGTTATGGTTGACCAAACTATACGGGCCTATGATCTGGTTGAATTGATCGTTCTACGAGACTCGTGTAGTGAACATCCTGCAGCAGGAAAAAAACCTCTAAATTTTCCCATATACTCAGAGATGCTGTATTTAATCACAAACGTTTCAATCATTCCAAGAGTATAAAAGAAAGGACATAAATGATTGAATTGCAACAGCCTCTGTGAATATGTCAAACGCTTTTCTGTTATTTACACTGTTCAGAAATTCTAATGATGTGATGTGTCTCGAGGATTGAATTTTTTGACTCGTCTTTACCATTCCCTGGGTCCTTTTAACGCGTGATCTCTTCGGCTATTTTCAATTATCCCGTTCTCTCTTTATAGTTGAAAACATCCCACAATGCCCATGGGAGACAGCTCTTCGAGCTGCACACGAGCTCGTAAATTAGCCACCAATCGGAACAACATTGAAGAAAAAGGGAAAAAAGTATATTTTAAATGTACAGAAATATATAGTTTCTCTCCCCACGTAGAAATTGACGTGAGAGAATTTGAATGTCTCAGTAAGAATAATCGTTAGAACTACACACAGTGATGTTTTTATAGACTTGCCTACGAAAAATATCTATTAACACGCGTGTTACGTGTCAAAGGTTAATTTTGTTTATCGACGAGTGTGCTTCCTCTCTTTCACTCCTACAGCATTAACTTCTATTATCTCGTGAATTATCGTCGTGCCTCTTATTGTAATTGCTTTTATACCGTGAGGTAGGTTATCGAGTACGATCTCACTCTGCTATGGATGCTGCATGAGCCTCACACTTCTGCAGGATAATGTAATTACTCGTTGGATCATTTTAGGGATAGTGTCTGTAACGGTATTATTGGCTCAATGTAATATTCTCAAGGTAATTCCATCCAATGTTACTGTTCTATCAATTTTAGTTTGTGAATTCTAGATCAAGACTCTGGCAATTGAAACAGTTATGGAGAGGTAAAATGGGATGAATCGATTTGTTCACTCAGTAGTTGTTCGAGAATATCTCGTAAACTGAACAAGGTAGGGCAATTTTGATGGAACATTCTTTGGCAGCTCTTGAAATCCTCTTCAAAAAAAAGTTCAACGAAAGCTACGTTATAACGCTTACTTATCGAGATATTGTTCAACAGAGATGTTAAAAAAATCGACTTATCTCTGTTTCACCTCTTTACTACTAAATTATTAGAATTAATGAAATGTAGGAGGAATTATCATTCTTATTGTTATTATCGCTTTTTATCCACCTTCCAATCTATCTGAAAGAGACACATTTTTATTTGATTTTCTTTCAATATTACCTACTTGTTCATGAGTTAATACGTAAAAAAATTCGATTTTTCATGGTCTGACTCAACGAATTGATTTTAATAGGAACTCATTGGGATAGTGATGATCATCGATGATCGATCCTCGTCAATTGTGAATTTATGTATTTGAATTTCCGTAATACTTCCGTAAGTTCAATCACCACTTCACTTCGGATATTGGAGAAGTGTGAATTGCGCACTGGAAAATAAACTCAAAGATATTGCTAGAAACCATTAAACTGATGGAATATATTTGGCAAGGGTGAAGAGATATGAAAGGCATGATCCGAGATTACGTTCAGGTATCGTAATCACTTGGACACAAGGGTGACTAATAGTACCAACCATCCACTCCGTGTACCAACTCCGTACTTGGGGCTACTTTATGTATATTTGAACCTAGTTGGACCTATATAGACACGTTGATGCAGTGTAACGGTCTTTTCAATATCCTCAAACTGTCTAAAGCTATATACTCTCAATGATGAAATTGAACGGTAGTAACTATTGATAACTGTAATAAATCCCCTTTAATTGCCAATTAGCGTTTCACAAGACGCAACAATAGAATGAAATGAAAAATACAAGGTAGTTACCTGAACTACGGTAGTCTGTAATAACATATTTATACTCAGTTATTAAATTCATAATCTTCAAATTAGGAATGAACGCGGATAGAAATTTCTCCGCTCGAATCTGGGTTCACCACTCATATCAAAGTTGAAAATGGACCGGAGGCTCTCATCTCAATTTCAGTGTGGAAATAATTCTTCATAAAACAATCAGTAACAAAATCTTCCCAATATCAATATTTAACTCATGAGAGGCGTTCGTACGTGGAGGTCAAATTGTTTTTGCGCGAAGTAAGCTTAGTGTTTTACGGAAAACGACCAATAATTATTTTTCTCATCTCTCATAGTTTGCCGGAAAAATGTTGAAGAAGATAAAAAAATCAGACCTTGTTCCATCAACTCGAAAATCGTACATCCAATTCTTTTGAAATTTAAAAAAAGCTTCTCGAAGATATGAGTCAGGAAGATCAAAGCTTCGTAGCTTTTTGGAAATAATTGTAGTGAGATAAATACAAATAAAACTTGATCTTGTAGAATTAATTATTTCAGAGCTTTTCCACTGAGATCCGGTTTGTTAGAGTATGAATTATGGCAATGCACTGTAAGTATTGCCTCTGTGATAGATGGGATCTTTGGGAAAATGTTGGAAGAGAAATATTAAATACTCGAATAATTATAAGATAGTATTCCAATCCATGGAGTGTGAACCCTTTGGATAAAGACTGCCCGAGTATGAATTGACGACCGGGACAAGACAGGCCCAAGACACATTGCTCAAGATGTTGAGAGCTGATCACTCGAGTCAAAATTTCTTCAACTTCGATTCAAGTCTCTCCTAGCCTGTTTGAACGTATTTCAACGTAAAGTCAGTACATGGAGAGAAAAGTATAGAAAAAATTTTCATTTCATGCCGGTAGTCCTGTATTACTCAGCATTTCTGACAAATTTTACAAGAAAGCTCTGGGAATAATTGAGGACCAAGTGATTGGAATTACGAATCTGCTTGGATACTTTTTGGAATATGAACGGTCTTTTGTAGCGAATGCTACAATCCACAACATCAAGAAACCGAAATTATCAGCACAGCTGGTCGGATAGCTCAGTGGCAAAGTACCCAACTGGAAATCAAAAGGTCCACGGTTCGATCCTGAGCCATGGCAACCTTTTTCCATAATAATAACAATTATTTTACACCACCATCCGACGAGCAAAACCATTGAAGAGATGTCGCATCCAGGTGGCACAAAATGACAACAGAGAAATTCCTTCAAATGGTGACCCCGAACGTCAACGAACATTTCCGAGCATCTGGAAAACAACAGTGCCACACAATGGCACCACTGACAAAGCTACAACACCGAGGACTGCAGCCTCAGTGTTCATCAAATATCGCAGGCATCCACCAATCCCTTCATAACTTGGGTGACGACTCAAGCCTGGAGTGGGGAGGAAAACACAAAAAATGACCAATGGTCTCGACACGTGAACATCGCAAATGTCGCATTAGCCACCGGTAGAGCAGACTTCGCCCAAGCCCCATGGTCCACGGTGACGCACGAAGTCTCCCGAGCACAGCAGCACCCAGCTTCGAGGACTACTCAGCTGTGGCCCATACACACATGAGGAAGAGATGAAAGTAGCCTCATGTCATCACACACACAAACACAAAACACAAGACCTGCACAGAAGCTCCGCAAGACGCTAGCTTCACTTCTCTCCAACTAGGGGAGGTATGTATCGAATGCTACAATCCACAACATCAAGAAACCGAAATTATCAGCACAGCTGGTCACATAGCTCAGTGGCAAAGTGCCCAACTGAAAACCAAAAAGTCCGCGGTTCGATCCTGAGCCATGGCAACCTTTTTCCATAATAATAACAATTATCCAATTTGAAGGGATTGGGCAATTAATTGAAGAACGCATTAATTGCTTGTCACTTCAATATTTCATTTCTCAGAGAAAATTTTGCTATACAATGTATGATTCGTGATAGGCAAAAGCCAGCATTCGGGAAACGCTTCTGAATGCTGCTAGAGCTACTTGCTGAGTGCCCAGAGCGTCTTGAGCGTTCGCGCCTGGCTCTCTCCTTGGCCAACGGATTGGTCAACTGGATTGGTCCCCTGATCAGTCTAAATATCCCGTTGGCTGCTTCAAACCTCCCCCACTTTGGAGAAGTGTGGCTATACTTCTTCCTGAATTCCATGGATTTCCTTAAAACTAACTTACTTACTAATTAAAGCTTTTTTCTCAATTTTTTATTTTTTTTAAATTTTAAATACAATTTTTGATTTTAACACTAATTTAAATTGAAAATTCAGGAGTTTGAAGTGATAGAAGTTACTTGAAGTGAAAATTGAAAAATTAACGTTGGTAATTATTGATAATGAGAAAAAATAATTGATTAATTAGAGGAATTATAGAAAAAATTGTCTTTCATTGAGGGGAAAAAAATTTGAATTTTAAATAAACCTGGAGTTTCGTGTGAATAATGTGCTGAAGCAAAAAACAGACATGAAAAGAAACAAATAATAATGAAAAAAAAAATTTCCGGCTCATGATAATGGCGTAAAACGACGTCATCGATGGAGACGTTTTTCCTTGGCTGTCCTCTTGGCAGCGGATTTGCTTGCTGGTCCTGGTATTGGCCAGCGTATCCGGCAGAAGGTCCAGTGACTCCATTACCAGTCCTTGAGGATCCTGCTGGTGGCGTTGGACGATAAACCGGGACTTCCGCTGCTTCTGCAGGCAGAATGAAAGCTGGTTTCAATCTGTCGATTGATACCCAGCTCTCATCACCATTCAACAAGACCTTGAACGTCTTGGCTCTTCGCTCAATAACCTCGTGTGGTCCAGTGCATGGTGGTATTAGTGCACCCTGGTACAGGTCATTGCGCAGGAAGACATGTGTTGCATTTCCCAGCTGTTGTGGCACAAATGTCGGCTTCTGGCCATGTCTGGATGCTGTCTGTGGTGCCAACTGCCGGAACTTCTCCCTCAAGGTCCGCACGAGCTGCTGTACTGGCTGCTGATGCGGAGAAGGTAAAATGAACTCATCAGGGAGAAGAAGAGGCTTGCCGAAGATGAGTTCTGCTGGTGAAGTATTGATGTCTTCCTTGTAGACGGCCCTCATGCCCAGGAGAACCACTGGCAGAGCATCGTACCACGATTCTCCATGTGCTCCGAGTGCCCCTTCCAGCTGCCGATGCATCCGTTCAACCAGGTCGTTACTCTGCGGATGATACGTGGTGGTAGTTATGTGCCGGACCCCCCGGAACTTCGTCAGCTGTTGGAAGACATGTGCCTTAAACTGGGCACCTTGGCTGGTGGTGATCCTGGCTGGCATCCCGAAGATTGTCACCCAGTAGTGTAGAAAGGCCTCTGCAACAGCTGGGGCTGACTGATTTGTCAGCAGTATCGCCACCGGGAATCTGGTAAACCTGTCAACAATGGTAAGGCAGCATGAGTAACCTTCAGAGGGTGGTAAAGTTACCAAATCCATGTGGATATGCTCGAAACGAGTGAAGGGAGTTGAAATTCTGCTACTGGAGCTCTAGTGTGTCGTTGGATCTTGCTTCTTTGGCATTGGGGGCAAGTTTGAGCCCACAGCTTGCAGTCTTCCCTCAGGTTTGGCCAGACGAATCGTGCTGTTACCAGGCGAACTGATGCTCGTGTTCCTGGATGCGCCAGGTTGTCCAGCGACAGGAAAACTCTTCTTCGTAGAGGTTCTGGAACATATGGCCTCGGTGATCTCAGTGACATATCACAATGAAGGCCGATCCCAGAATCTGGATCAGAATCTGGATGCTCGATGAACCGGAGATCCAGCCGATGTTCTCTGGAACGAAGAAGCTGCTGAAGTTGGTCGTCTCTGGCCTGTTCGAAGTTGTTATTTTGCGCCACCTGGATGCGACATTTCTTCAAATGATTTGCTCGTTGGATAGAGATGAAAAATAATTGTTATTATTATGAAAAAAGGTTGCCATGGCTCGGGATCGAACCGTGGACCTTTGGGTTTCCAGTTGAGCTATCCGACCAGCTGTGCTGATAATTTCGGTTTCTTGATGTTGTGGATTGTAGCATTCGCTACACTTTTCTTCCGTTTTGACCAATTTTCATTGTACGTCTGTCAGAAATTATGTGAACAATTTCGAGAAATCACATGTACTCTGTTCATTTTTATTAAACTAATTTTGAATTTTATTAGAATAAATCTTTGAAGTTCTGTTCTGCGAGTACTAGTAAACAGTTGGTGAATAGATCAAATAATTTAACACGGTCCATGGGATTTCGTGTCCGGAAATCTGCTGATTTTCTTCAACCTTTTACCGCAGGCAGATCAGGGTGGCTAGGGGTAGGAAGTGGAAGCGAGCCAACGAATGTTGAACTACTGAATTCGTCAATTAATAACTTCTATTTGTTGTTGGTGCATGATTTCGTCGATTGACATAAATTAATTGTCTACGCAATTAATACGTTTGAAAAAAGATAAGTTGTTACTCTTCCACTGTTTGTTGAATGTTTTAATTGGTAAGATCACAAGGAGTCAAAATTGTTGCCAACACTAATTAACAAACTGTAAACGGTAAATCGCGGGAAGAACTACAATGTAATGATGATAATTGTTGTTTCAGCAGAACCGTCTAGATAATAAACTTAAAGCGATGCGGACTCAGTAAGAGTCCAATAACGACTGACTACTGACAAAATTTGGAAGTAACCGTAGTCTGTCGTGATTAATGGTTGCAATTCCTTTGCATGTCATATTGGCCGTAATTAATAAAGAAGGTACAAAGTAAATGAAAAACAAGCAGAAAAACAATTGTTATGTTCTCTGTGTTCAAATTTCTTCATGTTACACAAAGAGTGATTCATAATAATAGTGATATGTATCTTCATTATTCAAAAATCGCAAAACGTTTTCGTCAACGAGTATACTGAATCATTCTCAGTATTAGACTCTGAACATTTTCGGGCTTCTTCGGCAGACAAACATTCACACCGGATAACAAGTTTAGTCACGTGCATGAAAGGTGAATTCATTGTTAAGAACTAGTGGTTTTATTCACCATGTATGTATTCGTAACCTGCTCAAATAAAAAAAAATTAAGGTCTTCACAGAATATTTCGTTTTTTCCCCACCTTGTCTACTATCTGTTGATTGATGAATGAACCAATTAATTATCAACTATTCAGGAATTGAGCTTCTTAATAGAGAGAAGGAATTTTTAGGAAGTGCACAGGAAGGGTACGGATACGTTGAGGATCTCGAAAATACGTTGTTACTGCTATATCAATGCTCTACATATTTTTTCGGTCCTTCAACGTCAAAGCTGGAAGAAGTTGACAAAACTTTTACTTCCTACGTTAAAAGGCCCAACAGTTACGTTAACTTTACACTGTCGCATATACGAAGAGTTGAGACTATTCCAACGTATTCCAACGATTCGAAATAGTTCAGAAACAGCACGAAATTTCGACAAGGTAAGCTTGGATGAGTCTCGAAATGATAAAAGCTTCCTAAGGCCTTAGCATGAGCTGAGGCTTTTCTCAATACTCCGATCCAAGTAGTAAAATAACACTCAAGCCAATCATACACTACTGTACAATTTGTAACAAAACTTTTTCAATTATTTGTCTCAATTATTGCAGTCTGTTCCCTAAAGGGTATTTCTTTTATGTCCTTCAATAACCAGGTCTATTAGAGTCTATCAATTCATTCGTTCCGAGAATCGAAATTTCTTATTCATTTCATCTGATTTTATGATTACTAATGTGACGTGTAACTTCCTCGTACAGGCCAGAATTGTTGGGTGTTTGACAGAAAGAGAGAGAACTCGTTAATTTACAAAGTAACTTTATTATGTTTTGCTTGAAATTATGATACACACATGTGCTCGTTTTATTGTAGGTTAAGGCTAAAATCACAGTTGTCGTTCACTCATGCCTCGTGCTCCGGGATCGATCACGGCACCAAGAGGCTCGATAACTCGTGAGATATTGCAGAGTTACCTCGGTCAGTCATATGGAGATTTACAACACCCAACAAAAATATGTTCATTGGCGACTTACAAGCCTTCAATTGATATTCGACTAAGCCGTTCGATGAGCCCTCTCCACTAGCTCACTCTCGAAGAGCTCTTGGATGCATCCACTCGCGGTTACAGGATTTATCAAGATATTGGAGGGAGACTTTCAATGATGAGAATAGATATTGTTCAAAATGACAATATCATGTTCCTCAATAAACGATATTACAAGGGTTAGCTAGGGTGAACAAAAAATGATTTTCAAGAATTCTACCCTTCGACCTTTATACCCGAAACAATTTATACACTCCATCGCTGTGGAAAATTCATGTTACATGCCAAGTTGGAATTTTCCGACGTAGATTCGAGGTGTCTTAACGTTCTCCCTCGATCTCCGAGTTTACCGCCTGTGTTTTGAATTTTTTCCAACGTATCTCAACGTATCCCAACGTAATATCAGTATGTGCGTTGAATTAGATGGTGGCATGACAACTCTCAACGGAAGTCTCACTAGATAGTCGATTTTTTGAGGTTACCACTCGGGTTTATTGTTCGAGAAGAACAGACGTCTTTCGTCTATTTCACTTCATTTGACAGAACGATCGGTCCGGAGATTCGGTGAATAAAGGAGTCATTGGGAAAAGTAGAGGGAGGCTTGGGGCAAACCCTCAATCGAGCAGTAGGTACAGAAAGAGGGGTTCAGCAATGGGAATCGCTGCTTCACCCAATGAACTACCAAATTTTTCGTACTCTTTCTAACAATGAGAACTCTGAACTACTGATTCTTTCTTACTCGTTCGAAATGTTAGAGACTGTCAGCTGTAGTTCATATGGTCTTGAAGTGAAACTTTTTATACGACGTCGGGTTCGTGTAACGCTGACGGTGATCCTCTGACTCGCAGCCTCACCCCCACTACTGATGAGGATCTGACGTTCGATGTAGGAGGGGATGAGTAACGAGCGCGCGAACAGTACCATACCACCAAGCGTACGTTCGAATACACGGGTCCCAAATATGAAATTTTCCGAAAAGAAATTATCGGTGAATAAGATGGAACAAATTCAAGAAAAAAATAATCCCATTGCTCCGTGAACATTATAATAATCATATTCAATATAACTCGTATCAAGAACAATAGATAAACATATGACAATTTCCAGTCGTATTTCTTTCATCTTCATTTCATAACTAAAACTTCACTGAATTCGTATTATTAACATTTTTCCTTCTTCTTCCCCCATTATTCTTTGATGATTCGACGGAAAATCATCTTTTTACGCAAGAACTTGCATAGCCCCCATCAGAAAATATACATCACAAAATAGATGCACCGATATATGCAAAATATAATTTGGAGACATTTTATGGTGTAATATATTATATATAAAACATATACTAAATGTGCCCACTTAGTATATCCTTGATATGATACTCATATCGGGATATATACACCTTCATCTATAATTCATATATCAAGTATATATCTCATCATACATGTAAAGTAGAGTAAATATATATTCAATATATTTCCAGTTACCACTACCCAAAATGTAATTTTCTTCCAGAATAATGTAAATTTTCAAATTATCACGCTTGCTTGAAATCCTCACTCTATCCTTAAGTGCTCTACTATCGCTCTGTGCTTTAAATTTATGTTTTTTTTGCATGGAAATTTTATGGACCTACTGGGGATTCGAACGCTCGACCTTACCATTGCTCAACCTACGCGTTGTACCACGCAGCTATGCACGCCTTTCAGATAATGAGATGTATATTATAATTCCAATCTCTGAATAGCACTCGTCTTGGGATTATATATTTATAACTACACTAGCGGAAAAAATTAAAGGATCAAAAAAAAATCCAAATTTTCAGCGGTTTTTCAAATAGCCGTATCTTCCTCAAAAATGATCGTATCAGAGTAAAACAGAAAACAATTTGAAGCTTGAAATCTCTAGTTTTAAGATCTTGAGACGAAAATTTTTTTCAAGTAATGTGCATTGCGCTATTCTAACGAGTACAGTGAAAATTTTTTTTCCAAAATTTTTTGATTTTCATTTTCTCGTCTACGGACTTGGGAAAAATTTTCCCAGCTCAACCACCATATGGACCGGATAGGCTGTTCATTCAGCTTCAATTTGCTTTTTTTTTTACCTCGATTCGACCATTGTTCGCTGAGATATCGGACTTTGAATGGAAAAAGATCGTTTTCTCTTTGATCATCGATATTTCAGCAACCAATGATCACACAGAAAATTAACGGTGAGTTTCGAAAAGCTGAATAAGTCCTCTACAAGATTAAGCCATTTTTTTCAGAAATTTTTGTTTTTACATCCGTTACATGAATTTGAAAAAACAAGACAAAAAAGGCTTTTGGTGAATTTTTGAAACATCAAACTTTCAATCAGAAATATTGAGAGAACCACACATGTTGAGTGTGCCTTTTATAGTTCAATATACCCACAAAAACCCTACAAAGTTTCAATCCAATCCACCTAGCCGTTTTTTTGTTTTATTCAATTGAATTTTTGAAAAAATTAAAGGATCACGTTTCATGCACTTAACAGTTCAGGATCTTCAACTGCATGAAAGAAAAAAATTTCCTCAGCTTTTTCCACATTTTCATTGCGAACAGCGTTTAAATTGAATAGAAAGAGAAAGATCGAACTTTTTATTGTTCTTGCTTCCGAATGGAAGCATTGTAATCGTGATTTTTTCGAATTTGAGATTTCATCGGAATATGACTCCAAATGATGAGAAATGTCGAAAAATGATATTTTTTTACGGTCGTCTGTATGTACGTCCGTATGTGTGTGTGTGTGTGTGTGTGTGTGTGTGTGTGTGTGTGTGTGTGTGTGTGTGTGTGTGTGTGTGTGTGTGTGTGTGTGTGTGTGTGTGTGTGTGTGAGATGACACATTCCATCGCTTTTCTCAATAACGGCTGTATGTATCGACTTGAAAATTTTACGGTATATTTACCACGTGTGCGCTATGTGCTCACAGAAATTTCAGCTCAATCGACCGAATGGTTCCCGCGAAAAAGCGAATTATTGAAAAATCGTTTCTTCGAGTTTTCTCAGCGAAAAATTATTTCACAGCATCCATCCTCAGCGAGGAGATGCGCATTGATAAGGCGCACATTAAACCCTGGACGTGGTGAGCACGCAAATTTTTGGTTTATCCGGTATTTGAACAAACATGTATTTTTTTGAAAATCCTGGGCAACACGATAACTAAAAAAATATTTGAGTTAGAAACTTCAAATTTCGTGGGTTTGTATATCTTATGAGTGAGACCTTTGGGATTGAATCTGGGCGGAATCGGCCCAGTAGTTCCTGAGATATCCTTGATACACCATTAAATGAATAGACACTCCTAAGCGATGCATCGCAGAAAATTGCCCCAATTCCGTTTTTCACCGTGAATCTGTAAAATTATAGTATGTTTTAACTGTCAAGAGGTTCGGTCACACGATTTCAAAGCGGAAGGAAAAAATCCTAATTAAATTTTTGGAGAAATACAACCTACTTTTTTCTGGGAAGTCTAACCCATTTAATCTTAAACAAAACCAAATAAAACCTGAGAACTGAGATTATCACCACGTTTGGCATTACCCAAGGCCACGACGGGGACGTACCCGGGAAAAAATCGGCATGCATGATCATGTGTAATCATGCATGAGCCATGCATGGAGCATGCATGATCAAGTATGAAGCATGAATGATCATGTATGAAGCATGGATGATCATGCATGAATTATGCATGCTCAGTCATGACACATACACTGTCATACATGGTCATGTATGAGCAATGATGAATATTTTCATCCGGAGGAAAGTCTTCAAGCATGATCAGGGTATGCAGTATGAAGTATGCTTCATGACTGAGTATCAATGAGCCATTCATGAACATGCATATTTCTTCTCGATCATGCATAACCAAATAGGGTCATGCATGACCAAATAGGCTCATCCATGGCTAATTTGACGGAATTATAGTCTTTAATGCAATTCATATGGGTGGCCATGTCCAATCCTGTATGACCATGAATGACTGATTATGTTCATACATGACCATATATGAGAATTTTCATTCATAAAAATTCTTCAACTGTTATCATTCTGATCATATCTGGTCATGTCCAGTTCTGTATCATCATGCATGACTATATTATAATTTATACCTGAATGTCGATGATTGATGCAAGAGCATTCGAATTATTCCTGTATGATCATGCATGGCCATATATGGTAATGCATGGTCATTCGAGATTTACAATGTTATGTATTTGTATTGAACAATTTCTAACTCTGGTCATACATGGTCATATCAAATCATGCTTGATCATGAACAGCCTTGCATGTGTGCATACAACAATTTCTAGAAATCAATTTTCGGAGTACATTCAATTAATACCGGAAAAAATCAGCATGCTCGATCATGCATGTTGATTTTCTAGTATGTCTATGTCTATTGACATAAATTGTTTAAATAATGAGTATTATCCAATTGTTGTCACAGAACAAACCATGTTGAAATTATTGAAATTTTGAGGATAAATAAATATGTATAACCCTTCCAATTCATGCTAGTCAGTATCTTACTTAGCAGAGTGGAATAAGTCGCGACTGATGTGCAGAGGATCCGGGTTCGAGCCCAAGTGATGTCAGATTTTAATTTATCAAAAAAATTCCTTATCGCGAGTAATTGTCAGTTGAAAACGTTCAAAGATAAATTACTGATGATTCGAAACTTCCTTATTTTAATCATTTTTTTATATATATCCATGGATGATTATTTTTCTTGCCCAGCCAGACATGATTATGCTTGGCCATGTATGATCATGCATGCTCATTACTGGCCAATATCCATGCAAAATCATGCATGGTCAGCCAGTGATCTCATGTATGATCATGCATGATGATTTTTTCCCGGGTAGTGGTGTGTAGGCCTCAAAAAAACCTAACACGACCTACCCTATGCGACTCTCGGGATTTTGTTGAAGACATCTATTGACAAAAACACCACCCACCTCCTTAGGGCTTTAAAAATTTATAATTTCTATTTTTTCAAGAAAACAAGTACATTGAGCATTAAAATGCGTACTTTTTTCTCTAGTCAATAACTTGAATGCTTCGCGTGGAACAATTTCAACCCATTTATATCATGAAAAAAATTGCGAAAAAAAACAAAATTCAAAACTTTTAGAAATTTAATACGGATTAATAGATTCGAAAAAATACTCATCTGAATAAACGATCAAATGGTATTGAGTTGAGACGGAACACTTAATCAAATTTTTCACTGTAAAGTTGTGACACAGTAGAACACAGAAGACTCAATAACCAGGAGAAGGCTCAAGTGGTTATTATGCCGAAATCACCCCACTCCTTGGTCTTCGGTCTCTGTTTCTCTTTTGTGCTCATCATCAACTGTCATTGTTATTCGAAATTATCGATTTCTTTATTTTCCCAACACACCTATCATCACGTTCCGTCTCTCTCTGTTCATGTCAAAACACGGGATTTTCTCAACTTTTATCTCTATGATTCTATTACACAAATGTCAGAAATTCAAAAAAAAATTTATTCTGACTCCCAATGTAGACTCATTGGAAGCCGAAAATTATGAAAAATTGGAAAAAACACAAACAGAAACAAAATTATGACAATTTCCATGAAGCGTCAATATAGTATCAATTTACCGTTTTTTTTTCGTAATTTTTTTCATGATATAACTGGGTTGAAATTATTCCACGCGAAGCATTCAAGCTACTGACTAAAGAAAAAAGTACGCATTTTAATGCTCAATGTACTTGTTTTCTTGAAAAAATAGAAATTATGAATTTTTAAAGCCCTAAGGAAGTGGGTGGTGTTTTTGTCAATAAATGTCTTCAACAAAATCCCGAGAGTCGCATAGGGTAGGTCGTGTTAGGTTTTTTGAGGCCTACACACCACTACGTCCCCGTCGTGGCCTTGGGTAATGCTAAACGTGGTGATAATCTCAGTTCTCAGGTTTTATCTGGTTTTGTTCAAGATTAAATGGGTTAGACTTCCCAGGAAAAAGTAGGTTGTATTTTTCCAAAAATTTAATTAGGATTTTTTCCTTCCGCCTTGAAATCGTGTGACCGAACCTCTTGACAGTTAAAACATACTATAATTTTGCAGATTCACGGTGAAAAACAGAATTGGGGCAATTTTTTGGGATGCGTCGCTTAGGTATCAATTTACCGATTCTTTTGGCCAGTGGGTAGACCAGCTTATTTGGCTCAAACAATTGAAGATACTACGGTGAGCATTTGGGGTCAATGGAAAGCGAGTTCCGTTCCACTCCATGCCTTTATTGACGAAAGCGAAGATGCATACGCATCTGCGGTATTCGCCAGAGTAGAGTGTCAAGAACAAGGAAAAGTGAATTTCATGATAGCCCAGCCAAGAGTTGCTCCGAAAGGTCCCACGACGATATCACGTTTGGAATTACTTGCCGCAACGATTGGAGCACTTCTCATGAATTCCGTTGTGACTTCATTGAAAGATAATCAAGTCGTGTTATACAAAAATTGTTCGTCTAGTATCTTCGGTGCTTCGTTTCAGGAGGAATCGTCACGAGAAACTGAATGACAAACGTGCTAGTAGTGATTTAACAGTGCCTGAGATGAAAGTAGCTGAAACAGTTCTCTTGAGATAAGTACATCAAGAATCTCTGAGATCAAAGACACCCGTGTCTTACAGAAACGATACTTTGGGTATTTCGCTGTTCTGTACTGCTGGTGCCTTATCATCCGCTGGTAGAGGAATCAATAGGAGCTACACACTTAGTGCCGAATTATGAATCCATTGATGTGGTACTGAACAAATTGAAAGTGAAAGTGTGAATTTTATCAAGCAGATGGGCTGTATCATTTGTGATAAGAAGTTGTGGGATGTACAGTAGTTTCAATGTTGAGAAACTCGACTCAACTCCAATCGCTCTTCCAGAAAGCTGTGTGAAAGATGCTACTGCGTATGAAGTCACTGCATTTGATTCAGCGGGCTCGTTAATTTTGAAAGATCAGAGCAAGTGTTGGATAGCACTATTCACTTGTGCTGTGTGTACCATGCAATACATCTGGAGCTAGTAACATCTTTGTCGGCTACCACCTTTCCGGAGGAGCGTAATATTGCGTAATAGTCCAAGAGCCCAGCGCATCCGGACGGCAGTGATTGTACTAAAGCTGAAACTTTTTTGTAGAGGGCTCGTGATTGTATGGAACCATGAGGGGACCAAAGTTACCTTGAGTAGGTCCAAAGGGCAGGTAACAGGTAGCTCAGGTAAGTGAAAATTGTAGTTTTTTCAAGTCAAATCATTAAGGCTAATTTTTTTATATGTTCTTCTAGACACTATGTAACATATAACATATAAAAAATTCAGCCTTAATACTTTGACATAAATGGTGTTATTATTTACCGTGCTTCAGAGTGTCCGGCAATAGTTATTGACCGCGGAAAGTGTCTGGCAATATTTTTTATATGTTCTACATAGTGTCCAGAAGAACATATAAAAAAATTTGCCTTAATGATTTGACTTGAAAAAACTACAATTTTCACTTACCTGAGCTACCTGTTACCTGCCCTTTGGACCGGTACTCAAGGTAACTTGGGTCCCCTCATGGCTCCATACCATCACGAGCCCTCTACAAAAAATTTTCAGCTTTAGTACAATTACTGCCGTCAGGTGCGCTGGGCTCTTGGACTATGAGGCGTGGGAGGGTAGGGCGTAAGAGCATAAGGCGTAAGAGCATGAGGCGTAAGAACGTTAGGCGTAAGAGCGTAAGAGCGTGAGGCGTAAGAGCGTAAGGTCGAAACTGACGCAACATCTTTCGGTGTCATTTATACAATCGGATGGAGTGACGTATGCGGAGCACGCGCAGATGCTCTCGTGAATGTAAAACGACTACCAGAAGAGAACGTGTAGGAGAAGGTGGAGCAAGACGGACCACCTAAGCCAGCTATTACTTCTTGAGACTTCCAGCCAGTCTACGTTTGTTCTATTTTGACCGATTCCACCAACACTTCACCGAAAGTCTATTTTTAAAAATTTTTTTCCATGGGGTAAGACGGACCACCTCCAAAAAATGGTTAAAAAAAAGTATTTTTTTTGTTCGCAACAAATTTCTTCGAACGCTAAAAACGTTTCTCTTCATCTCAATTACTCTATTTACTTCAATTTTACTCGGAATTATTTTAAAAAGTTGATATGAACCATTCTCTTTTCCAACAACAAAGCACTTTTTCTCATTATTTTTTGAGAATATCTCGAAAACTAATGGAGATACGGCCTCTTCGCTTTGACTTATCTTCAATGCTCTTGAAATTATCTACATAAAAGTATGAAAACGAAGAGGGCGTATTTCTAGTATTTTCGAAGATATTCTCGAGAAAATATCTACAAGAAATCAAATTATTCTCTTTCAAGTGGGGTTTATCGTTTATTGTCATTCGGTATTAACGAATTAAGAGTACATGAATCGAAACGAGTGGGGCAGAATGGGAATTATCATTAAGTGAAGCACACGCTCCATAAAGTGCAGGGGAGGGCGGAGCACGACAGCTCCCTCAAAAATTCACAAAAAAATCGTTTCTCATCAAACCATGATACTTTTGACGTATTTAGTGATTTTCAAACCATTGCCATCATGTATATCGCAATTGAGTTCATTCAAAATCTAAAGAATGTTTTTTCTAGCTCGTAATAATTAGCTCCTAATTTTGGAATAGATAATTTTCTTTTTGCTTCCGAATGGAAGTTTTGTAATCGTCATTTTTTTCGAGTTTGAGATTCCATCATAATATGACTGCAAATGACCCAAAACGTCAAGATCCGCCGTTTTTAGAAAATGTCTATGTGTGTGCGTGTGTGTGTTTGTTTTATTAGCAAGTCTATTAGAATTATGCTCTTTCTCCACGAATACGACGAGCCAATTGAATGTCTTTTGGCATAATGGTAACTCTCTTGGCATGGATGGCACAGAGATTGGTGTCCTCAAAAAGCCCAACGAGATAGGCTTCACTGGATTCCTGAAGTGCCATAACAGCTGAACTTTGGAATCTTAAGTCAGTCTTGAAGTCTTGCGCAATTTCACGAACGAGTCGTTGGAAAGGCAATTTACGGATGAGAAGCTCAGTGCTCTTCTGGTAACGACGTATCTCACGAAGAGCCACTGTTCCAGTGTGTGTGTGTGTGTGTGTGTGTGTGTGTGTCTGTGTGTGTGTGTGTGTGTGTGTGTGTCTGTGGATGTGATGACGCATTTTCCACTTTACTCTGAAGTGGGGCTAACTAGCGATCTGAAAATGTTACCATAAGTTCGCCGTGCGTGCCCCAAGCTCTAACAAAAATTTCAGCTGAATCGGCCGGAAAGTTTTCCAGAAAAATGAAAATGTCGAAACATCGTTTTTTCGACTGTTCTCGATGAAAAATGGAATCACAGCGTCCACTCTCTCCACGAGGAGATGCGCGTTTAAGAGCTGCATCTTTGACTCCGGGGGTGATGGGAGCTCAGATTTTTAGTTTGTCCAGTATAACACTTTTGAGAAATTTCTCGTAAAAATCTTGATTCCATGATAACTTAATAAATAATTTAGCTAGGGACCTCAAATTTCGTGAGGTTATATATCTGATGAGCACAAAGGCTCGTATCAAAACTGAGTGGAATCGGTCCAGTAGTTTCTTAGATATTAGCATAGAAATATCAGAAAAAGCAAGCTATATCTTCAAAACTATTCAATTGATTATATTTGGGGTAAACTCATCCGTCTGAGGCCTATTTTGGTCTCCCCATACCGCGCACAGATCGATGACGGTAGATGCAAGATTGAAAAATCCATTCAGAAGCTTTCTGCCAATTGCATTTGCAGAATATTGAATGTACAATGTCCAAGTCACGCGCAAGTAGTGGGGCTCCTGCTTGTTTTTTTTCCAATTTTAAAATTTATAAAAAAAATTAATTTCACCTAAATTTTTTGAGAGGTCTATTATGCCCCGAGTTTCGTGGATCAGCGTAGAAATGACTGAAAACATCAAAAGCAGCATGATTTACAAAAAAAAAAAAATTGTACGATTTCTTCCATTATTTTTTCCATACGAATTTTGACCAATAGGAAAAATGGATTTGACATCATGTGGTGTGTATTATTCCGATAATTTTCGGTAATATCACGGCTGTTCCTAAGTAACAAATTAAAATTTTGTCAACAAATTCCAGTTAACGTTTAGTGACAGATCATTAAATAACAGTGACATTTGCCAGCATGCGTGGAAACGAGGCCCGATTTGGAAATGAATCTCTCGAGATCATCAATTAAAAAATCAAACGAAATGTCCCGTCTCATACTGTGAAGAGTAAACGATCAATTTGAAATCAATTTTCCGGATTTTGTGAAGGAAAAAAGTATGTGCTTGACGCAACAACTCCCGATGGAAGTCTCGCGGATATCCTGAAAGACTGGGCTCCTAATATGAAGGAGTGCGATGAAGAAGAGTACAAGGAAAGTGTCACCAAAACAATATGGAATCAAACAGCTCAGTTACTACAGGATAAATATTTCACCGAATTCAAGAGACAAATCAATCTCTTTTCATCGCCAATTTTCAAACAAGCTCGAGAGGCTGGAAACCGGAAGAGACGTGGCCTCCAAACTAATCCTGAGAAGCGTATGACAAGTGCAGCAGCTCTGGAATAGAAGGATATTGAAGCGATGCTGAAGATATATAATGGAGAAACATCAGGGGACTACAAAAAAAAGTATTCATCCTAATATCAGTGGAGTTAGCTTGGAGAGAAGGTGAAGGGGCGACAGCAACGATACACCAGTCCAAAGAGGTAAAAGGTGCCGATAGAATGCGTACTGGACGGATCGAATAGATCCCTATTTTCACCAAAACTACACAGGGAGGTGACAAAAAGTGTGCTAGCAGCAAATGGCTCATTCCAAATGACGAAGATCCTCAAAACTGTCCAGTGCGACTGCTGAGAACATTAATTTCAAAAAGAGGCAGTAGAGTAAAGTCGGATAGATTTTTTTGACAGTCAATCCCCATTGGTAGAGTCCAGGAAGCATTGGCTGGTATAAAAACGCTCCTGTCGGGAAAAATCTCCTTGGATCATGGATCAATGAAGCAGCTAAGAAAGCAGGACTAGACACGCTAGGGAAAAAAATCACGAATCATTCTAGCCGAGCCACCACATTTTCGAATTGAGCCAAAGCTGGTGTCAGAAAGCAGCAGATCCTCACAATTACTGGTCATTCAAATGTGAACTCATTCCCTTCACATCATCATTCAATGAAGTATAGTAATGCCATCAGGTTGTGAGAAATTAAAATATTTGGGGAAATGCGTTCTCCCTATAGCCCTGACCTTCCTTAACCATATCCATCCAATATCTTAATTTCCACCTTCGGCCCCCTCAATCAAATTACTCTCCCCCGACGTAGCCCTGGAGCTCGATACGGCCCCAAAAATACCGTCCACCCAGCCCACTTAACCGGTAGCTCAAAAATGAAACGAAATGGGCGCCAGATAAATTTTAATACTACTGGATTTCTCTAACCAGATCAACGATAAAATAACGGTACGGTAACGGTAAACCGGTTAAGGGGTTGGAGAAACGTCGGGAAAGCGGAATCTGCAAAGGGGGTTGCGGCTGTGTTCGGCTAACTCGGAATGATGGACAGTGGGCGTGAGTCTAGGGCACACGCAGAAGTCGCAAAGATAGCGTTAAAAATTAGCAAAAGATAACCGAACCATAATAGCGAGAGAGTAGGGAATAGAGAAATAAGATAGAAGTCAGCATAGTCCTTACGTGTTCCGCTATTGCCAAAATAACATACAAAATCTTAGATAAAAAGCTACAATACGTTTGAGAGTAACGCTCAAAAGAAATAATTACAAAGAGTTCAATAAATCCAATATATTATCTGAAATTTGAGAGAGAGAGAGAGAGAGAGAGAGAGAGAGAGAGAGAGAGAGAGAGAGAGAGAGAGAGAGAGAGAGAGAGAGAGAGAGAGAGAGAGAGAGAGAGAGAGAGAGAGAGAGAGAGAGAGAGAGAGAGAGAGAGAGAGAGAGAGAGAGAGAGAGAGAGAGAGAGAGAGAGAGAGAGACTTGCTGCATACAATTACTTAAAGATAACTGAAAGATGATATTCTGTCGCGAGAATCGCATTGGTTGCCGTAATCGTCAATGCGTGCCAGGAATATGCCTTACATAACTTCTACATGCTTTTCCCTACCTTAGCGATCTCTCTACCTTGCCTGGCAACAGTGAGGGAGAGCCTCGTGCTCTGCTACCTCCATACTGATGCGCTTGTTAAAGGAAAAAGAAAAGGAATACCTTGGCTCAAAGGTTAACGGAGAATACGGAGAATTTTGGTTGGAGTCGTGAATTCCCAAACAATTGGGGGAATCAACGCTCGACAACCACTTCAGCCGTTTACTCTTTTCCGAGAAAAGGAAAATAACAATAGGTACTATGAGTGCGAGAGAGATAGAGAAAGCCAGCTCTGCCCAAGCGTGGGGAGCACGTGTTTTCAGCGTCATTGCGTCAGCCGATGACGCGATGCTCCAAAATTTCTGAAAATACACTTCAAAATTCCTAAAATCATCGGGACAAAATATAGAGTGCATTTCCACCCACTTCTTCTCATCCTGGCCATTAATTAACTTCTAGAGGACCGGCCAAGAGAGAGTAAGAGAGCCATAAGAGAGCCGAGAGAGTCCGATGCCTCGTGTAGCGTCCTCTCTCACGTGGCACTGCTGCACTCGTAAAGTCTGCCTTTTTCCCCTGAAATCGCGAAAAGTCCTCAATTGCATCGTTGCATAATTTTCTCCTCATTTATTTTCCCTCGCTGGCATTTAGAATTAATTAAGATAGGCGGCCACGAGGGGATTGAGAGAACCAAGAGATTGAGGTGACGCTGCAGCCACGTGGTGCGTCATTTTCACTTAATCTTTTCACTAGCTGAAAAAACTCTAACAAGCAGAGGCGTTATATCCTGTGCGTTATTTGCAAACCTCACACTTTATGCGACATTTAATATTTTGCCAATTCAATTGGCAAAATGCTTCCGAATGAAATTTAATACGGTATTCATCGAATTACTATTTATATCTCTCATTATTCCGAATGCCGTAACAAAATATGATCTTCTCAACAAATATGTACTTATGATGACAAATTCAATGATGGTTTGATCTCTGGTGAACTTTATTTATTCATTGTTTCCACAAAAAAAAAACCATCAATTTTTCAATCATAAATGGATGATCGTACGACAAATCTGAAAAATTGAAGTTCCGGTTCCAAATAGGATTCCTATTCTTTCCGATTGTCATCATTTTATCGAAAAAATTGTCTACTTTCGAATGGTGAAATAAAAAATAGTAGTGTTCCTAGGGAGGAAGCTAAGAAAAACCGTGATTTTTGAAAAAACTAAGTTATCGAAAGCTCTTACAAGAGACTGCCTCTGAAAAATCTGAAATTCTCACCATTTTTGGGGCTCATTGAGATGAATCTTTTAAGCTGAACTTGGGCCAAATCGCTCCAGTAGTTTTCGAGATATAACCTCTTTTCATAAAATGGTTTTTGTGCAATATCTCAGAAACTACTGGACCGATTTCGCCCAATTCCAATACCAAACTTTTCGTTCATTAGATGCACAAACCCACGAAATTTCGAGTCTCTAACTCAAATAGTTTTTGAGCTATCGTGTATACAAAATTCAGGATAAAAAACACTGTAATTGAAATTATCCGCAAACGAAAAATCGCAGCAAAATTTACCCCGAGTGAAAATTGTGTGCTCAAATGAGATGAATGTCATCGCTGAGAGTGGGGGCTGTGAATCAATTTTTCGCGGAGAAAAATCGAAAAAACAAATTTACGAAAATTTGATTTTTCTCGAAAAGTACTCAACCGATTTCGCTCAAATTTTACGGAGAGCAATTTGCATGGAGAGAGAAAGTACTGTTAAATTTTCAGGTCACCAAATATTACCGTTCCGGAGCAATGAGCTGATATCTGTCACACAAACACACACACACACACACACACATACATACAGACATTTTTTAAAAATGTCATTTCTCGACGTTTTGGATCATTTTGAGTCATATTCCGATGAAATCCCGAGATCGAAAAAAATCGCGTTTACAATGCTTCCATTCGGAAGCAAAAACACTGAAAACCGCGATAATTAATGTATCACAAGACTCACCATTTTGTCCTCCGTCTTTTGGAATGGTTTTTCGGGACGACTGGGGTATGGGAGACTTGTTATACGCGATCTTCCGTTTTTAATGTGGCAGGCGAGGTGCACACTTTGACGACTCTCGGCGAACTGAACTCGCTCTCGAGTCGGTCATCATGCGTAGAGCGGTGGGGGCCAGCCATTTGGACTGCACCCTCGCGCCTACTTTAGGTATTAGGTGGTAGGGATAAAATGGCCGGAGTTCGGGCTTCGGCGGGAGCAATTCAAATCCGTGAAACTCGGAATATTCAAATTCTCCCTTTTATAAAATAGGTTAATTCATTTAATAAAATCGGGATATTTTCGGTAAAGAATTGGGGATCGGAAAGGAGGATTTGGTGATATTGTGAGATTGGGTTCGGAGATTTATTGCGGAATATTGTGGAGTTTTATTTGGACTAGGAGTGGAATTCTGGATGAGATGTAGGGATTTTCCTCTGGCTAAAGCTTGGGGCCTTCGAGGGGATGTTTTCCTCTCTCTCGAGTGGATAGTCGTTCCTTTGGAGGGGCACGTCTCCTGGGGAATACTCGGACTCACCTCGGCGATACGATAAGGCCGGATTTTGGCAATCCCCTCGACAGGGTGGCTTATTTCCTATCTCAGGGCCTTCCAGTCCGAGGGCCCGAATATTCCCACAAAATCGGAGCGCGGCTCTCTTCCAACCGTCCTCTGCACTCACCTCCAAGGACGACCGAGAGGGTGGTCCAGAAGCCCCAGGAAACACGTTATCTTGGTCATTAAACCTTGGGTGCTTCAGGGCCCTCCCTTCCACTCGAGATTTGCCAGAGCGGATTCTCGCAACGGCAAAAAATCAGACGAGAGTGGAATGGCGGTATTTATGACGATAATTTATGTTTTTGCGGGAATTTCTTTAATTCACTTAAATTACGATTTTTATTGGCATAAAGAGCTCAACCCTAAACTAAGGGAGTTCTTTGCCTTTAGGATATTCGAGAGAACCACAATAGATAGCCATAGGTCGGTTTCTCCTCATGACCTGGAGGCTTTTAGATAGCCTTAAGTCGGTTTCTCCTCATGACCTGGAGGATTTTAGGTAGCCTTAAGTCGGTTTTTCCTCATGACCTGGAGGATTTCGCGAATTTCTCTCTCTCTACTCACTAATTTTTTTCCTCTCTAAAAATACAGGTGGCGTGGAAAAAAGCACGTCACAAGGTGTATTGACAAATCTAGGCCCAGGTGTATAAAGCTCGATTAGTGCTAATCATCGATTAGCTGACGGGGCTGTCGCAGTTACGTGTGTGGTTAACTTTGGGCAGTTAACGTCGCTCGGTGATAGTTAAAGATGGCTACCCAAGTGGCAACTGGAATCATAACTAATAAATGAATGGGAGATTCGATCCATTCAGCTTCAAATCAATGAAAACAGAGCAATTCATCCAGTTATGGTACTGTGGTCATCAGTCCGTAGCCGTTTTAAGCTGTTTCGACCATTTTTTGGCACGTCATCTCAACTTCTTCCTAATTACACCCAGTTAACTGACTGCAGTTAATCGCTTAAAATTAACTTCACATGTCACTTAACTATGGCAGCAGAGTTAATTGACTACCACTAATCGGCTATTAACTTTATACACCTGGGCCCTAATTTTTTGGTTCCATGGTGGACCCGTTGTTGAGCTTCTGATTGTTGTTACCCATATCGATATGTCTATTTAGTCGATCTTTCATCGGTCAGTGATCGATATGAATTATGAGATCCTTTGAAAAACAAAAATGATTGGCAATCGTCACCTGTCTAAGTCGATTTATTTTCCTTTCTCAAAAAATTTCAGAATTTCTATCGACCATTAACCGATGGAAGATCGACTGAATGAACATATCGATACAGGTAATTAACAGAAAATCTGCTAATAACCATTTTTTCCACCTGGATAATTGGATCACAATAATTGAGTGACATGAACCCCTGTTCTATTTTCCAGTTTGGGTGAGACAAAATATGACCAATACGATACAATAAGCGACTGGACAATATACACCCAACCAATGAATGATGTGGCAACTAATGAGAAGAAATAGTCGAAATATAAAGATTTTTTTTTTCTCGGATATACTTCCTTATTAAAATTTCATTATTGGAGGTGGCCTTTCAGGTCTCTGCTGAGTTTATGTTTAATTATGATAAAATATTTTCATCAATATTATGTATCAACGTTTCGGCTTCTGTGTGAGGCCTTCTTCATTGATACAAATTTTATTAATCAATAAATCCATTATTCGAATTGAAACTACGAAAATTATTACAGGCTATTATACAGGGTGTACCGGAAGTATAGGTACTCCCGGAAATCCTAGGTAAAGTGGTACATTTGGAGCAGAAACGTCCTCTTCGACTTTTCTCTCCGATGAACCCCTGCGGAGATATGAGAGTGAGAAGGTGGGCCAATGAGAGCCCACCTTTAGACGACCGCACATCTGTGAGGGAATCACAGATATGTTGGTGCGTCCCCACTCCGCGGTCACCGATCCCCTCCACAACCACCGTGTATCTCGTTCTCTCAGTAATGTGGAAGGGATCGGCCATCGTCAGCTCTCCCCTCTCAGCCGGGGAAGCATGATTTTTAAAATAAATATTTGGAAATTTTTGAATCATTTTTTTAAAATTAATTTTTCCACTTTGTTCATCATTTCAATCGTTTCAAAATTGATTGAAATGATGGAAAAAAGGGAAAAAAATCAATTGAAAAAAAAAGATTCGAAGAATCCTTAGCTCTTGGGAATTTTTCGGAGAAGTCAAGTGACCTTGACGCCTCGAAAAACGGTGCACAAGTCTTTCCTGGAAGGGAGAGAGGCACTCTTATCACTCGAAATGTCTCTGTACTTGGTACAGAGACTCTTTGGGCCACAAAAACCCCTTTCCTACCTCTAGGAGAGAGGCGAAGGATCCTAGAGGTGAGAGGGGGTTTGTCATGACTCAAAGAGGCTCTGTACGAAGGACAGAGACACTTTGAGTGATAAAAGTGCCCCTCTCCCCTCCAGGAAAGACTGATACTCCATTTTTCTAGGTGTCAAGGTCACGTGATGCCTTGGAAAACTGCCTAAGAATGAGGATTTTCTTAATTTTTTTTTTCGATCAATATTTCCATTTTTCCCATCATTTTAATCATTTTCAAACGATCAAAAAGATGGAAAAAAGTAAAAAAATCGATTGAAAAAAAAATTTAGAAAATCCTGATTCTCCTGGCCCCAGGGCATCTCTCTCCCCTCTTCTAGAGGTGGGAGGAGGGTTTTCGTGGCTCGAAGAGTCTCTGTACCAAGTACAGAGACATTTTGAGTGATAAGAGTATCCCTCTCCCCTCCAGGAAAGACTTGTGCACCATTTTTCGAGGCGTCAAGGTCACTTGACGTCTCCGAAAAATTTCCAAGAGCTAAGGATTCTTTGAATTTTTTTTCTTCAATTGATTTTTCACTCTTTTTTCCATCATTCCAATCAATTTTGAAATGATGAACGAAGTGGAAAAATTAATTTAAAAAAAATGATTCAAAAATTTCCAAATATTTATTTTAAAAATCATACCTCCCCAGCTGAGAGGCGAGAGTTGACGCGGAGTGGGGACGCACCAACACATCTGTGATTCCCTCACAGATGTGCGGCCGTCTAAAGGTGGGCTCTCATTGGCTCATCTTCTCACCCTCATATCTCCGCAGGGGTTCATCGGAGAGAAAAGTCGAAGAGGACTTTTCTGCTCCAAATGGACCCCTTTACCTAGGATTTCCGGGAGTACCTATACTTCCGGTACACCCTGTATATGTTCACAAATGTTTAAATTTTTTACCCTACATTTTTTACCCTAAAATGTTATTTGTGAATGACACATTATTAAAAGTCATTATCATAAGTCAAAGAACAATGATCCCATGGACTCACATCTAGTAATTCCTAGTAACATTGACTAACTTAACATAACTGACAAATTCATCTAGTAACTTTGTCAGGTATGGCTGATTGTCACTAGTGTTGCTAGTATGACCATTCTGAAGTAAACACAATTTTTGGAAGATTGACAGTTAGCAGTGGACAATCATTCATTGACTAACATATAAACAATTGTAAATATGTGAGCAATAATTTAAATAACTCCAATAATGTGTCATTCACAAATAACATTTCATAAAAAAACTCTCAAGATTATTTTAAAGAACATGAGGAAGAAAAAAAATCAGAATTTGAAGTTATGTAATAAAGATAAAGACATAATACTAGTCCAAGAAGATAATGAGTCAACAAAAATAGAATTTATAAGGTAAGGAATCTTAGAAAATTCAACATTAAACAGTTGAAAACATATGGGGCATTCCACACCAAATCGGACGGTTTTCAGAATTTTTATTTTTGATTCCCGCCATTTTTTTATATCTTTTAGTACGCATTGAAAAACACTTTCTCCTGAATTTTGGGATTTTTTTGATCAACCGTTCTTGAGATATCGAATTTTCAAAAAAACAGGTCTTTTTGTGGTTTTTTGCCCGCAACTTTTTTAAAACTCATCCAAATGAAAATTTTCATTCTACATAAAAGTTTTATTTTTTAATGTACTTTCAGAAAAAAAATTTTGAAAAATTGTTTGAAGTGTCTTAATACGTAATATTCGCTTTTTAAACTTTAAATCGCATTTTTTAAAGTGATTGCATATTTTCATTTTTTCCAAAAAATTTTACAGCAAACTACTACTAATTCCACAACTTTTGAGACTGGTCTAGTCGTGGGCTTCCGATAATTACTATTTTCTGTCAATTTTTGAAAATCGATAAAAAAATTTTTTTTCCATTTCATCAAATTTTGGAATTTATTGCTTTCTTTTCATGAATTTTGAAACACTTGATATATTTTTTCCATCATGAAAAGCATAGGGAGGTCTTAATGACTGATTAAAGTTGATAATTAACACAAATAAGAAAAGCCTTAATTTATTTTCGAGGTTTTTTGAAAATTTCACATGTGCGATCATAAATAGAACTTGAATATTCTTCAACTTGCATGGCTCCATTATCTTTTGGAAGAACACTATGCAATTTTTGTAATCCGATGATAGACTTTGCGGTGTTGTATCTCTTATCTAGCTTTTTCTTTGCTCCTGTGTAATCTGATTCAGGTGAAAACTTTACAGCAATGTTTGGGAGACTGTTTGGTTCAGATGCCCATTCATGTAACTCATGAGTTGTTGTTATTTGTTTATCGATCGTCGTTGAAGACTTACTGTCGCTGCTTTTCTTTTAAATGTTCCCCCAACACCGTCACATGGCCCTTTACCGTGAGCTGTCGCAAAAAATGCCATTCAACATCCAAGCCGAAGTCTTCTCGATGATAATAAATGTTCACAAAATGCTTAAAATTTTTGAATTGTTGTCGAGCGCCGTCGGAGAAGTGAATAATTTTACTTTCATTGGAATTTAATTCTTTGACGAAATCGGTAACAATTTTCAAATAAACATAGACAGCAATTGTAAAAAATGCTATTTCATAACAGAAAATTGTATTGGATAATAGACTGCCTAAATTTCTCAAAAAATCACGAAAATAAATCAGGACTTTTCTTATTTGTGTTAATTATTAATCTTAATCAGTCATTAAGGGGGGGGGGGGGGGTATAAGGGTTTACGCGTGAAAAAAACGCTTTTTTTACGGTTTTTTTTTTATACGTATGGATTGAGCAACTTTATTGAAACCTCTTGAACATTATTGAGTATGGATTCAACAACATGAAGTAAATTTTTTATACGAAAATATCCACAAACAAGCCGGTGACAGAGCTTTTCTGAGAACGTCTATTGAATAGACGATTAGCGGTGATCACTGTAGCTCAGCTGGAAATTATCAGAAATAAAAATCCATTGAAATTCAGTCAAAGTATCATTAAATCCTCCCCCCAACGTTCTCTGATTATTTTTTCTTCCATTCTCCAATTTTTGGTGGTCATTTAAAGTAAAAACTGCTATATTTTACAAAAAATGGCCCCATTTTGTGGCACAATTTTGGTGGAAAACCCCTTTAATGTAAAAAAAAAAAATAATCAGAGAACGTTGGGGGGAGGATTTAATGATACTTCAACTAAATTTCAATGGTTTTTTTATTTTTGATAATTTCCAGCTGAGGTACAGTGATCACCGCAAATCGCCTATTTCAAAGAGACGTTCTTGGAAAAACTCCGTTGTTAGTGGATATTTTCGCATAAAAAAATTACTCAATGCTGTTCAATCCATGCTTAATAATGTTCAAAAGGTTTCAATAAATCTGCTTAATCTATACGTCTAAAAAAAAATCGTAAAAAAAGTGTCTTTTTCTCCATGCGTAAACCCTTACCCCCCCCCCCTCTTAAGGCTTTCCTATGCTTGTTATAGTGAAAAAAATATATCAAGTGTTTCAAAATTCATGAAAAGAGAGAAATATATTACAAAATTTGATAAAATGGAAAAAAAAATTTTTTTACAATTTTCAAAAATCGACAGAAAATAGTAATTATCGAAAGCTCACGACCAGACTGGTCTCAAAAGTTGTGGAATTAGTAGTGGTTTGCTGTACAAAATTTTGAAAAATATCAAAATATGCAATCACTTAAAAAAATGCGATTTAAAGTTTAAAAAGCGAAAATTACGTATTAAGACACTTTGAATAATTTTCCAAATTTTTTTTCTGAAAGTACATTGAAAAACAAAACTTTTATGTGGAATGATAATTTTCATTTGGATGAGTTTTAAAAAAGTTGCGGGCAAAAAACCACAAAAAGACCTGTTTTTTTGAAAATTTGATATCTTTAGAACGGTTGATCAAAAAAATCCCAAAATTCAGGAGAAAGTGTTTTTCAATGCGTACTAAAAGATATCAAAAAATGGCGGGAATCAAAAATAAAAATTCTGAAAACCGTCCGATTTGGCGTGGAATGCCCCATATATAATAGCCTGTAAGAATTGTTGTATTTTTTATTCGAATAATCAATTCATAAATGAATGAAATTTATATCCTGAAGAAGACCTCACACAGAGGCCGAAACGTCGGTACACAATATTTATAAGAATATTTCATCATAATTAAACATAAACTCAGCAGAGTCCTAAAAGGCCACCTCCAACAATGTAATATAAAGATCTTCTGGAGCACAATGCCTCAACAGACGAACATCCCTGGCAGTTCCATGTCCTATATTCTGTCTATTCTATTTTCCTATTGGAGGAACGATTCGTATCTGAATGAATAGAAATGAATTATTTTCATTAGGATAAAGAGAAAGTACTGTTTTTTCACGAGAGAAACCAAAAAAATTTCTCCTTCCTTCCAGTGTACAGGTACGTTAGGATACGTTGGAATACGGCGAAGGATCTCGAAAATACGTTGAAATACGTTGTAGCTACTATTAATGCTCAACGTACTTTTCGGGTCCTTCAACGTCGAAAGTGGAAGAAGTGGTCATAAATTCCACTTTCTGCGTTGAAAGACCTGACATCTACATTCAACTTCATATTGCCACCTATACGCGGAGTCAAGGACCTTGCTGTTTCAACATATCTCAACGTTTGAGAAGCGTTCGAAAGCAAAACGAAATTTCGACTTGGGAAGTCGTCTTTTTCGCATCACTAATCATCATGAAAAGGTAGTTCAAGAACGACTGAGGATGACGAAAGAACAACTTTTATATTCCCTGAGAAGGAATCATGACTGTGGACGTGAAAATCAATGAAAAAATGTGAGAACAAACGAATTTGACGAGAGCGACAACATAAGCACAACTTAGGACGATTGATTCTTCAACTCGAGTGGAGCCGGCTCAGTTCACCAAGCTTCAGAGTGCCAAAACTGTTCATTACTCAAAAGATCGATTGCCAGCCATAAAGAGATAACAAAGGATGAACCGTTTCCATTCTGACATTAGTTTTAGACAATTCCTTAATTCATATGAGTCCATAAATGTCATTGTGCTATACAAAAAGCTGCACAAATAAAAAAGCTGAGCATAAAATAAAAACTTTCTATCCATATTTTTTGCCCTCTCTTACGATTTAGTAATCACGATTAAAATGCGGTGATTCTGCGTGGAAAACAAAAAAAAAGAAATGACCGAGTGGGATCTTCCCGTGACCAGTCTATTATCGACCATCTACGCAATCGGAAAGTTTCATACATATGATATTCATTTTGATCCTGATATTCTCATTGCCGCCCACCTGCCTTAAGGCAATTAAATGCAATTACATTTGTTCAGAAGTTATTTCATTATCAGAAATAATTTTATCAATAAAGAACAAGCAAGAGCGATACTCTTTGCGTATTATTTACAAACCCACTCCTCGTGCGACATTCAATATTTTGCCAATTCAATTGGCAAAACGCTTTTGAATGGAATCTGACCTATAATGAATCGAGTCGCTATTTATATTTTTCATTTCTCGAAAAATAACATTATTCTGACTACAAATACACACTCATACATTCCTACAAATTTTGCTCCAGACTGGATCGATCTATTCAGGATTCAATCTGCAGCACTTCAAGTCAGCTTGAGACTTGGAATCTCAGCTCAAATATAATCATTTCAATTGCAATAATATGATTTGATACATAAAAATTCAATATGATATGGAAACTGAGGTTCTACGATGAAACTTGAAAATCGAAAAACTGAAGCTCAGATTTCAAATAGGATTTCTATTTCTTCTGATTGTCATCAGAATGAAAATTGGCTCATATCTTGGGGGAAATCGTCTACTTCCGAAGGTAAAATGAAAAATAGTACTATTCTTAAGGAATAGCAGAGAAAAACCGTAATTCTTGAAGGAAACTAATTTATCGAAAACTTTCATAAAAGACTTCTTTCAAAATATCTGAAATCCTCGCCATTCGTTGGACTCATTGGGGTGAATCTTTCAAGCTAAACTTGACTGTAATTGGTTGAACAGTTTCGGAGATATACCCTGTTATCATCAAACGGTTTTTGTCCAATATCTCAGAAACTACTGGAGTGATTTCGCCGAATTTCAACGCGAAACTTCTCGTTCATGAGATGCACAAACTGACAAAATTTGAAATCTTTAACTCAAATCATTTTTGAGTTATCGCGACAACAAAATCCAAAATATGAAACACTGTCATTGAAATTATCTACAAACGAAAAATCGTAGCAGAAACCACCTCGAGTGGAAATTGTGAGTTCGAATAAGATGAATCTCATCACTGAAAGCTGGGGCTGTGAATCAATTTTTCGCGGAGACAGTTCGAAAAAATAATTTTTCGAGAATTCGATTCTTCACGAAAAGTACTCAACTGATTCCGCTCAAATTCCCCTGACAGCATTCTACATAGAGAGAGGAAATCTTGTTGAATTTGCAGATTGCCGAGTATAACCGTACCAAAGTGATGGGATGATATGTGCATACACACGCACACACACGCACACACACGCACACACATGCACACACACACACGTACTCACAGACACATACGTTCAGACATTTTTTGAAAATACCATTTCTCGACGTTTCGGAACATTCCGAGTCATATTCCGATGAAATCTCGAAATCGAAAAATGTCGCGTTTACGATGCTTCCCTTGGAAGCAAAAAACTTCGATTTCTGCAAGTCGGATTTTCGACAGCTATATTTTTTCAAGTGAAAAGTGCCTCATAAATGATATGAAGTGAAATTAATGCTATTGTTCGTTATTACTTATTTTGGCAATGAGTTTGGCAGTCGAGTCTCACTCGAATGAGGAAGTAAGTCGACTGCATTCCGACCATGAAACGACGTTTAAATTACTGGGTTTCGACCATAAAACGACTGCTTAGTCACCATCAATTTTCTATCTCATGTCGGTTCGAGAATGAAGCGAGTACACCCATTATTGACCGTGAATCGACTCTGCTTCGACTACAAAAAAAACGTTGATTGATGGTAAAGTAAATCTACCGTGGATGAACCATATTCACTGCAATTTCACCGTCACTACGAAACCGTAAGAGCTATCAGTGCATAAAATACGTACTATTGTTTTGTGTATAAAACATGAAATATCAAGACATAAAATATGTATTAACTGAGCATACTCCATGTTCAATTCTGCTCGTATAAAATATCGTGATGATAAGCATCATTTATGTTGTCTGTCAATGCATAGAATACGAAATGATGAATAACATGAAATATGTTTGAGATAAACATAAGGTGTGATTAAAAATGAATCGTATTATACGTTCAATGATTTGATTCTTCTAGGAACATGTCATCCACACATTTACACGCTCAACAGTATGCGCAGGAATCACACAACTAACATTAAAGACGATACCGAATAGTTGCGTAGAATTAGCCATCCTCGGCCTTGCTCACATGCGTTGGTACTGGCGAAGCACCCCGAATCATTGGGCTTTCAACATGCATGGGAAATTCTTTTTGGCCTATCTTGAATCATTTTGAGTCAGAGGCTGATGTCTCCCTAGGAATCAATCCGAGCTGATTGAAATGAGTATATCCGAAAAGAACGAGAACATTCTCATTGAAATACGTACAAACATGCTGGTTTGGCTCAGTTTGAATCAACCCGTGTCTCTGCAAATATCAATTTCAGTGAATTGACATGAACAGATCTGACATAAACCAGGAATTTTCCATTCAGGTATAGACATGTTATTTTGGGCTAATTCGAATTCAACCATGTCCCTATTTCGCGAAAAGCTGTGACGGTTTTTACGGTCATGTGGCCAACAAAAATTAGAATCGTTAATTATTTTCATTGAAATAGTATCATTTTTGCAATTCATGGTACCCGGTAAGGATAGGGCTCATATTAAACCATGACAGCCCAGGTCCAGGGTAAGGTCAACACAATTTTTGAGACCTCACTGACTATTTCTGTTACTTTTGTTCGAAATCCCTCCGAAAAACGGCAAAAAAGTCGAGAGTTAAGACTGGAAAGGAGTTTCCCTAATCCCACAGATGAATTGACAATACCAAGGACACTCACGAAGAACTTGGGAAAAAGCAGCATCCAATCGTCTGGTCCAAAATCAGCGAACAAGAAGGAATATTGGCCAACAGCGAAGGAAGCCGGAGATTACCAGGGATAATGCTGAAGATAGTGAAAATAAAGACAGAACTTTTTCGTTTAAGATTATTGGGAAACTATTGTCCAAGTTACAACTATTATTTTTTTGTGTGTTATTCCGAATTACTTAAGTGTGGAAATTGGCGTGAAATTTTTAGAATTTGACGAAATTTAGTAACGTTGAGTGAAGTGGTGGGGACCCGCGACGCAGTTGGTCAGGTTGGGCCTCGGCTCTACCGAAATTAAGCGGAAACAGCCGAGTGCACCAACGCCTACTCACGTGAGAGAAGACTCGTTCTTCTACTCCCGAGACGCCGTGGCGGTCAGATCAAAAGTGAAGCGTCAAGAAAAATGAGAGAAACTCAAACAAATTAAGAGAAATATTGAAAAGGTCAGTGCGGACGGAGAAAGCACAAGTGAAGTAAGGTACGCGAGTCCTCAAATAATTATTATTCTGGGTCTCAAATCAGTAATTTTGAGTAAAGATTAAAAGTGAAGTGAACGTTGAGTTAGCGTCTGCTCCGGATGGAGTTACCCGCGTTATATCAAATTTATTGTTGGTCGCTCTGAGTTACATTTTTGATCTAATAATTAAGCTGAATGATTATCAAATTATTCACGGAAAGTTTCTTTATATACACATTCCCTTGCATTCACGTGTACATATTTTATTTTCTTCGAATATATCGAATTTATATCGATCGAATTGAATTTCTGTTTGTCACGTATGCTCAAACAGAGGGTATCGTCCCTTCTCCCCTTTGGCATAATCTAAGAGTTTCACAAGAAAAGTGGGTGAAATTAATGTTATTTTCGGGGCTTTTAATATTTTTTATTGAGATCAAAATTGGGGATTTGTCGTTTTTTCCCGAATGAAGAAAAAATATTAATTAAAACAACTGGTGCCCAGATGAATCGAAGAAATCAGTTTAGAGTCATTGGGAATAGAAATTATAGCATCATCTTGGATTGAACCATTTTTTTATTAGTGTATTCAACAACTGGCTCAAGGTCAGTTAAGCAAACCGTTACAAAGTATTCATCTCAAATTCAAACAGTGCATGTGAGAGTTAGGGAAAAATTCTACTGATATAGATAGGGAAAATTTCAATTCTCAGGAATTGTAATAGTCTTAACCTAGCTTCAGCCCTGTTTAGAGATGGCTTCGGTCTCTCGGTAAAGAACTCTTTTTAGAAATTGTACTATATTTCGGTCGAAAAATCATAGAATGAGTTAATCTTCAGTCTTCAAACATTTACATTTTGACCGAAAAATTGTAGAAGGATTTCTTTTCGAGGAGCTCTCGTTTTCAACCCCTTTTATGATTTTCCGATCATAAAAAGGAGTGTCCGAAAATTGACATTTTTCCTAATCATATCCATCGTATTCCCACCGAGTTTCACATATGCCAGTCCAAATTTGGCCTGAAAGGATACTTTTTGAGATACAGATAAAGGCACTTTTTGTAATACTCCGGTAGAAATCCAATGAGTATTTTCAGAGAGCTCGGCCCATCTTCTTCCGGAAAACACATGACAAATCCATTTTTTACTCGTTTAAGATGGGTCATAAGCCGCTATCTCAGTAAGTATGAATTTAGATGAATTTCCAATAGGGTAAACGGTCCAGTCCCTGACCACTCACCAGTGAATGACCGATGAACAGAATAATCATTATAGTAATTTTATAATTGAATTTGAACTTGTTATTCACTTGTCTATGCAATCTTACATGTATTCATCATCATTTAATAACAAAAAATCGAAGAAATTCATAGAATTATTATTTAAATAAATTGAAATTATACAGGCACCCCTGAGATTATTAGGAAAACACTCATTCTGACCTAAAATTCGTGAAAACAAGGAATTCGGGAAACTATGTATTTTGACAGTAATAGTTGATTTTGATATGGAACCAAAAATTACTCATCATTGTTATGAGTTAATAATCATCAAAATTGACTTTATGTACATGAAATTGAACATAATAATTAGTTTTTCTTAATTTTATGCTAGTCATTCACCGGTATACTTCATTACTCTATTGAGCCGGTGAATGACCGACCAGTCATTCATTGGTAAGTCAGAAATTCGTCAGTACCACTGAATGACTGTCTGAGGAATTATACGAGATTTGCAAGCAGAAGGAGCTTCTGATATGTCAAGAGATCTATCTTGCATTGATAATATGGACTATATTCAATATATAAAGTCAGAAACTTTATCGTTAAACTCAAATGTTGGAGATAACTTAATTAATAGATGTGAGGCATTCTACACTATTTCACTTATTCTTTAATATTTATTTTTCGATTTTGTTCATTTTTGGATATGTATTTGGAGTGGCATAGGAAAGCCATTTCCAATAGAAACAAAAAAAATATCCAATAATTATGACCATTTATAATTTTGAAAAAACGGTGAAGATGCCCATTTGACTCTAGCTTCGAATGCTCCTATCTCGTTCAATATCAGTTTTATGAAGGAAAGGCAAGAGTACTTTCTTATTGCTGAAGAGCGTATAATTACAACGAAAATTTATTTGCTGGGAATCTTCACCGTCTTGTGGAAATGGTCGTCTTCACCGTTTTTTCAAAATTTTAAATGGTCATAATTTAAAAAAAAAACAATTTTCGTTGTTCCCATGGCAAATGACTTTCACAAGCTATTCCAATAATACATCCAAAATTGAACGAAATCGAGGAAAAAAGCTTGCGTCATGAGTGAAATAGCGTGGAATGCCTCATATTTAACAGAGTTTTTTTTTGAGACTGACATGCTTTAGCTAAATAACGAACTGGTGATAACAATGTAGAAGTCATAGATAATAGAAATAATATTACATATTGAAGTTCGTTAATTGTTTAAATTTTCTACGGATCTCTCTGCATAATTTAATCATTAACTAGGCACAATATGATTCCACACTGGGGGAAAAAAATATTTATTAAACGGAAAAAATCCACTGGCAAGCCATTTCCCGATTGACATGAACTATATAATATTCCTAGAAATTTTTTTTTTCTCTTAGTGCAAATTGTTATAATTGATGATTTTATGCTAATAGAGTTCAAAAATATTTTTATACATCTAAAAATAATCTGTTTCAGAAAATTAAGATATATATCTTAATACATGAATACTGTGATGGCAAGAATTTGTTGAAGAAAAATAATGCATTTTCAACTGAATAATAGAATATAGTACTATACTACTTCTTTCACGAAGTAGAATTGATAATCTTCTCGTTCAGATGAAAAAACAGATGTAGAAATTAATTTGCATACTTTAAGCTGTAAGTTAATACATCAGTCATTTACTGGACCACTCCCAGTCATTCAATGGGCAAGAGCGGTCATTTACTGGGTCTTGGTACTCTACTCTATTTTTTATCAGTTCACAAAAAACCGTAATGAAATTGAGGAGATAGCACGATGAAGACTGGAAGAAGAATGATTGCTGAATACCATCATATTAATGAGACTGAGTTTAACAATTAATTACTATTTTTCATCAGTAGAAACATCCCTCACTACAACAGTTCGGTCATTCACTGGTCGTGTTTCCCTAGCATATTTGGAAAAATACGAGAAATTTTCCATAGAAAACACTATGAACATGCCATTTTCGCCCGTCTGAAATCAGTCCATATGTCATTATTTTAACGAATAATAATCCGATATAATCTTTATTGGCTCATCTACAACAAGGGGGAAATTCCCCATGGAAATGAGTACGGACATACTATTTGGGGTCAGTTGATACTGGGCTTCATATCTTTATTTAAAAAAAAAATATCCGATCCGAATTCGTCATGAGAATCGTTTCGAAAGCCATTATTTCTGTACCACAGAGAATTCAGTTGTAAAGAGACGAAATATGACGAATTCAGAATTTTCAATACATGAAATAGAATAACCACATAGCGCATAAAATATACTCGCCTGAGCGCAAAAAGCATGCACTAGTTTTTAAAATAAAATTGCTCTTATGAGTATATATTTTATGAGAAAATCGTGTACATATGAAATGCACAATTAGAGCATATCGGATGTAAGAGCCCAAATCATATTGTATGACGTACTCAGTCCATATTCCATTCATAGCTTTTTCTGTGTATAAGGAAGCAAAATTTTGTATCTCTCTTAGCTTTCGATGAGGAATGAAAAAAAAACCGTCCATAAACATTGGATGCTGATATTGTCCCGCTTACTTTGATGGCTTACTTTTGACGCTGATTCATTTTTCCGTCGTGGTAGACCAATATTCAGCGAAGCAGAAATAAACAAACGATCATTGTCTTCTTAAAGTATTAAAATTGTATTGGACTCACTGAAAGTGTCTTCTGCTGACGCAGCGTGTTTTTCCTATCGTAGAGTCATATGTGACGTTGGAGGAGATGGAGAAGTCGCTCGAATCCATGACCAAATTTTGCATATCCTCGATTGTGGTCGATAATTAATACAGGTGATGTGACGGAATAACAGCTGAAGAATTTTACACAAGTAAAATGCCGAAAAATTCATCTTAACTGAACATGTAGTAATCTATAGACTCTAATTATTATAAATTAATGGTTTTTCTTTTTATCTAAGAACAGGGGAGAGAAATCTCTGGGTGGCACGAGAATTATCCAGCAAGAGTATACAAATTACTCCGTTCAAAAGTATATTCCATACAATTTATACATAATTATCCTGCCAGGCTTGTATTTTGTCACTTGCTTCCATCCATAACTTGGATTATTCCTTTGCAATAAGAGGAATAATTTCTCCAACAATACACCAACATATCTCACTAGAAAATTCTCCCACTGTAGTATGATGAGACTCAAAATAAACAAACCCTATGAAAATTATTCAAGAAGGTCATATACGGCGGGGTCATGTGACTACAAGTGACCTTGCGATTTCTCAAGATAAATAGAAAACTCGACAGCTGTAAAATGCTTAAGTAAAATGCTTAACATATTCAAATAAGTGTGATTGATTCGGACATTATAGTGTCTCTCCACTTTGCATCAATATCCACTGCGATGAATATTTTAAACCAAATACTGATAATCCCCTCTTCCGTGAGATGGCTGTGGGAAACTGCACTGGTGGTTAAGTTTGAGGGTATGTAGCTGGTATTGTACAGTTGTGAAGGAAACAAAGACACGTGGAGGTGGACCTCGGAGATCGAGGCGCTAGAAAAAGGGCAGAGGATGTATCGGTGCACAATGCGTCTGTGTGAAGAGGGAGAAAGAGGAGAAGGGAAACAAAAAGAAATTGAGCGAGAGAGTGAGTAAGTAGGAGCGACATGAGAGATGGTAAAGTGAGGAGTAGAGAGGAGGAGGACTTAGACGTGATGTACAACGCGCCAGCAGAGGTTAATGCCGCGATCCGGTTCAGGGGGCAGTTTTGCTGTGCCTGCGCCTTCAAAACAAGGTCTGTTTCTTACGTTCTCTTTCTCTCACTCATTCTTAAACGCTCGTTCTTGCCTGCGGACGCTGGACTACTCACAGCTATATTCGAGAATTCATATATATTCGATGCGCATGCAGACTTCATAAGAAAAATGTAAACTGCATTGAACATCCAAAAAAATTCACACTGGGGCTGATTGAAACCATACCAAACTCATAACTTCTCATTCAACAATATTTATATATCTCCTTTTCGTTTCTTTTCACGTGTTTATTAATATTATTTACATTTTTAATCGTAACTCTTTCGCATAATTTTACTTGTACTTTATCAGCTAGAATACTGTTGAATATTTCCCAACATTATATACAAATTATAATTCGTGGATACGTATTTACGGGTCATTCTACGGTGTAACGGTGGAACATAAGAAAAACGAGGCGAACGAACTCGCGTCCTTCCTCTCTGATTCTGCTCTGCAACGTGCGCCTGTGGTCAACTAAACTCGAGGGGAGAGGAGAAGAATGAGCAAAAGAAGAAAACATCGGGAGAGAGGGAGAGGAAGAGGGAGAAGAGAATGGGGCATTGGGATGACGGTAAAGGAGGAAGAGGTGAAGTTGAGTACACAGAGTGAACGGTTCAAGGTTTTCTCGACGATACGAACAACTCCTCTCTCGGGGTCGAACAAAATTAATGGCTGTATACGCGCGTTATACAGCCACTCATCCGTTTTCATGCCAATGAGAGAGCTAGAGTGAGAGAGTTAGTGGAGACGCTGAGATTTGGATGGCAACTCCACTGACAGGAATAAGAGTAGTGGAATTGGAAAACACAGGTCAGACTCCCTGGGTTATCACGTTCGTTGTATTTTTATGAAATAATGTTTGTTTGAGAAACTTCCCGAGTGATTTTCATGTAAAGTATCATTTTACCTTTCATTCAAATGAGCGTTTTCATTCAAGACGCACGTATTGTAGATGTCATAGGAATATCCTAGTTAATTCACGTGCACATTTCATCAGATCCAAATTATTTTTACAGTTCCAATAGGAACAAAAAAATCGTCTGATTTAGATGATGCATTTTTTAAATCTAAGAGATAATTCATTCGTGTCGAATAAATCTTTCACTTTACATATGTAAAATAGTTGAATCGAAATGAATACTTCATTCTTCTCCGGTTCAATGAAAATGCATTCGAAATGAATGAGAAATGTTGGACTACAATCGTTCATTTAAGCTGAATTGATGATTTTTCCAGACGTACTGTCGATAGTGAGTCATGCCAACAAGTCTACAGAATTTCATGAGCCCAGAGAAGAGGGGGCAATTTGTTGCGGAAAGACAGGTCAAAGAGTGTCAACTCTAGTATTAAACAACATGTATTAGTGACTGTGGAGGCCTAAGTTTTAGCTCTACTCGTGTCAAGGGCCTCCTTTCGGCTCATCAGCTGTAATAAGTTTATGAGCGGTGTCACTCAACCGAATGGTATATATATATAATTAGAGAAAAAACCGAATGGTATCCAGTCATGTAGCTGTGGTAGAATTTCGGTTACATCATACACATCGGTCTGGGATTATAGCGTTGGCGTAAGGATAAAGAAGGAAGTTGTAGATAATTAAAAATTACGATACAACATAATGTGGGTTTTTTATAATTTGGTCATGTTCAATCAGGCAAAAAATGAATGAAGACGGACCTTTTCCTTCTCCCTATGAATTTGACAATTGAAATAGATGTTTTCATCGGAGATTATAGCAAAAGAAGAATGCAAATCATCGACGAGTTTATAGCTGAATTTTGAATGAAAGTAATCAGGGAATTGAACGAAATGTCTTCTTTTTCTTATCTTGTTTACATTGGGATCATGATTCATGGTGTCACGAGTGTATCTCACAAGTTTTACAGTCAAAGATTGGTAGAAGTCGATCGTTGCTAATCCATGCTGGCACCTGAGGACACTGTGAGTAGGTAATTGAGCACGTGAGAACCGGATGAGAGCGATTGAAACGATGTAAGTACTTAGCGAGAAGCGGATCAGAAAACTTGGTATTTTAGAAGCATAGGTATTGAAGATTTGTTGGATGGTTTAAATCAAGATTGATAGCAAAAAAAGAGTGCCATGTAATTTTACTGATCAAGTACATCCAACTGGGTGAATGTACCCTTGAACTTTATACTTGATTCTTTTTTATTAACTTGTCATTTTTCAAAATTTTATTAACGTTAATAAATTCAAATCAGTTGTAATAATGGCTTTGCCAGATGATTTGCAGGAAAGCCAAAAGCAGAACGCACGGTACGCGGTACCGTGTGTCTTCGTGTATTGTTTGCGAAAGAAGCGAGCGGGATCGGTGCACATGGCCTACCAACCAGATCACAGGTCTGTGACCTTACGAGCGTTGCAATCGATGTTGGAATCTCTTTTATTTGTTTTCTCTCTCTTGCCCTCTCTTTATACTATTCTCTTTCATTTCTTTTCCTACTCTCTCGTTCAGTTTCGCTGCACCTCACACCCTATTCTATCCCGTTGGTCCCTCTTTCGTGTATGCCGTGCACTTGATAACACTTCATCGTTGATCTTTGCTAATTGCAAGCCAGAGGGAATAGAGGAGCAGGGAAAGGGGTCGGATGCCTCTCTATTCTAAAACCTAAGCAGCCAGATTTAATGGAGTAATTGAGGGGGACTTGTATTTGATCACGACCAACCTGAAATCCAATAGCTGTACTTTCTAGATTATCGCTTCTTCATGCACGATTATGATATCCAGGGAAGTTTTTTTTTAAGTTCTTGGGTATTTTTAGACGGATGAGATTTTCAGTGGATTACTTATTGACATAATATGGGTATACTATAGCAGAAGTGTCCTTTTTTTCATTTTATGGGTTATACTTCCCAGGAAAAATTTGGTTGTACTTTCAAGAAAATTTCTATTGGGATGTTGTTCTGGCTTGGCGGTGCCCATGTAGGAAACCGAAATAGGCCACAATTCGGAGCAATGTCGAATTGTCGAGTTTCGATATAGGGAAACTATATTGGTTCGAACTTCTAGCCAATAATGGTATGTCACATCGGCACGAAATCGAAAACTAAATAGGGCGTACATCACATCCAATTTCAACCCGATATAGGATTTTGAGTTCAGCCCGAACGTTGGGCTAAATTCGATTTGACGAATTTCGACTTAGCGCTACGATATACGCCTAACATCGAGTCCCATACCGAACTCGACAGGGGCTCAATAATATAAAAACAATTTTTAAACATAAAATAAAAAGAAAATTATCTTTTTGCTTCCGAATGGAAGCTATGTAATCATGACAATTTTCGATCCCAATTTTTTTAATAGAAGATACTCAAAATGGTCTAGAGAGAAAGAAAATGACATTTTTAGCGCATGTCTGTGTGTGTGTGTGTATGTGTGTGTGTGTGTGTGTCTGTATGTGCATAAAAGTCTCAACTACAGTGAAACGGTTCTGTAGAAAAATTTCATATTTTGTGGAAAACTTCCTCTCCACGAACTCCATTTTTTAAGCTTCATTGGAAGAGAATCGGATCAGTACTTTTTGAGATATGTCCATTTTTCGAAAATCAGTTTCTAATGGAATTTCTGGAAACTATCCAACTGATTTCATTTATACTTATATATTATCTCGAGAGTTGTATCAGTTAGATGCCTGTCAATTTTGAGCTTATTTGCATAATTAGTTCTCGAGTTATTGCTGTTTTAGTGAATTTGACAAAATTTGATATTTTGATGATGGTTTCGAATAAGTTATATCAGTGCTTTTGAAGGTATTGAGGCTCTGAGTGGATAGAGAATAGAATGCTGCATTGATTAAAATCATCAATAGTTCTGCCAGATCACTGAATTAAAAAAGAATGCATGAAATACATCCATCTGAGAACCTCCTGGCTTTTCAGCCATTATTGAGTTTTGAGCTTTGAATAGATGACGAATCCGTAAGCAAAATTTATCTATCGCTTCATAAATGATAGTTTTTAAATATTCAAGTCAGTATTCTGAATTCAGGACAGAATTCATGAGTACTTGAGTTAGGTTAGGCAATAGAGGAAACAAGGTCAATTATCTGCATCTGGTACTCGCCTAAAATTTACCTCAATATACTATCCTCAATCGATATAATTATTCAATAATATACTGCTAAGTAAGATATTGAAGTCTATTCAACAAATTAAGTTTTTTATTGCTTCCGAATGGAAGCTATGGAAGCTATGTAATCATGAAAATTTTCGATTGTAATTTTTTTAATAGAAGATACTTAAAATGGTCTAAAAAGAGAGAACATGATATTTTTAGCGCATGTCTGTGTGTGTATGCGTGTGTGTGTGTGTGTGTCTGTATGCGCATAAAAGTCTCAACTACAGCGAAACGGTTTTATAGAAAAATTTCATATTTTGTGGAGAACTTCCTCTCGACGAACTCCATTTTTTGAGCTTTATTTGAAGAGAATGCGATGGGTACTTTTTGATATATGTCCATTATTCGAAAATCAGTTTTTAATGGAATTCTTGGAAGAGATTCAACTGATGTTATTCATACTCATAGATTATCTCGAGAGTTGTATCACAGGCATCAGTTAGATGCCTGTCAATTTTGAGCTCATTTGCATGAATAGTTCTCGAGTTATCGCTGTTTTAGTGAATTTGACAAAATTTGATATTTTGATGATGGTGCCGAAAAAGTTGTATCAGTGCTTTTGAGGGTATTGAGGCTGTGAGTGAATAGAGAATGGAATGTCACATTGATTGAAATCACTAATAGTTCTGCCAGATCACAGCATTAGAAAAGAATGCATGAAATACATCCACCTGAGAAACTCCTATTTTCAGCCATTATTGAGTTCTATACTCTGAATAGATGACGAATTCATAATCCAAATTTATCTGTCGCTAGTATATCATAATACTTGAGTAATGATATATTATATCATCTGGGTATCAATGAAAAGTCAGTTGTAATAAACGAATCGTCATAAACAAATGATCTCTGAAAATAGAGAGCAGGAAGAAACGAATAACTTCAACCAATTCAAATAACATCTGATTATCGATGAGTACAAAAATGGATAAATACGAAAAAGACAATTGCAGAATATCTAAAAAATCAGATGGAAACACCCATTGAGAACTATACGATAATTGTTGACAAATTGAATGAATAACTTCCATTCGGAAGCATATTGCTAAAGTATTAGCAGAAAAAGCTATATCAGTTAGAAAACAATACTATTATCCACTTGTTTTTTTCTAAGATTCCGTAATTTTATATTTTTATTATTTATATTCAAATTTCAATCATTTCAAAGTCATTTTTGTAATTACAAATTTTAGTTCCCACAGGTGGATTTGAACCCTCGATCGTCGGACGATGAAACTCGCGCGCTGCCGACTGGACCATCACTCTATTCGACTTTGACAGAATCATACTGTTTATATGAATCTAAATATCATTTGATCTCAAATTCATATCGATATTTATATTGTTTATAAGGATATCCTTATTGAGAGGAATATAATAAAAAAAAGTGAAGTAAGAACCGAGAAACAAAACTACATATTTCTTACAATGGAATATTCATTTTTTGACACAGGATTCTTCTATTTTTGAATTTTTAAATTTCCTTTGAGGATTATTTCTTCCTCTATTGATAATCGAATCATTTGATGGCAGAAAGGGAAGATTTTTTTCTTGATCGATTCTTATATCTATTCTATTTTACATTTATTTATTATTTTTATATTTTTTAAAATTTTGTGCACAAATTAGTCATTAGTAAGAAGAATAATTGAAGGAAAATCAACTATGGCGTGATTTTTCAATCGTTATGTTGGAAAATGCAAAAATATGAAAATTAATCAAAAAGAAAAATTATTAGAAAATGAACGGTTGTCAGAAATTATTGGGCAATTTCAAAGCTGATATCGATTGCAATCTGCGGAATTGGGGGGAGCGATGTTGGAAATATTTTTGTCAAAAGTAGAGGAGCCGAACTTCGGTTACGCGAATTACGTGCGATAATCGTTTCGAATTCGTTGTGCGGATAAGGGTATCATGACTTCAGTCCGAATTTCGGATAGATATAGGGTTCCCGATATTCGGCTACCCGATATAGAATCGAGTTACGATACTAACTCACCATCCCAATATACAGGGCTTGACGTTGGGAAGAATATCGGGCTTATTCGCGGAACCAATATCCACGCCCCGATATTGTTTCGTACTTTGGCCCTTAATCGACTTGCCCAAAATCGTATAAAATAACTTGGCCCGAACATCGGCCATCTAGTGGATGTCGGGAAACCCTACATGGGTGTGCAGCTGATCCTCTGACAATCGTAATACATCAAAAATTTCACTTATTTACTTTGTAAATGATTTTCATTAATTTATTTGGAGGGGCAGGCTAAGTATACTTATACTGCCTATGGCACTAGTATAGTACGAGTGCCCCTAGGTTGGAGCAGTTGGTTACAGGCGGATTTCCTTGATTATTTCTTCAATCACAATTTCGACCAATAGGAGCACGGGATTTGACATCACGTGGTGTGTATTATTCCGATAATTTTTGGTGATACCACGACTGTTGCTAAGCAGCAAACAAAAGTTTTTTTAACAAATTCCAACCCACTTTATCCCACGAAAATGTCAAATCCGTGCACCCGTTCGCCAAAATTAAGATTAAAAAAATTATCCCCCGAATACCCCTCGTGCTTGAAAATTAATTGGGTATTTCCCTCAAGTTTACCGACTCAGCACCGTGTGCGTTCGGTTTGGCACAAAATCCATCGCGCGTAAGCGCTCGGGATTTTGTGACTGCCAAACTTCACGCACGTGTTGCTGAGCAACAAAACTTTCGGGAAATACCCGCTAATTTTCAAGCACTCGGGGTATTACAAGTGAAAATCAACCTGTTACTAGTTGGATAATATGGGGCAGGTCAAGTATACTAAAGTCCATAACATTTTTCAGAATAATCAAATATTCGATATGAAAAGGGTTCACCCATCGATTTTGTGATTATTATTCATCTGACCGCCTTGTTGCAAGGTCAACGCAGGGAAATAATCGAACGGGCTAACTCATATTTGACATGACATCTTCTCTCATCTTAATATTCATAGTGATGAAATTATCAAGTGATTGCACTACGTAGTAATCGGGTGCACCTTAGTTGCCATCAGAATCCAATAATAATGCCTCATCAGATGCTGATGATATCAATTCGAGAGATTGGAAATATTGAATTCTGATACCCATTATTTTTTTCATTTTCTCATTTCATCAGTAAACATATTGAGGATTCACATACCTCTGAGTACTCTGACTAATGAGTGAATTTCAACAATAAGTATGAAGGCTATAGGGTGAAATATGAATTGAATTGTTGATTTCATATGTTTAGTTCACTTTTCAACTATAAGAATTTCTTTTTTTTTTTTTTTCGTCGCACTAAGAACTTTAAAGATATTCTGCTCAAAACAATGTTCTTAGACAGGATCAGCACGATAACTCAGTCAATTTTTTATATTTCTCAATTTTTTCTTTCGAATCTCGATAATTACCTTTTCTGTAGTCTCTGGAGAGGTTTTTAAGAAAATTTCCTTTGGATATTTCTTCATTAATCATTGAGTGCAAATTTTCTTATTGCTTCAAAAGCTTTGAAATGCCGTCATTCCTTAATTTTTGGAGAAAAAAAAATCCCTGTGTCAAACTATGACTATTACATTCTTTTACTACAGTGTTTTCTTTACCGATCGGATAGCTTTCGGCGAAGTAATCATGCTGACCAGGAGGTACCATGGTTTCCATCAGTAATGCATTAAAATCAGTCGAAAGTAATGTTAATATTGAAAGAAAGAAAATTCATTTAGTTGAAAAATGGATAAAGCATGTGAAATCAACACTTCAATTCATTTTTCACCCGATAACCTTCATAAAAATTGGTAGAAAGTATTCAGTTTCAAGAGAGTTCTGGGGTAACGGATCCGGCCCTGAAATCTGTCTAAAGTTCCCTCATTATGGTGACGTATCAAAGCGCCCGATCTTTGCCTTATTGAGCACATTTCATCTCGGTTCAAATTTTTTATGCCAAAGTAATTAAACAAAAATCTTGACAGTTGCCTCAACCGCCTTGTATGGTGTTGGTATTATAACTACGTGCAAGATAATTTTGTGAAGGTACGGATCAGAAAGGCTGAGGTAAGGCATGTTTTACTTGGATTCAATCAGAATTTTATGACTATAGAGCGTGTCTTACGAAATATCTACTCAAGTATAAGAGCATTCCTAACTTCGGCAACTTCCCATGATTGAATCGAGGATAATCACAACGGACAGGGGCAGAAATATCCATGTAAAATGAGAAATCCTAGGATTTTAATGCATTCACCTATATCTAAAATGAATCAAATGCATCTACTCTCAAAATTTGGTTCAATTAGGAAGACTCGATATTCAAAAACCTTTAATCATAAAAACCTTTAACCAAATGGATCGATCCGAACGTGTAAACTTCTCGTTTCTCCCTCCTACCATTCATTTTCACCTGGAGATTATCCCTATAATCGAATACACCGGTGGGTGAATACATGAAACTGATAAACATACGAACCCTCAAATTCAAATACAAAAATGCTATTTTTAGTTGAATTGAAAAGCTTTTGCATCATTAGTAAAGTGGATAACTACTTCAGTTAATTCGTCACGCAGAAAAATTCTGATGGCGGCTGCCATGGCACGCATAAATTTGCCGCTGTCCATGGAGTTCTTTCCCATGGCAACTTTTTCATGGCGATTCTTTCCATGGCGTTTTTCTGCATGGCTATTCCTTTCATGACGTTTCTTTCCATGGCGATTCTTTCCATTTTTTTTCGTAGCTTTTTTTTCATAGCTTTCCTTTCCATGGCGTTTTTTTTCCATGGCGTTTCTTTTCCATGGTGATTCTTTCCATTGTGATTCTTCCCATGGCGATTCGTTCCATGGCAATTTTTTCCATGGCGTTCTTTTTCATTGCATTTTTTCATCGCGGAATTTGTAAATGCGAAATTTGCCATGGAGAAATTTGTTATAACCATAAATTTAATGGTGGATATTTGTGTGATGTTTGAATTTCACAATCATAGAATTTTTGTGATTATCAAAAAATTGTCACATTATAATGAGTATTAGTGCAGATTTTTCTACAGAGATCCTTCTGTGAAAAAATGTCTTCATGAAATCGAATTTTATAAAGAGGTTCTTCATATAATGATTTCTCATGAAGTTTTCTCTTTATGAGAAGGCATTCTATGAAGATATTTTCCACGAAATACATACTGTCACGTATTTTTTAATCTACGGTCATCAAATCAATTCGTGAAACTCTAAATAAAATTAAAAATCCAAAAATCAAAATAAATTCAAAACAACATTAATTGTTGGGCGCCAGGACGACCTTTCGTCCGAAATAAGAAAATCAAAGAACTACAAAAGAACTACAAAGAACTACAAATGAACTAAAAAAATAATTCCCAGGTGAATGTCCGACTAGACAGCAACAAAAGAATTTCCAAAAAAAATCCTAATGACCGCGGAGGCGGCTGGGTTCCAAAATCCACCTGTAAAAGCTTTGACTAGGAATACAGATTTAAAATAAAAAAGAAACAATCAATTTAATTTGAAAATATAATTAGAGTGATGTTTTTTACTTCTGCTCTTTAAAAAAAAAAATGAAATAGAATTACAATAATAAAAAAAAATAAAAAAATAAATATCTCGTTACTGAATTTTTGTTGTTTTGGACATTTATAAAATTACCATTATTCACGGAAAATTTTTACACAATTCATTTTTCATGATTCGATACAATAATAATTATAATAAAAAAAATATATAGAATCCAAAAAAAATCAGAAGGATCAGAACTAATTCAAAAGTCCCGACAAAATTAATTAACACGACAAAAACAAAAATTAACAACACAATCCAAAATGTCGTTACAAAAAAATAGTCAAGAAGTCCTAAAATTGAAATCTGAATTAATTCTGATTTTCCCGCGGAAGCACCTTAAAGCTTCACAGTCGCGTGGACTATCGGCGTCTAACAGAAACACGCCTTTATTATTTTCAGCAATGAAATAATAAAAAAAAATAAATAAACTCGACAATAAATCGTCTTTAATGAAATAAAATAATTTTAAAAAATAATAATAATGATTATAAATTTTATAAAAAAAATTATAATAAAAACAATATTGCTGAAAATTTGTTAAACGCCGATTTCAAAAAAAAAAAGAATAAAATCATAATATGTTCCCAACAATGATAATTTCCGAAATAAAATTTTAAAAAATAATTGACGAGAAACGAGAAATCAATAACAAATCACGTTCTTGCAATTTCGCGAAAAAAATCAAAATAAAAAAATAAAGATTTTAACACGCCACGGAAAATCCGAAAATGGCGATTACCGGCGTCGAACGACGCTAACACAAAAAAAAAATGTCAAAATAAATCTGCCGAGAATAAACACACGCTCACCGGAGTATTGTTGTCTTTAGCTTCAAGAAAATTCGTAGCTCTCAACTTCCCTCCAATTTCCAGTAAATCTTCAAAAATCCTCGGTAAATTTATCTCTTCCAATGCAACGTTAATTATTCTAATTGCAACGGTAATTGCTCAAATTTTTCACAACGAAATCACGTCTGTACTGTTTGCCACCAAAACGGAAAGTGAGGGGAGACGCCGGCGTGCGTCGAAAATTAGACCACAGGTGGCTCTTCCCAAACTAATTGGCCAATGACATTCCTTACATTCTTTTATCGCCGATATTATTTTACTCTAAATCCGGTAAATTAAATTTATGATTCAATTCAAACAATTTTTATTAACTTAAATAACAAATACATAACAACAAAATAGTAGTAACAATTGTGCCATGAGTACATGATTTTTGAGGGATATTGAGAGAATATTTTTCATCATATCATTTCTTTACATTTTCAATTTTTTTTGCTGATGAATCTTTGATAATTCGAATTGAATCATTCTGAACTACTTTGAAGTTTAATTTCGGGGACTTAAAGTCCGCCAGACTGTCTTCGTTACTTGGTAATGCTAATCTGTAGTTTTTAGCAGTTTTTTATCATCATCATCTCCACTTTTTTCTTTTGTTATTCTCAAGTGCAGTCTACTCGCACTCCAAGTCGATTTATCCAACTCTAATGACATCTTTTCATATCAATCAATAATAATTTGTTCGATTCAATTGCTCGGGTGAACTTTAGGATTTTGAATCTCTCCTTCCTCCCGCTTTTTCTTGTAATTGAGAATAGCCGAACTCCAAAATAGATCTTGCATCATTAATTTTTTGAGTTTTTCTTCTTCACTTGGTAAAATTGACTCGGTCCAATGCTCTCTTTTTTCTCTATTTCATTCAGTTTTACTGGACAGCTGGCAAAGAATACCAAAAATACTGACGAACCCAACAACAAAATGAATGTAAAATCCCTCTATCTTGCTTAGTTTTTGAGATATTCTCAACAACAATGAAAAGAAAAAATCAATTTATCCAATTTTACTTTTTAACTTCATTTATTTCGATTTTTGAATTAAGGATGTAGTCTGGAGCTTCAGATTTGGAAAATTAATTTTTTTTTTAAAATTCATTTTGAAAGGAAAATATATGGAGAGTATACTGTAGAAATTTCAAACCGACATTCGAAATATTGAAGAAGTTATATACATATACGAAAGCGCTTCACAGTCTCAAACACGTGTTACTAAAATTCTCAGGATGTCATCCGGAGCTCGAGGTTTATAAAATCTATTTTTTTTCATAATTTATTTTGAAAGTACAATATGTGGAGAATATACTGTAAAAATTTTAGACCAGAATTCTGAATATTGAGGAAGTTATAACACATATTCGAAAGCATTTTACAGTCTTAGATATCTGTTATCAAAACTTAAAACGCGTTTTTTCCGAAACAACATTTTTTCGGTCGGCCCGGGGCAAAGAACAAAATCTATCGAACCGATTGGGCTGAAATTTGGATATGTTATTCTACACTGGAATAGTTCTCGCAGGTGCCACAATTATTAATTTTCAATGAAAATTTCCTATTTTTTACCCGAATTTTCGAAGAAAAATATCGCAGTTTTTGATTTTTTTTTTTCAAAAGTTCACCATTTTCTTTTTTCTCAATGAAAATGTCTGAATCTGGCACCTGCGATAACGACAAGCTCACAGAACACTGATTCACTCGAATTTTCTATTTCGAAGCACGTGCACTAACGCTAGCACCCGGGCCAGTCACATATCTTTTTTTTTTGTGGCTACTTTGGCCATAACAAAGGCTATTTAAATATTATGAGATGAACTTCAAAAAATTATTTTCGTGAAGTTAAAGATGTCAATCAGAACATCTGAAAAGTTTGGAATGATCGCATTTTATTTAGTTGTAAAAAAAAATTGCTGAAATATGTTCGTAAAAAGTGCAAAAGCTCCAGACTACATCCTTAAGTGGCTTTGCGGTCATAGAGAGGGCGCGTTTGTTGACGAAAATCATCTGTTCCGATGGAGGGAGAGGTCCCAAATAAACTTTGTAGAATTTTCCTCTCACCCCTTCAGTTAAATGACGAGACTCGAATTATCGCATGAAAATGATGGAATAATTAAATTAATTGATTTAATTTTAAGAATTAAATCAATTTTAAAATTTATGCACAAGTTTCCGAAAAAAATTGAGGAGTTCAGTATTCGATCTCGAGTGAGTATCGAAATCACATCTTTCCACTATCCGGGCGGATGCTTTGAACCATTAAGCTACCGAGACCCCTCACTCCTCGAATTTTCAGAAACTTGTGCATATCGTTTACCACCCGAATAGTGGAAAGATGTGATTTCGATACTCACTCGAGATCAAATACTGAACTCCTCAATTTTTTTCGGAAAATTGTGCATAAATATTAAAATTGATTTAATTCTTAAAATTAAATCAATTAATTTAATTATTCCATCATTTTCACGCGATAATTCGAGTCTCGTCATTTAACTGAAGGGGTGGGAGGAAAATTCTACAAAGTTTATTTGGGACCTCTCCCTCCATCGGAACAGATGATTTTCGTCAACAAACGCGCCCTCTCTATGACCGCAAAGCCACTTAATTCAAAAATATTAATATTAAACGGTCGATAAAAACAAATTCTATTCATTTATTTTTTTTAACCAATATCTCGGAAACTAAGTGAGATAGAGCAATTTTGCTCTCATCCTATCTTGTAGAGAATTTCAAAGGCTACAAATCAATTTGGGAGTGAAATCACTCTATCTCGCTACGTTTTCGAGATATTCTCAAAAAAATTGATTAAAAAATCAATTCGGTGAGTTTTACTTTTTTACTGGATTTTTTTTGTCAATTCCTCAGAAACTATGCGAGATAGAGCAATTTTGGCTGAATCCTTTTCTATAGATTATTTTTTCCATCCAAATTTCGACCAATAGAATTGCACCATTCGACGAAACAAAATAACGCCTACACGATATTTCACTGGAAATTTTTGGAAATTCCACTGGAAATTTTTCATGTTGCCTATATATGAAAAACAAACGATTTGTCAATCCATGTGACTGTAAATTTTGAATTTCTAACTGAGAATTTGTCTCATGGTGCAATTCTATTGGCCCAAATTTGGATGAAAAAATAATCCCCCAAATACCACTCGAGCTCCAAAATTAATCGGGTAATTTTGAAGCTCTTGTGGTATTACATGTGAAAATTTCAAGAGCTATAAAACAACATGAGCATAACATAACTCTATCTGGCTTTGTTTTCAAGATATTCTCAAGAACAATTGAGAGAAAGAATCGATTCATTCAATTTTAGTTTTTCACTTCATTCATATTTTTATGAATATCTTGGAAATCAAGCGAGATAGAGCAATTGTGCCCCGATCCTGTTTTGTGGAAAATTTCAAGAGCTACACGTATGAAAATACTTTATAAAGTCTTTATAAAGAATTCTTTATAAAACGTGTTTTATAAGAAATTGGAACTTTTCTTATAAAGATTTTCTCATGGAGTTTTCATCGTAGTTTTCATCCTTTATAAAATTTTGTTTTATGAAGGCGCACCTTATAAAAAAATTTTTTATAAAGGAAAGCAAAAGATATAAAATACCATTAATATTTTTTGTATGAATCCTATTCTATAAATTCATTCTTTATAGAAAATGTCTTCATAAAATTGAATTTTATGAAGACATTTCTTATAAAATTACTTTTTACAAAGATTTTATCTCTCAGTCAAATGCTTTATTTATCCTATTTATTTGAATAATTATCCTTTGAAAAATAGCTGGATGGGGAACTCCAAACAGTGTTAACAAAAATGCAGACTTTAGCCGTTGAAGCCATTGTCCAGTTTCGACAACAAGGAAGTCTGTTTCTCAGATAAGTGTGTCGGACTGCGCCGCGATCTCGGTTGAATGCACTTTCCGTCAAACTCCGCTTACGGCCGGGATTCCGACAGTGCGTGACCTATCGGCGGCGGCGGTACTACAATTCTCCTTCACTTTGACGTTTGGCGCTGTCCCTTTGAATTCTATTTCTTCCTCGCGCTTCAGTTTAATTCTTCTTCTTTGCACCTCTTATTTTGTTTTCCTCTTTCATTCATTATTTGCTTTTATTATTTTTTTTTCATTAATTATTAATAAATTAGGTATGAGGTTCTTACAGGAGATACTTCTGTGAGATAGTTATCTCACAGAAGTGCTTCTAAAGAAAACGTCTTTACAAAATAAAATTTTATGAAGATGTTTTCTATGTAATTTATATATATCACTCAGCAAAAAAATTGAGGAAACAGTAAAATTTGTCGTTTTTCTTCGTGATTTTCAGATGGCTCTAACTTTCCGAAAATTCATTGGATCGGAATAAAAAAAAATGGTTCCAAAGCTTGGAGTCTCCACCTCTGAAATCTTCAGATGGAATTTTTTTTGACCATCCGTTATAAGGAGATAAGAAGAATGAAAGCGGAAATTTTTTTTCCGTTATTTTTCATTTTTCCAAATTGGTTCACGGACTTCAAAAAAATTTCCTCGACTCAACCCTTATCAAGATCGTGTAGCGTGGCCTTTCAGCTTCAATTCTTTTTTATTTCTTACGATCATTTGTTGCTGCGATATCGTCAATTGAATCAAAAAATACCCTTTTGCCTTTAATCGCCGATATCTCAGGAACTACTGATCGCACATCGAGCGGATGATGAGATTCGTAAACTAAAATAAATTTACTATGAGGTTCTTGCACTATTTCATTGAAAAAAATTTTCTTCCATTTTCAAAATTGGTTTGAAAAAGTATCGAAAAATAAAGCTTTTTTTCTTTTTTGAAAATTGCCGTGAATTTTGCGAATTTGGGAGAAGCTGCAAATGTTTCAACATTTTTCTTTAGTTTACTGTTTGCTGAAAACCCCCCAAATTTTCAAGCCAATCGGCTGGACCGTTTTTTTTTCTCGAATGAACAAAGTTTCAGCAAAAATTAAAGGAACACTTTTTTGTTTCTTAAACCCCAATTCATGATGATTAAGGCCGAAAATGTTTTTTCTCCCTCATTTCTTCGTGATTTTTTGTGCGAAATTCGTTTAATTTCATCGAGAAAGAAACAATGAGAAAAAATCAATAGAAAATTCGTTTTCTTTTAAATCCGTAAAAAATTCGAATTTTTTTTCTTCAAAAATCAATAAAAGAATCTTCTTTAAAAACCAACAGAAAAATCGAAAGAAAAATTCATAAAATTGGATAAAAAACTGCTAAAATCGTATTTGACTTGGAGAGATAGTGACTCAGAAATTTTTTTCAAACAATAAAATTTTTTTTGTTGATTTTTGAAAAAAATTTGATTGATTATTTTTTCTTTTTTTTCGATGAAATTCAACAGATTTTGCACAAAAAATCTCGAAGAAATGACGGAGAAGAAACATTTTCGGCCCTAAACTGACGAAATTTACTGTTCCCTCAATTTTTTCGCTGAGCTCAGCAAAAAAAATTAAGGAAACAGTAAATTTTGTCAGTCTAAGGCCGAAAATGTTTCTTCTCCGTCATTTCTTCGTGATTTTTTGTGCAAAATCTGTTGAATTTCATCGAAAAAAAGGAAAAAATAATCAACAAAATTTTTTCAGAAATCAATAAAAAAAATTTTATTGTTTGAAAAAAATTTCTGAGTTACTATCTCTCCAAGTCAAATACGATTTTGGCAGTTTTCTATCCAATTTTTTGAAGTTTTCTATCAATTTTTCTGTTGGTTTTTAAAAAAGATTCTTTTATTGATTCTTGAAGAAAAAAAAATCTAATTTTTTACGGATAAAAAAAAACGAATTTTCTATTGATTTTTTCTCATTGTTTCTTTCTCGATGAAATTAAACGAATTTCGCACGAAAAATCACGAAGAAATGAGGGAGAAAAAACATTTTTGGCCTTAATCATCATGAATTGGGGTTTAAGAAACAAAAAAGTGTTCCTTTAATTTTTGCTGAAACTTTGTTCATTCGAAAAAAAACACGGCCCAGCCGATTGGCTTGAAAATTTAGGGGGTGTTTCAGCAAACAGTAAACTACAGAAAAATGTTGAAACATTTGCAGCTTTTCCCAAATTCGCAAAATTCACGGCAATTTGCAAAAGAGAAAAAAAACTTCATTTTTCGATACTTTTTCGAACCAATTTTGAAAATGGAGGAAAATTTTTTTCAATGAAATAGTGCAAGAACCTCATAGTCAGTAAAAAAATAATTTCCGCTTTCAACCTTCTTATCTCGTTATAACGGATGGTCAAAAAAAATTCCATCTCAAGATTTCAGAGGTGGAGACTCCAAGCTTTGGAACCATTTTTTTTTATTCCGATCCAATGATTTTTCGGAAAGTTACAGCCATTTGAAAATCACGAAGAAAAACGACAAAGTTTACTGTTTCCTCCTTTTTTTGCTGCGTGATATATATAAATTTCATAGAAAACATCTTCATAAAATTTTATTTTGTAAAGACGTTTTCTTTAGAAAAACTTCTGTGAGATAATTATCTCACAGAAGTATCTCCTGTAAGAACCTCATCCCTAATTTATTAATAATTAATGAAAAAAAAATAATAAAAGCAAATAATGAATAAGAGAGGAAAGGAAAATAAGTGGCGCAAAGAAGAAGAATCAAATTGAAGCACGAGGAAGAAATAAAATTCAAAGGGACAGCGCCGAACGTCAAAGTGAAGGAGACTTGTAGTACCGCCGCCGCCGATAGGTCACGCACTGTCGGAATCCCGTCCGTAAGCGGAGTTTGACGAAAAGTGCATATAAGCGAGATCGCGGCGCAGTTCAACACACTTATCTGAGAAACAGACTTCCTTGCTGTGGAAACCGGACAATGGCTTCAACGGCTAAAGTCTGCGGTTTTGTTAACACTGAGTGGAGTTCCCCATCCAGCTATTTTTCAAAGGATAACTATTCAAATAAATAGAATAATTAAAGCATTCAACTGAGAGATAAAATCTTTGTAAAAAGTCATTTTATAAGAAATGTCTCTATAAAATTCAATTTTGTAAAGACATTTTCTATAAAGTATGAATTTATAGAATAGGATTCATACAAAAAATATTAATGGTATTTTATATCTTTTGCTTTCCTCTATAAAATTTTTTTTTATAAGAATCGCCTCTATACAACGAAATTTCATAAAAGGATGAAAACTACGATGAAAACTTCATAAGAAAATCTCTATAAGAAAAGTTCCAATTTTCTATAAAACACGTTTTATAAAGAATTCTTTATAAAGACTTCATAAAGTATTTTCATACGTGTATGAAACAAGATGGAAGTGAAATGACTCTATCTCACTTGGTTTCCAAGATATTTTTAATAACAATTAAAAGAAAAAATGGATTCATCCAATTTTACTTTTCCATTTTGAACTAATTACTTGATCAACTATTTACTTGATTAATTGGGATATCGGACAGTTAAATGAATATTCGAAGTCAATCTTGACTTCGGATATTTATTTAACTGTCTCATATCCCAATCAACCTCTAGATTAATTATATCATCATGGACGACAACAATAACAGCAATTTTTAATAATATTTCGGAAACTAAGTGAGATAGAGCGATTTTGTTCTGACTCTTTTTTTTAGCTCTTGAAATTCACTCATCGATGCAGAATTGCTCTATCTCACTCAGTTTTCAAAATATTTATGAAAAAATAAATCTGGTAAAAAGTCAAATTGGATAAATGGATTTTTTTAAAGAATTGTCTTTGAAAATATCTCAACAACTAAGCGAGATGGTGATTTTACTTGCATACGCTTTGGTAGCCTTCGAAATTTTCTACAGAGAGGAATGTGGGCGAAATTACTCTATCTCGTTTAGTTTCCGAGACATTCAAAGAAAAATAAAGCCAGTGAAAAAGTTTAATTTTCATGAATCGATTTTTTCTTTCAATTGTTTTTGGAAATATCTCGAGAACTAAGCGAGATAGAGCAATGTTACCCTCTTTTGGTCTGGTAGCTCTTGAAATTGTCCATAAAAAAGGCTCCAGGCAAAAGTTGCTCTATTTCCAAAAAAAAAGTCATTTAGTTTCCAAGATATTCAGAGAAAAATAAATCCAGTGATAAAGTGAAATTGAATAAATATACTTTTGCTCTTAGTTGTTTTTGGAAATATTTCGAAAACCCAGCAAGATAGAGCGATTTTACTCACAACTTATTTTTAGCTCTTGAAATTCTCTATAAATAAAAAAGGATTCAAGCAAAATTACTCTATCTCAGTCATTTTCCAAGATATTCATCATTAAATGTATCCAGTGAAAAAGTAAAATTGGATGAATCCATTTTTTCTTGTAATTGTTATTAAAAATATCTCGGAAACCAAGTGAGATAGAGTCATTTCACTGCCATCTTGTTTCATAGCTCTTGAAATTTTCTACAAAACAGGATCGGGGCACAATTGCTCTATCTCGCTTGATTTCCAAGATATTCATAAAAATATGATTAAAGTGAAAAACTAAAATTGAATGAATCGATTCTTTCTCTCAATTGTTTTTGAGAATATCTTGAAAACGAAGCCAGATAGAGTTATGTTATGCTCATGTTGTTTTATAGAATCAATAGAATCAAATTTATATACAAATCAATGTGGGAGTGAAATCTAGATACGCGGTAGCGTATCGGCCAAGTACATGTTGAAGGGCCGAGCGCTGAGCGTATATATTCTCGACAGAGCTTCCCCCTCCACCACTCTTTTTTCTTTATTATTTAATTGCTCAAAAACGAGACAAACTACGCAAAAAGTAGTCTTAGTTACATCACCTAATTCGACATCGAGCATTCGAATGGTGATTTTTTTTATTTTTTTTATTCCATATTTAACTAAAAACGCCCCATAGCAACGGTCCCGGAAACATTTTTTGCCAATTACATTATCTTGAAGCCACATTTCTCTTAGAAGGTTGGTACCACTGTCCCTTTCGTTGACAGCCAGTCTCTATCGATTAAACAGGAGTAAAATCCGAAAGTCGGTAAAAAAAATTACCATTCGCAGGTAAGTCATTATCGACTTTCAGAAATTTATTGAAGAAGATGGGTTGAAGTCAGACTAGTCGGAAGGAAAAAGTCGGAAAAATTCCAAAAAAATTGAAAAATTTGAAAAAACGTTCGAAAATCTCAAATATCGGAATAGAAACTGACTTTTGAAATATGTTGGCAAAAGAAGGTTGCCAGAGTTTAATTTGAGGAAATCTCGGAATAACAATTCGAAAAATTTCCGAAGAATTTCAAAAAATTTCAAAAAAAAATCAAAAAATTCGAAAAACAATCGAAAAAAATTTCGAAAAATCCTGCTTGCGCATTCCATATTTTTTTCCGAAGATTTGACTTTGATTATTATTTAAATTTTATGTAGGCCCCTTTCCTGCATAATTACCGAAAAAATTCAAGAAAGAATCGAAAAATTTGAAAAAAAAATTCGAAAAATTTCAAGAACCAAAATAAAAACTGATTTTTGAAATATATATTGGCTAAGGAAGGTTACCGGAGTTTAATTTGAGAAACTTCTGAAAAAAAATCGAAAATTTCCAAAAAATTTCAGAAACCTCGGAAAAAAATCGAAAAAAAATTGAAAAAATTCAAAAAAAACGAAAAATTTGGAGAAAAAAATCGGAAAATCTTAAATTTCAAAATAAAAACTGATTTTTAAAATATATATTGGTGGGAGGCCATCTTGGAAAAGAGAGGCAACAAGTTATCTAATTTAGTGTTCCGTTTTGTTAAATCTTTTGAATCTTTTTTTTATAGTGTAGTGCTCGGGAAAGTGTTTCAATCCTTCACTAAACTCTGTCGGTTTCCCTTTGGATAATAATCTCTGCTTATCACCTGCTATTTTTTGTGCATTTGTAATCAATTTAAAGTTATCTGAAGGCGAGGTTAGGTTTCCAACGATCTATGACATTCTTTTTTTATTTTATTTTATTTTTATTTTGTGTTTTCGGGGGTGGGGGTGCTGGGTATGCCTAGCAATCGCCCTAATCACAAAACTGAGACAGAGAGTGACACCGCTAAAGAGGACAGTGAAAACCACACAGCAAGTGCCACCTCTATTGTAGTCGGTGAAGCTAGCAGTGGTCACTCTGCTCTGACACCTGACCTACCGGTAATTCAGATTACTCCCTGCTCCCCTGCCCTTTCAACTCTATTCCGTAAGGGGAAAAATAAGAGCACAACACCAGCCTCTGATATCACCGCAAAAAAAAAACCAGCGACCAGAGGTCGAACGAAAAAACTCTTTATTCCTAAGAAAAGAAGTGCAACACAAGCGGAACTGAATTTTAATTGTTTTCAAATTCAAACGGTTAAAGCAAGAAGAGAAGAAAAAAATCTTGAGTACTCCAGAAGTGCCTTAGGCTTCAGCATGATGTCCGACAGCGCAACTAATGGTATGAACAATGATTCAACCGGACTAGCCGGTCAACATTCATTTACTTTCAATAAAACGACAGATCTTATGCAAGTTAATCCTAGCCAACAAAACACAGTGCCTTCCACAAAAGATAACCCTAACCCAGACAATCCGTCACCTACTACGATTGATATCATGAATTACCTGAAAAAAATGGATGAGGAAAATAAAACTAGATATGAAGAGCTCCGACATGACTTGAATACAGGTACAGTTGAAATTAAGCATGAAATTCAAAGCATCAATGAAAAAATTGAGAAAGTAAAAAATGATGTGGTAGATGTGGAAACTCGTACAAACAATAAAATTGAAAATCTTAGAGCAGAGTTCGCGAGCCTCAAACAGGAATTCAGAGATAATAGGATTCCAAGTCATTTGGCCACCAAATTAAATGATCTTGAGACAGAAATGGAAAACTTGAGAACTGATAATAATGGTGACGACCCACGGCTGGCCTCTTTACTTTCGAAGAAAATCGATGAATTAACCAGAAGTATTGACGCCCAAGAGAGACTGCTTAGGAGAAATAACGTTATAATTCGAGGTCTACAAGCATCTTCTCACCCCCCCACTCTACAAAATGAAATAGATGATTTTCTTTCTAGCAACTTCCAACTAAGCCCTCAACCGACTGGAGAAGTTAAAGTACTGGGTAGGGGAAATAAAAATATTTTAGTTAAGTTAAAGTGCTTCACCGATAAAATTAAAATACTGAACATGAAAAAAACTGTATTGAAAGACAAGGAAATATTCATTGAAAGTGACCTTACTAAAAAAGAAAGAGAGATTCAAGCTCATCTGAGAGAGGTCGCGAGAGGGGAGAGAGCAAAAAATCATTCAGTTAAAGTGAGCTACGGTAAAATATCAATTGATGGTCAAGAATTTTTTTGGAACGAGAAGGAGAAGAAAATCACACGGCTTTCTCGTGCTCCGAATAATTACCAAACTGATCCGAATTCTACTTCTTTTCCTCCGGATCGCAACCGATCGGGAAAGACATAAATCCCCCGAGCGCTCAGCCTATCTCTTCAAAGCAAAAATTCGTCTTTTGGAATGTTAATAGTGCAAAAAAGAACCTATCACAACTCGATAACACCGGCAATCTCAGTTTTATTGGAATCACCGAAACGCATCTGCAAATTGAATGGAAACAGTTACCGAAACAATATACAGATTTCCACTCTTTTTGGTCTCCTGCAGTCAAAATTTATAACAGAGGACGAGCCAGTGGTGGAATTCTAGCTCTGGTACATAAATCGATAGATTCTCCGCTATTACTTCATGCAACTGAAAACTGGGTTTTTATCAAGTTTACTATTGACAACCTGAACTTTATCGTTGGCACCATATACTTCATCCCGATAATTGATATTCAACCGGCCCTGGAAATACTGCAAGACAAGCTGGATGAATTTGCTTCCCAATTCCCGGATGCTCATGTCATTATGGGCGGTGACTTCAATGCTCATCTTGGTGATCTCGGGGAAATACCGGATGAATTCAATTCTAACATTAATCTCAGTAAATATAGATGTGTGTATAATAAGAATCACTGTAATCGCGGTTTGATTTTACTTAAATTTATGGAAGAGAACAATTTCTATAGTCTGAATGGTCGATCGAATAGTGACTCTCCGGGGAAAATAACTTACAGCTCCTCTTTAGGCAATAGTCTGGTCGACTTCGTGTGGGTCGGCGTCGCGAGTTTATGCCTAGTGAATGATTTCGAGGTTCTATTGCTTACTACAAGGTCTGATCACTTCCCGATCAGGGTCACCCTTGACTTACTCTTCAATATTCAGTCACTTGCGGAGGCCGACGCACCCGAGGCCACCAGACTTTGCTGGAACGAGAATAAAAAACAAGCATTTACTAATTTGATTCGCACTTCCAATAGAATTAAGATGGATTTTACGAAGGTGGACCTGGAATTTATATCTGATAATCTGAAACTCGCGATAAAGGAAACCGCGACTGAGTTGAGTCTGACTAGAAAAGTGGGTCATGCCTGTAAGGTGGGCACTAAGACGAAAAACAAATGGTACGATGAGGAGTGCCGGGACGCTAAAAGAGAGATTGCACAAAGTCTACTTAATTTTGAGGCCTCGGGTTTTGATAGGGAAGGGGGTACACTTTACTCAGTAGCAAAGAGAAGATACGTTAATTTACTGAAGAAGAAAAAAGAGTTACATTATGATGCAATTAAAGACAAGCTGGCAAATGTGAAAAATTCGGGTGAATTCTGGGCCTCAATCAAGCAATTCAAATCTTTTACCGGCACCCCCCACTGTATCTCGCTGGACGAGTGGTATAATTTCTATTGTAATATTACTTCTCCTAGAGCTCCCCTATCCCTTACGTTCTTAGACTTTACAAATCCTGTATTGGACTTTCCAATCACAGACGCTGAAATACTTAAAAATATAATGAAATTGAAGGAACAGAAGGCGGCTGGCCCTGACGAAATAAGTAATGAGTTCATAAAAAACCTCTCCTCTAACTGGTTACTTTACATTGAGGTTTTTTTTAACAAAATCATGGAGAAGGAGATTATTCCGGAGTCATGGGGCTCAGCTTGTCTTTCGATGATATATAAAAAGGGGAACAAGTTCGACCCTCTCAATTATAGAGGCATTGCTTTGTGCAACTGCTTAACCAAGTTGTTTACGCAAATTTTGAGGGAGAGAATTCAGAACTGGGCAGAACGAGAAAGAATTATCGAGGAAAGTCAGGCGGGTTTCAGGCCGGGGAGGAGCTGCTTGGACCAAGTCTTTGTGTTACATAATGCCGTACAACTACAACTGAGACTTGGCACTAGAAAAGTTTTTAGCGTTTTTGTTGATTTCCGGCGCGCCTTCGACTCTGTGCCTCATCACAGACTCTGGCCCAAGCTTCTGGACCTTGGCCTGACTCCCAAAATCATCAAAATACTCAAGTCACTCTATGATCATGCCAACGTCAGAGTCAAAGTGGCTAATTCTCTCACTGAACCAATCCCAGTTTCTGAGGGTGTTTTGCAGGGTGAGTCACTGAGTCCGTTACTCTTCATTCTCTTTATATGCGACCTTGAAAAATACCTGAGAAACCTGGGTTTTACTGGAGTGAACATCAACGGAGTTGATGACGTTCTTCTGTTACTCTATGCTGATGACCTAGTTTTTCTAGTGCAGAATGAGATTACGTTGCAAAATATCCTCAATGCTTTGTATAATTACTGCGAGCTGAATGGTTTAACTGTAAATGCCGAGAAAACTAAAATTATGATATTTAGAGAGGGAGGTCGCTTGAGTCCTTCCCATAAGTTTACGTACGGAGGTGAGCTCCTGGAAATTGTACCTGTCTACGAGTACCTTGGAGTCCCAATCAGCTGCACAACGTCTGGGGCTCTGGCGACGCAGCAGGCTAGTAAAAAGACAAAACAGGCTAACGGAATGGTCCTGGGGATTCTCGCACAGGCGAAAGCCGACTCTATTCCTGGTATGATTAAACTATTCGAATCCATCTCCAGAGCCATTCTTCTTTATGCGTCACCTGTCTGGGCACTAGATTACTTTGATGCCTTAGAATCAGTACAATCTGATTTTTTTAAAAGGCTGCTGCGTCTCCCGAGAAACACCTCTAATGCGGCTCTCAGAGTTGAATTGGGGATTCTGCCTGTGAGATTTCATATTCTATCTGCCACTATTAACTATATAATAAAAATATTGAAAATGGGAGACGAAAGACTTCCGAAGAAATGCTATATCCAACTAGTCAACCTTGCCATGAACCCCAATCCTTTGAGAGACCGTAACAAAACTTACAAATTTAATTGGAGTTTACGTATTCGGAAATTTCTTGAAGAGGTGGGTTTTGAGAGACTTTGGGGTAATCACAACGCTGATGATTGGCTGAAAGCCAAAGACGAAATGCTCAATAAGTACAAAAATCTCTTAATTGCTGATGATATCAAGTACTGGAATAATACTATCCATAAACTTCCCATCCCCCGAACTATGGAAAATCTAAACAACCAGTACCTCATGACTAGATGCCCTCTCTCTATACTCAGAGTTAAGTGTCAAATTAGATTGGCTAATCCCTATAATTGCCGATTTATAATTGATGGTAACTTATACATTATTAAGCCCTTCGAGGTCTGTCGTTGCTGTGGAAGTGGGGAAAATGAGTCTATACAACATATTCTCCAAATCTGCCCGCTTTATGAGATACCTAGAGCTAAGTACATTTTGCCGCGACTAAAGGGTTCCTCTAGCCTCGACTTTCTTCACTTCATCCTCAGTCCTGATAAATTAGACACGAAAGCTCTTTTCTTCTTCATGTCCTCTGCCATGATATACAGGGACAAAACCCTCAACAAATGTAACAATTTTGCTATAAATAGGGACCAACTTATCACGAAATTCCTGATACAAGAGGGGGCTCAAATGTGTAGGGACTGATCGAGGTACTCTCAAATGATAAATGTGCAAAATAGTGTAATAAAAGTATGAATGTGGCTGGAGGAATGGTATGAATTCTCTTATGTTACTGTTAATTGAAAAAGAAAAAGAAAGGAAAATGGAGGAAAAAGAAAGAAAATTTTTATTAATTGTTGGAAACTGCTAAATTATATTTAATTACTATGTAATGGCCTTCCCTGGCTAAAGGGACTGTACCCTACAAAGCTGGAAATAAATAATAATAATAATAATAATAATAAATATATATTGGCAAAGGAAGGTTGCCGGAGTTCAATTTGAGAAACTTTTGGAAATAAAATCGAAAAATTTCCAAAAAATTTCAAAAAATTCGAAAAAAAATCGAAAAAAATTAAAAAAAAAATCGAAAAATTTAAAAAATCAAAATAAATAATGATTTTTGAAATAAATATTGGCAAAGGAAGATTGCCGGAGTTTAATTGGAGGGAATTTCAAAAAAAAAACTCGAAAATTTTCAAAAAATTTCAAAAAATTCGAAAAACATCGGAAAAAAATGAAAAAATAAAAAAAAAACGAAAAATTTGCAAAAAAAATCTCAAATATCAAAATTCAATTTTTTTTCCTTCTTAATTTTCTTTTCATGCAAATCTAGTCGAAATAAGAAGCTGCTCGAAGAAAGAATGTCCTAATGCTAACTTGGACGAAAATGATGTACTGAAGAATTTTTAAATGTAGTAAAATTGAGATGCTGAAACTTTTTTATGTAGAAATATTTATTCGAAGAATCCGTAACTTTTTGAAAAAAAAATTATTGTCGATAAAAAAGATGGAGAGTGACATGTATTTATAAAAAAAATTTCCTCACATATACTCATTCCGAAAAGGAACTAGGGCGATAAATAATCGCCAGGATCATTAATTGCACGAATAAATAATTGAGAAAATATTTATGCGTGGAATTATTAACAGTCCGATGACATTATCATTGCGAACGGAAAATCAGGAGAAGTTAGAAATAATGAGAAAGATAAAAATCACATTCAAGTATGGACGAAAAAATGATTTTCAAAATTGTTCAATGGAGGAATTAAATTCAGGATGAATGAATGATTAGTAAGCCTATGAATTTTGAGGTAATCATAATTTCAAAAATAAATTTTGGACCAATTTTATTTCCTGGAGAATTGGGAATTCCTCGGAAATTCTATTTGACACATTCATAGAATCAAAGAAGAATCGAATGCATTCCATTTTGAAATTCCCATGAATTGGCGAATTTATGGGTTCTCGGTAAAAAAATAATTTTTTCTTCGGGGAAGTTACCATTCTGCAGAAAATACAATCGGTCTAAAATTTGTTTTTGAAATTATAATTACCCCAAAATTCATAAGCCTGCTGATTATTCGTTCATTCCAATTGAATTCCTACATTGAACAATTTTGAAAATTATTTTTCCTTCCATAGTTCAATGCACTTTCTTATTTTTCTCATTATCTTCAATTTCTCCTAATTTTGCATTCGCAATGATAATGTCGTCGGGCTATTGATAATTCCACGACTAAATATTTTCTCAATTATTTGTTAGTGCAATTAATGATCCTGGCGATTATTCATCGCACTAGTTTATTTTCGGGATTATTATATGTAGGGAAAAGTTTTTTTATGATACGTTCATTTTCCATCTTTTTTATTTTCAATCATTTTTTTTCCAACAGTTATGAATTCTTCGAAAGAATATTTCTAAAGAAAAAAGTTTCAGTATCTTAATCCTGCACACTTTAGAAAAATCGTGAGTATATAATTCGCTCATTTATCCATGCAGAAGGGAAATTTTCGAGAGAATTTATAAAAGGACTTTTTTCTTTGCCCAGTTTTCCGTTCTCACTTCTTCCGCCCGGCCTGTGCCCTTAACCGAAGAAGATTCCGAAAACTTTAAAAAAACAATGAAATCTGGGGGACAAAAACAGAAACTGAAGTTTCTGTTGAAAAAATGTGGCCAAGTACATGTTGCTGAGAATCCCCCTCTTTTAAAAAATGAATGAGATAATTCGAAGGAGCCAAGAATTCGAACAATTCTGCGAGAGCTGATGAGGAGGACAAGGAACAAATACGAGTAGATGGCAGATTATTTAGTAGGGAAAATTAGAAACTTGGCCTTTTCGATTTCCATCAATGACTTCGGATGTGGAAAGGCCAAGTTTCTAATTTTCCCTAGTAAATAATCTGCCATCTACTCGTATTTGTTCCTTGTCCTCCTCATCAGCTCTCGCAGAATTGTTCGAATTCTTGGCTCCTTCGAATTATCTCATTCATTTTTTAAAAGAGGGGGATTCTCAGCAACATGTACTTGGCCACATTTTTTCAACAGAAACTTCAGTTTCTGTTTTTGTCCCCCATCACTCTATCTCACATAGTTTCCGAGGAATTGAAAAAAAAATCCAGTAAAAAAGTAAAACTGACCGAATTGATTTTTTAATCAATTTTTTTGAGAATATCTCGAAAACGAAGCGAGATAGAGTGATTTCACTCCCACATTGATTTGTAGCCTTTGGAATTCTCTACAAGATAGGATAGGGGCAAAATTACTCTATCTCACTTAGTTTCCGAAATATTGGTTAAAAGAAATAAATGAAGTTAAAAAGTAAAATTGGATAAATTGATTTTTTCTTTTCATTGTTGTTGAGAATATCTCAAAAACTAAGCGAGATAGAGGGATTTCACATTCATTTTGTTGTTGGGTTCGTCAGTATTCTTGGTCTTCTTTGCCAGCTGTCCAGTGAAACTGAATAAAATAGAGAAAAAAGAGAGCATTGGACCAATTCAATTTTACCAAGTGAAGAAGAAAAACTCAAAAAATTAATGATGCAAGATCTATTTTGGAGTTCGGCTATTCTCAATTACAAGGAGAAGCGAGAGGAAGGAGAGATTCAAAATCCTAAAGTTCACCCGAGCAATTGAATCGAACAAATTATCATTGTTTGATGTGAAAAGATGTCATTAGAGTTGGATGAATCGACTTGGAGTGCGAGTAGACTGCACTTGAGAATAACAAAAGGAAAAAGTGGAGATGATGATGATAAACAAGCAGGCACTTCACCCTATGGGCATTTTCCATAAATTTCACCCCTCGTTATTCACTCTATGATGTCTTTACTGTTGAAGAATTCATTACGAAAAACATTTAATATTATGCCAATGCAATTGGCATAAAGCTTCCGAATGGATTTTCAACTATTTATTTTTCATTAATTTGAAAATGAAAATTAAGCAATAATTTTGATTTTGAAAAACCTCGAACCCCTAGCGAGTCGAACTCAGAACCCTCCAGTAATGCGTCGGATACTCTTCTAAGTGACATAGCGTGGGCTCCCAGAACTTATTTCTCAAACTAATCACACCACCATCTATCATACTGTCAGTTAAATGAATTGATATAAATTTTACAGTTAAAATTTCAAAATCCACACCGTGAGTCTAACTTGCGACCCTCCAGTAATACTTCTGGTCACTAAATGTAATAAAAGTCAACACTACACTGAATGCTTCCGTGCATATACGCTCATTGCATGGAATAGTTTTTCAACAATATCTCAGGAGCTGTTCGATCGATTACGCTGAAATTCAATACCGAAATTCGCACTCATAAGATGTACAAACACACGAAATTTGAAGTCTCTAGCTCAAATATTTTTTAAGTTATCGCGATAACCGTGATTTTTCAAAAATCACAGTAAAAAAAATATAATAAAAAAAGTAAAAATGGGAGCACTGGTCAGCTTTGGGGTTTAATGTGCGCCCTATCCGTGTGCATCTCCTCGCGGAGGATAGACGCTGTAAGTTGATTTTTCGCTGAGAAAACTCGAAAAAACGATTTTTTGATGATTCACTTTTTCTCGAGAACTATTGAACCGATTTAGCTGAAATTCAATAGCAAAGTTGGCACTCATAAGATGTATAAACACACCAAATTTGAAGTCTCTGGCTCAAATATTTTTTCAGTTATTGCAATAACCGCGATTTTTCAAAAATCATAGTAAAAAAAATATAAAAAAAAAACTAAAGATCGGAGCCCTGGTCACCCCCGGGGTTTAATGTACGCCTCATCAGCGCACATATCCTCGTGGAGGACAGACGCTTTAAATTAATTTTTCGCTGAGAAAACTCGGAAAAACGATTTTTTGACAATTCGCTTTTTCTCGAGAACCATTGAACCGATTTAGCTGAAATTCCGCAGAAAGCATTGCGCTCACGTAGTGAATATTCCCTCAAAATTTCATATCGATACATGCAGCCGTTTCCGCATAAAGTGATGAAACGTGTCATCACACACATACACACACACACACACATACATACACACAGACATGTGAAAAAAATATTTTTTTCCGACATTTTAGAACATTTGGAGTCATAATCCGATGAAATCTCAAATTCGAAAAAAATGACGATTACAATGCTTCCATTCGGAAGCAAAAACTGCTAGAAACTACAGATTAGCATTACCAAGTAACGAAGACAGTCTAGCGGACTTCAAGTCCCCGAAATTAAACTTCAAAGTAGTTCAGAATGATTCAATTCGAATTATCAAAGATTCATCAGCAAAAAAAATTGAAAATGTAAAGAAATGATATGATGAAAAATATCCTATCGTCCCCTTAATAATAGAGTCATGTCAGGGCAATAAAATCCTTATAGAAAGCGTCACTCTATCAGTAGGGTAACGATATGTATGTATTTCGTAGAAAATATCTTCATAAAATGCCTTCTCATAAAGAGAAAACTTCATGAGAAATCATTATATGAAGAACCTCTTTATAAAATTCGATTTCATGAAGACATTTTTTCACAGAAGTATCTCTATAGAAAAATCTGCACTAATACTCATTATAATGTGAGGATTTTTTGATAATCAAAAAAATTCTATGATTGTGAAATTCGAACATCACACAAATATCCACCATTAAATTTATGGTTATAACAAATTTATCCATGACAAATTTCGCATTGACAAATTCCGCGATGAAAAAAATGCAATGGAAAAAAATGCCATGGAGAGGAAAGCTATGAAAAAAAAAGCTACGGGAAAAAATGGAAAGAATCGCCATGGAAAGAAACATCATGAAAGGAATAGCCATGCAGAAAAACGCCATGGAAAAAATCGCCATGAAAAAGTTGCCATGGGAAAGAACTCCATGGGAAGCGGCAAATTTATGATGGCGAGTGCCATGGCGGCCGCCATCAGAATTTTTCTACGTGGTAATATTCGTGAGAGTCTATTTAAGGAAATTCAGTTCTTCAAACCCAAATTAGCTGACTCAATAAGCCACGTACTTTTTGACGAAGTGCCACAGCATAACTTGCGTGTAATAACTACACTTTCTCAGCCCACTCATGTCTGTGCACACGCACATGTTTACACTACCATATTAAAGACAAAATCAGTCACAATAATTGGAAACAATCATTCAATTCGTCTTTGGGACAGTAGATGGACCCGCGGCTCATCAAATTCGATAATAAAGACAAAATAACATTTTAAAGATTACATAGTAGTGAGTGAGCCCTGTCCAAAGTTGTCAGTTGTTGATGCATACAAATCTTCTGGAGAACCAGTTCTACATCGAGTCATAATTTCTCTCCATGAACCGAAAGGAGAAACAAAATGTCGTGAAAAATGGATGAGCAGAAATAAATTAAAGCAATGCTACTATGCAAAAGCAATTCAGGCTGACTCTCGCTTGTCCAAGATGCAAATTTTCATGCACAATCAAGGACAATGAATTCCATCAGTAGAGACCTTGAAGATATGTGATGTTAATCCTTCTCTGTTTTCCAATGTCAAATATCGTAAGTTGGCTTGCTGCACCTCTGAAAATACAACACACGAACATTCCACAAAGCCAAGGCTGAATAATTCTCTCCTTTTCTCTTGTACAAAACTTGTCCCAAGTTTCATTCTGGGGGCCCACGGGGGCTTCACATTAATAAGATACCAGCAGTCGTTCATTCACCTTACCATTTATTTTTCTCATCCATACACTTTTTCTTTCATTTTTTTAATTCTCCATCCATTATAAAATCAGTAAAAGGAGTTGTGATTGTCTGCTGAAGCCTCTTCCGGCTATCGACTTTCGTGTGGATAACCCTGGAGCCTACCACCAAGGTCAGTGATTTCTTATATGGTATAAGAAGAGCAGAAATTGTGGGATACAATAACGATGATAATGCGGATTTTGCTGAATTGAGAGAGGAGTGTGTCAATGCGCACTACATACACGTATGAAAGGAAGAGACTGCACTAACTTCCTTTTTCAAAGAATAAATGAGCCAAAGCAAACTATTCTAATTGTTTCAATTCTTTTTCTTACACGGAGTGATATACTCGTGAATCTCTGAGAGACTGGTGGGTAAATGCTGATTCCTCCACAGAGTCCGCGCCACCGAGGGAGATTGTGTTGTATGTGCTCAAGGGGCTAATGTTACATGGTCGATCAGGGTTCGTCACAGAGGGTGCTTCGATTAAGCGCACTGGTACGCGATAGTTGTAGGTAACAACATGGGAACCTTCACGCAACAGAGAGCCCAACCCATCCTACAAATCACACGGAAAAATAAATGGAAATAAACAAAATGTACAACGAGCAATTTAATAGCAATGAATTGAACTGTGAGTAATTCACAAGATGATTATTACGTAGCGGCGTTATACCATTGACTTATAGATACGTGGTCAGGGGGAGGAGAACGACATGATTGGCCGGTGAAAGAGGAGCGCCGTTTGAAGCCACTGAGTCAAACGATGATGCCATTTCAAATATCTGTCACTCTTTTGCTTTATCATTGTTGGATATTTTTACTGATTCACTGTTTTTTGAAACTTGCTTTTTGTTCCTCTTTCTTTCATCCACCTTGGATTTCAATGGAGATTTCCATAAAGAAGAACCGGAAGGAGAGAGTTGCATACAGAAACACAGACAATAGATCCTTTCAGTGGAAATTGTAAACTCAATCCACAAGACATGACAAACTTTTTGACGAGTCCATCGACCCTTCGTCCTTTTACTGTCAGTCATCCTGAGTTACTCAGCTGATGGTACTATCAAACTTAACGTACGTCCGATAAAAATTCTGAAAAATGATGAGCCCGCAATCTCCAGTGCTGTGTGTGAAAATGAATATTCACGAAAATTCAGTGGATGATCTGCATTCATTTGAGACTGAAATTCAAGTTTACGAGGTTATCTTTTTTGTTGTTAGCTTTTTCTGGCAAGAATGGATGGAGAGATGAAACTGAGGGTAAACTTTCTACAGTAATGAATTTTTCTTCTTCTCCATGGATTACTTTCACAGATGAAAAATGCAAACGAGGTCGTAATGCAGTCTCTCTCATTCCATAATTAATTAAAAGTCATCAATGTCACTCAAAAGAGAGGTACAACAGGGAAATTCAGCCAGAGTGATCAATGGTGAGGATTTCTTCAATCCTTCGAGTCCTGGTTGATGACATGTGTTGATAGCCAATAGTTAATCAAACAAGTGGATAATCACATTCCATAATATATGCATATGGTTTTATCTGCTAAGCGATTAGCAATTTGCTTCTGACTGGTCAATATTCTTCAAATAGATGAAGTATGAACGTTGATTAAAAGTTCTTCAAAGTCTGATCTTATTTTCATTGAGGTATGAGCACTCGTTGGGGAAGATGTTGGAAAAATTTACAGAAGTGTTACACTTGATATTGACTTTACAAGACTGTCCACCATCCTCAAACTTCATCTTTCGACATAATGTTCATTCTTCTTAACGTATCATTGAACATGAAAAAAATGAAGTGAAACTAATGACCAATTTTCTGAGAGAGAATTCGATGTGTCTTCCTTTCTTTTTTTTGAAGAAGTTTTTTCAAAGTGATTAGTAACAAGTATTGAGTAGCGATTCTTTTCTCTCAGCATATCGATTATTTTCGAATCTCAGAAGGAACGACATTACATATCATCATTTCATATTGTGTTCAGTTTCATTCCTCAATTTGTACGAAATCAATTGAGTAGTTATTCTGAACAAGATTTTTTATTTTTAGTCGGCTTTGCGGTCATATAGAGGGCGCGTTCGTTTTATGAAATCATGTGTTCCGATGGAGGGAGAGGTCCCAAATAAACTTTGAAGAATTTTCCTCCCACCCCTTCAGTTAATTACTAGACTCAAATTATCGCGTGAAAAGAAAGAATTTATTAAATAATTGAATTAATTGATTTCATTTTTAAGAATTAAATCAATTGAAACTTATACACAAGTTTGAAAAATATTGGAGGAGTTCGGATTTCATCTCGAGTGAGTTTTGAAGCCCACATCTTTGCACAATCCGGGTGACGGCTTTACCATTAAGCTCCCAAGACCGCTCACAACTTCAAATCTCAGAAACTTGTGCATATCGTTTATAGCCAAATGATATAGATAGAATTTGATTTTATCAACCGTTCAATATTCGAAGATTTTTAATTTTTAGTCGGCTTTGCGGTCCCGAGTCGGAATTTTTGCGACGGATTTGATGAACTTTCAACGTATTCCTTTGATCTTTGCGGATGCCGAACCTCCCTTTACCATATTCTAACGTAGAATCTATTTTAACATCAGAATACATCGAGAAGGCCCGAAAATCTGGACGTCCATGTAACGTATTTGAACGTACGGTTGGATGCAGTTGATTGTGACGTGGATTTAATGTATATTTTTTTTGTATTTTAAGAATTGACGAAATTAATGGAGGAGCAAAAGAGGAGAGGGAGAAAGGTGGGTGAGAACAGACACGTTTGAGTTTTTATGTCAACATTATGAAAAAAATTTGGAATTAGTAAAAATATTAAGAATTTATTTTTTTTCGTAAGACCAGTGGAAAGTGGGAGAAATTTGCAGTGAAATTCATCTGGCAGAAATGATTTTTTGTCATTGGTAAAGAAATTTACTTTTTGGTCGAGATTTAAAGACAAAATTCAAAAAAAGAAAAATTGTGATGTCTCATGAGTTTCATTGAGCGTAGCGTGGAAATTCTGAATGGAGGTGGAAAGTGAGATCATTTGCGAATGATTTATGGAGTTGTCAATTTGAAAATGTCGATTTAAAAAGTATTTATGAAAAAAAAAAAAACAGATTCTCATAAAAATGCTCATAAATACTTCAAGTATAGATATTTTTCACTGGTGAATCCCATAAACCCATACCAAATGATCTCACCTCTCAGCTCCATTCGGAATTCCTAAGCTATGGCCAATAGAATCGGAGATATTCGGAAAAAAATGACTTTTTCTTAAATAGAAAGTGTCATATTTCCGAATAATGAGCCAAAAAATTCGAATTTTCAAAAAACAAAGAAAAAATTCTGGGACTTATTGTTAACTTAATGTCTCCTCAGGTTTTCAATGTTATTATCAGAAAAATCTATCTCCAACGGTTTTCTTCTCATGTCCATTTTACCCCACTTATCCTTAATTGAAATTTGGAATTGAGATGAAATAATAAAAAACGGAAAAGAATTAGAATTTGAAAGGAAATTTGAGAGTTTGAGGAAAAATTATCATTTTGCCAAAAGGAATGAAGCGAAAAATAAATAAAAATCATCAACGTATTTTGCCATTGATTTTTCTAAATTAATTCTCGATAGTCATTTCAAAAAAATTGACAGCAACTGTTAATCATATCTTTGGAAGATCGTGGTATAAATATGCGATGCATATTTGAGCTCAATTAGAATCGCAGAAGATATATGTTTCAGGTGAGCAGCAGACTACGAGGAATCTCCAGGCGGTCACAGAAGTTAAGCAGCATTGGATCTGCCCGAGTCGAAATTTCCGTGACAATTCACCGGAGTTTTGATGTAAAAAAATATCTCTAAATACATCAGAACTACGCTGATTTTGTGTTGAAGCACTCATATGAATGCAGGTACTCTGGTGTAGTTTCGATGTATTGAGTTGGAGTTAGTGCCGTTTTACGTCATTTTACAATTGAATGAAGACGATCTACGTTGACAACTTTGATGTATTTGAGCGTAACTTGAACGCAATTTAGCCTCCTTGCCCCTCCCCTCACATCGCGTTCTTACCACAATTTTACGTTTTTAATTGATTTCTCTCTTAATTATATGCTTAGAAATAACCCATCATGACTGTTATCCTAATTTCCTAAAAACGAAGTGAATAAAAAAAAAAACAAGCAGGGGTTTCACCCCGTGGGCATTCTTCGTAAATTTCAATCCTCGTTATTTACTTGATAGTGTCTTTATTGTTGAAAAATTTATCGCAAAGAACATTTAATATTATGCCAATGCAATTGGCATAAAGCTTCCGAATGGGATGTGTAACTCTTCATTTTTCATGAATTTAAAATGATATCAGGATGAATGCGGTCTTATTTTTCAGAAAAAATTATCTACTTTCTAATGATAAAATAATGAATACTAGTGTTCTTTGGAAAAAATTTAGAAAAATTTCATTTTATAACAAAAAAAAAATTAACATTCTTGTAGAAGAATCCTTTGAAAAATCTAAAATATTTAGGATTGGTGATGCTCATCTAAATTGATATTTTCAGCTCAGCTTGGATGTAATTAGACAAGCAGTTCTGTGCATATACTCTCTTTTCATCCAATAGTTTTTCGAGAATATCTCAGGAACTGTTGAGTCAATTTCGCCGAAATTTAATACCGAAGTTGGCACTCATGAGATGTACGAACACACGAAATTTGAAGTCTCTAGCTCAAACATTTCTTAAGTTATCGCAATAACCGCATTTTTTCAAAAGTTACAGTAAAAAAATTATGATAAATAAATCAAGAATCGGAGCACTCATTACCCCTGGGGTTTAATGTGCGCCCCATCAGTGCGCATCTCCTCGCGAAGGATCGATGCTGTAAATTGATTTTTCGCTGAGAAAACTCAAAGAAACGATTTTTTGATAATTCACTTTTTCTCGAGAACTATTGAGCCGATTTCGCTGAAATTCAATAGCAAAGTTGGCACTCATAAGATGTACAAACACACCAAATTTGATGTCTCTAGCTCAAATATTTCTCAAGTTATGGCAATAACCGCGATTTTTCAAAAATCACAGTAAAAAAATTATAATAAACAAGCAGGAGTGCCACTCTTTGTGCGTTACTGACAAACCCCACTCCTTGTGCGACATTTAATATGTTGCCAATTCGATTGGCAAAATGCTTCCGAATGGAATTTCATCAATATTGCATCAAATCGCTATCCATGTATTCCATTGCTCAAAAAAATAACATCATTTTTACTATAAATACGCACTTAAACATTCCTACGAATATTGTTCCAGACCGTATCGATCTGTTCAGGATGCAATCTCAGGACCTGCAGTCCTAGCTTACAATAATCGATTAAACTGCAATAATGTAATATGATACATAAATTTTCAATATTAGATGAAAACTGAGATCCTACGATAAAACTTGAAAATTGAAGTTCAGATTTCGAATAGGATTCCTATTTTTTCCGATTGTCGTCAGAAGGAAATGTACTCATTTGGTAGAAAAAATTGTCTACTTTCGAATGGTGAAATAAAAAATAGTAGTGTTCCTAGGGAGGAAGCTAAGAAAAACCGTGATTTTTGAAAAAACTAAGTTATCGAAAACTCTTACAAGAGACTGCCTCTGAAAAATCTGAAATTCTCACCATTTGTGGGGCTCATTGAGATGAATCTTTTAAGCTGAACTTGGGCGAAATCGCTCCAGTAGTTTTTGAGATATAACCTCTTTTCATAAAATTGTTTTCGTGCAATATCTCAGAAACTACTGGACCGATTTCGCCCAATTTCAATACCAAACTTTTCGTTCATTAGATGCACAAACCCACGAAATTTCGAGTCTCTAACTCAAATAGTTTTTGAGCTATCGTGTATACAAAATTCAGGATAAAAAACACTGTAATTGAAATTATCCGCAAACGAAAAATCGCAGCAAAATTTACCCCGAGTGAAAATTGTGTGTTCAAATGAGATGAATTTCATCGCTGAGAGTGGGGGCTGTGAATCAATTTTTCGCGGAGAAAAATCGAAAAAACGATTTTACGAAAATTTGATTTTTCTCGAAAAGTACCCAACCGATTTCGCTCAAATTTCACGGAGAGCAATTTGCATGGGGAGAGAAAGTACTGTTAAATTTTCAGGTCACCAAGTATTATCGTTCCGGAGCAATGAGCTGATATCTGTCACACAAACACACACACACACATACACACACACATACATACAGACAGTTTTTAAAAATGTCATTTCTCGACGTTTTGGAACATTCTGAGTCATATTCCGATGAAATCTCGAGATCGAAAAATATCGCGTTTACAATGCTTCCATTCGGAAGCAAAAAACTAAAAATCAGAGCACTGGTCACCCTGGGGGTTTAATGTGCGCTCTATCAGTGCGCATCTCCTCGTGGAGGATAGATGCTGTCAATTGATTTTTCGCTGAGAAAACTCAAAAAAACGATTTTTTGACAATTCGCCTTTTCTCGAGAACTATTGAACCGATTTAGCTGAAATTTCGCTGAGAACATTGCGCTCGCGTAGTGAATATACCCTCAAAATTTCATATCGATACATGCAGCCGTTTTCTAATGAAGTGATGGGATGTGTCATCACACACAAACACACACACACACAAACACATACAAACAGATTTGAAAAAAAAAAAAATTTCCGACATTTCAGATCATTAGGAGTCATAATCCGATGAAATCTCAAACTCGAAAAAAATGCCGATTACAATGCTTCCATTCGGAAGCAAAAAGAATTCAGTTCAGTAGTTCTCGAGATACTCCAAGCGGTCACCCATCCAAGTACTGACCAGATCCAATGCGGCTAACTTCTGTGACCGCCTGGAGATTCCTCGTTGTCTGCTGCTAACCTGAAACATATAACTTCTGCGATTCTAATCGAACTCAAATATGCATCGCATATTTATACTACGATCTTCCAAAGAAATGATTAACGGTTGCTGTCAATTTTTAAAAAATAACTATCGAGAATTAATTTCGAGAAATCGATGGCAAAATACGTTGATAATTTTTATTTTCTTCTCGCTCCGTTTCTTTCGACGAAATGATAATTTTTTCTCAAACTCTCAAATTTCCTTTCAAATGCTAATTTTTTCCGTTTTTTATTATTTCATCTCAATTCCAAATTTTAATTAAGGATGAGTTTTATAATAAAAAAAAAAAAATTGAGGATAAGTGGGGTAAAATGGAAATGAGAAGAAAACCGTTGGAGATAGATTTTTCTGATAATAGCATTGAAAACCTGACGAGACATTAGATTAACAATAAGTCCCAGAATTTTTTCTTTGTTTTTTGAAAATTCAAATTTTTTGGCTCATTATTTGAAAATATGCCACTTCCTATTTTGATGAAAATTAACTTTTTTCCGAATATCTCCGATGCTATTAGCCATAGCTTGGAAATTCCAAATGGAGGTGAAAGCCCGCGAAAAAATGTTTAGATCTGATTAACTTGAGAAATTTGATATGAATAGATCTGATTAGATCTAACTAGATCTGATCAGATCTAAACAGATCAATGCCTGATCAGATCTGTTTGGATCTCATTAGATCTGACTGGATCTAACCAGATCTGATTAGATCTAACTAGATCTAATCAAGTTCATTTATATCAGTTCATCAGATCTCGTTAGATCTAACCAGATCTAATCAGATCTAATCAGATCTAGTTAGATCCAATCAGATCTAGACAGATATGATCAAATCCAATCCAATTCACATTATGATGCATCAGGCAATGGATGAAAACTTTATAGGGTAGAATTTAATAAAACTGAAAATAGCAGACATTTGACAATTCCTAGTTTTTTTGAATTTCTTCAACAGATACATTATTTTAAAAAAATGAAAAATGTGCG